>JAGFZM010000157.1:197503-254101 GCA_017657215.1 Limnothrissa miodon | reverse complement strand
TGCGTGCACGCACTCAGACTCATTTTTCTTAGCCACGACTATACTGCAGTAGTGGTCCGTAGATCAAAGTGGCGTGGCGGTGGCCTCATTAAGCAGGAGGACGTCAAGGCTGGTTTAGAGGGGGGAGCTTGATACTGCACACGCTGTCCACGAGGGGCTGTGGGCCGGGGCAGCGGCTGGAGAGGATCACTCTTCCACGTTGTGCCTTCCAGTGACAGGCCTGAGGGAGGGAGAGGGAGACAAAGCAACCACAATCGCCCCACACATCAAAGCTACAGACCCCTGCCTTCAAACCATCTCTGCACAGCTTAAATTTAATCCAATGGTCTTTCATGTACATTGCGCACACACACACACACACACACACACAGCAGTGCAGGTACAGTCTCCAACTGGGACCCTTCATGATTCCCGCCGCATGGAGTCAGTTGCAAAAGCACAATACTTGGTTACCAGGAAACTGGGAGGGAATCAGCACAGCAGCTGTTTTCTGTCTTTCACTGTTATTCCTTTTCTTTGTGCCCCCGCCCCCGACCCCCCCACCCCTTCTCCATCTTGAAAATCTGCAAGGGCTGCTTCGAGTACCCTATACCGGGTGTCATAGTGTCAGAGCATTCCATTTTGAAAAGCACTCTTTGTTATTTCGTTAGACTGGGGCCAGGTCATCGCGAGTGGGTCTTGTTTAAATACGAGCGTGCGTTTACTCCATCGTTGAGGAGAGTGGTGTCCATGCTACATTGCCCCCCCTCCTTTGCCTGCCCGCCTGCCTGCCTGCCTGTCGGCCTTATGCAGGCTCTTGTTAGCGTTTGCATGGGGCTCCCATGTGTTTTCTGTTTACAGCACGTAGGGCTTCAATCAGCCACCGTCATTTCTCAACTCGGTGCGGCTCGACGGCACCTATGTATCATTCGATTAGGTCGCAATTAGTATGTTGACATCGCCTCTCCCACCCTGTCAGGATATCCAGAACCTGAATCAAGCCAACCAGGACTTGGAGATTTCGAGCGCAGAGAGCACTGTCAAGTTTTGCGCTGTGTTTTTATGCGTTGCTATTTTGTTTACCTCCACCTGAAGCGCGAAGTGTTTGAAGCAACAGGAGGGTGAACAAACAAACAAAAACGTGCGCGCCGGACGACGGTTGCCGGAGAAACGGAAACCAAGATGGCTTGGGGCAGGTGTAGCGGTGTTTACGAGCATGGGGCGCTGGAATTCCACACAGCAGAGGTTAGCATGAGTGCAGGCAGGAAGAGAGACAGTGTCTGATCGCCACACACACCCCTTGGGGGGATCGGCCGATTACACGCTTGTTTGCTCTCACCTGGATGCGGTCAGAGGATTGACAGCAACGAGAGCGACATGGTCTCGCTTCACTACAACTTCCCTCAGCGCAACAGCATGGAAAGGCCTGTCAATGGAGAACAGACAGAGAACCTAATCTCTCTCACACACACACACCAGACCCATATGGGCCCGAAGACTGACTGTGTGGGACATACTGTGTGTTTCTACAGAGATTCGGTTTCCCCGCTTCTCACAAACAAATTTTTTAGTCACGCTTCCTCCACCCAGCAATACAGAGCTATGATCTCAGATAAGTCAGTAATTTAAACCTGGTGCAGAGGAAAAGCAGAAACTTGTGTGGCCTTGACTGGGTCTGACATCTTGCCGAACGCACGACACGCCATCCTTCGTTTGGACCCAGGGGACTCTACCCCCCCTCCTTCCCATGCCCACTTGCTGATACATACCCTGACCATGTGTTTCAGAAAGGAGTGGGACAAAACGCGCCTCAAAAATGACCTAAACACTTACTAGACACACTAGTCAAACACTCTTCCAAGCCAGCTAAAAGTCTCATAAATCTTTGGATCGTTCTGTCCATGAGCCAGAGTGGTTGGACTTGTCTTCCAGATGGTCACAAGTGCGCGCACACACGCACATACAGATTTGGTTTCTCCATACTGTTCCATATCCTCATCTTCTCTCCAAGACCTCTTGGATAGACAGACAGTCCAGAGCCAAGAAGACCACATGTGAAGGCCAGAACATAAGAAGACCAGCTTCTGCAAATAGGTGGAGCACAAGCAAAAAGAACAAGCGCCTGCAAAGCGAAAATAATCACCACAGTGATGGACATGTGGCCGACAGAGACGAAGATTTAGAGCCCTTTTTGGGAATGGTGGCGTGTTATTTCTAAGGGCAGAGATTTACACAAAGTACGCCTCCCTTTCTCATCTTCGCTGCCCCGGAGCCAAAGTGGACCTCTCCCTGGATGAGCCTCTGTCTTTCCTGCTTGGAGGCCCTCGTCAGTGCTGGCCCAGGCGCCCGGGCGGGCGGACGGCAGGTGTTTCAATATTGACTCACTCTGGCCTCTGCTGACGTCAGGGAGGGCCGCGGCCTCATTGTTTTGGAAAGTGGCAGCGACGTTAGTGGTGATGATGATGGCTGGATCAGGGGGCCAGGGGTTGGAGCAGGTTGTGTGTGTGTGTGTGTGTGTGTGTGTGTCAATGTCAGTGCATAGTGCAGGATTGGAGGAGGAGGTGGAGAACGGACAGGAATGTCGGGAAAGGGCACAGACGAGGGCACAGGGTACTGTTTATGTGCTCGAGCAATGTGGGTCCAGTGTTAAGCAAATAATTGGCAGGGTTGGGCATGGCTGCCATTTGCTGTTCAGACGGGAGGGTTCGGGGGGCATTATGGGCAACCCATGCACGTCGTCAGGCGTCAGTCGAGGCCACGCTGTCTGGTGGAGGGGGGGGGGGGGGGGCGGGGGCTGGGGGGGGGGGGGGGCCACAAAAGAGACAACAGTCAGGCCAGTGACGTAGAGCTGACCCTTTCCTATTGTGCACCGCCTCAGGAATGTTACTAGCCTATGAGACCTGGGCCTTAATGCTAACCGCAACGGCACCCCTTAGTGATTGTTGCTTTAAATATAGCCCCTTGTTGCCAGAAATAATTTCATAGGGCTATTTTTACTCTCTGACGACTTTTATTCGTCTGGGCCAGGCCGAGTGTCAACAGAAAATAGTGGAAGTCAGTGGGAAGTCCTCATAAATGCAGCCAGGTCGACTCTGCGCATTAGAGTGTTTTCCGAGAGAAATTGAGATGGCAGCGGCACATCTGTGGCTTAGTAGACGTCTTCTGCACTGTCTGCTATTCATATTTGGTGCTTGCAGGAGATTCTTCAGTATCAGTGACTGTTGCCACCGGTGATCGTGATGAAATAATATGGAACATAGTGTGTAGAGAAGGAGAGACATTCCACAGATTGGTGCATCAGTGTTTTGGAAGTGCTATTCTAAGAACCCACTGGAGCCAAAGAACTAATACCACACACTCTTCACACACTCACACACACGTTCATACATATACACACACAGGCATTCCACATAAGATCAGCCACAGTCCCAAGACCTACGATATCTCCACCTTTTTCCACAACCCTGCCCTGGTCCATGACCCCCACAGTGCTATACAATTACACCAGTGCTATATGAGTGTGTTATTGTCTGCCTGTTTTCATACTGTAAGAGGAAATAATGTTGTAGGTTTCCTCAGCATTAGGACATTTACCCTGACTGGTAATGATAGTCATGGTGTTTTTTCGATAACTTTATAAAGTGCAGTGCAGTGCACGCAGTATGCTGAAAGAGTGTATTTAGACTTTAGAAAATTATGTTGGCGCTAGTTCCCACACCTAATCTTGAATCAATTGACTTCAAACAACAAAAATATGGGCGGAAATCAAAAATCAGGTTCCCGGTGGGCTCCAAAAAGAACTTTCTGAATGAACCGTGGCAACGTGAGTGGACATCGCCAGGTAGTGAAACAGGTTTGAACCAAGAACACATGAGTGCATCACGTGATGGTGTGAGCACGTAAAGTTCAGAGACCAGCACCTCTGTTCTCAGGGTAACTGATGCGGTACCGGTTTCGACATTGGGCTGGCTGGTCTAAAAATGGTGTAAGTGGATAATGCAGTTTTTCTAGTTCACATTTTTACACATTTTCTGAATGTGTTTGTGTGTGTGTCTGTTTCTCTTTGCCCAGGTGTATCGAGTGGCCAGCGTGTGCTTGGGCAGCCCCCCTGAGACCATCTGCTGGGAGTACAGAGACAAGGACAAGGCCTTCCATCGGATGGGGCCGCTCACACCCCTGGAGTTCTACCGGGAGCATGTCAAGCCCCTCTACAACATCCAAGACAAGGCAAGCACATCACCATCTCATCCATAGACCTTCACTCAGTCCTTCACTTAGAGATAGACATGCACATGTTTCCCTAATGGCATGCACTCATCTTCAATGCTTAAAGTGCAATCAGTCTGTGATGTGAATGTTTGCTAAAGCTCTTAGTCTTACCAGTCAAATGGCAGGATTACATTTAAGTACTTACATTCAAAAGTATTTACAATCACAAATAACAGGGTTGCATTTATTATTTAATATTTTATTTATTAATATGTTTATATAATTTTTTTTACATAATTTATTAGATGTTTTGTACTTATGCAGACTTACAGAAGAAATTCTATGTGGTTAGTCGTAGCGTATTGTTCAGTAAATTAGTTTTAGTTTTCAGTAAATTAGTTAGCCCTATTTTTTATTTTTATTTTTTTATTTTTTGCTAATTAATTAGCACGGTAGCGCATATTGGCATGTGAATCGCCATGACTGACCCCAGGGTTTTGAACGCCGTCTCCAGGTCTGCCTTGTGAATGACCCGAGACCTCAGAACCCGTACGGGAAGTTGTACAGTGTGGAGTTCCTGGGCAACATGGTGGGCGGCCGCAGCACCCTCTACAACAATCAGCCTATCCACCTGCTTAAGCAGGCCGCCGCTAACTCAATCAAGGATGGAGAGGTGTGTGTGTGTGTGTGTGTGTGTGTGTGTATGTGTGTGTGTCTGCATACATGTTAAATGTTCCCTTAAGAAGAGTGTGTTTACCCGTGGGGGTGTGTGTGTGTGTGTGTGTGTCTGCATACGTGTTAAATGTTCCCTTAAGAAGAGTGTGTTTACCATATTTTCACGTATATAACACACACACACTTGTATAACGTGCACACGCGTATAGTGGGGACAAAGCAATTATGTAAAAAAAAATTCTGCATAGCACGCCCACCAGTATACTGCGCATGCTGCCCATTTAAAGGCCCACTAAGCAACATTTTTCTTTTAATTAATCCGTTTCATACTGTTTAGGATGCTAAAATTAGTCATTACACAGCGAACAAACGGTGATGAATGCGCCACCGTGGCCTATAGCGGTAGATACAGCACTTGCAATGTTCAGCAGCGCGGACTGCCTCCAATAGAATGCAGTGCAATACAATGCAATACAGTGGGCTTTAGAGGGAGCTCGTGAGAGAGAAAAACAGAACATTGCTTAGCCCCTCTTTAACATGTTGCTTAGCCCCTCTTAAACACGAATCTTGAGTGTTTCACACATCCAAACAGAAACATCAGGATGTCATGTGAGAATTAGCAACTTTACTAATGCATAGCCAAATCATTAGCTAGTCAGGTTAAGCCTATCTGTTGAATGACGGATGGCAGGAGCTGCAGCAGTCATTTTAAATGAATGTAAATTATTTTTTAATAGAGTAGCATATAGGCCTATGATATGATACATAATACATTTTTTTCAGTTGGAAAGAATGGTTTCCCCGGGTCCAAACTTATTTGCCGACTCCTGTTCTAAAGCTATGCACTTACCGGTAATTTAAACCAACTTTCCACCGCTAAGATATGTTTTCACCGTGTCATATCTACTCATAGAACGTGTCCTTGTAAAAATTTTAAGAGTTGGCATCGGCTGTGTAAACAACTTATATAGCGCGCTCATGGATATACCATGCAGGGGTAGTGCGCGGTTTGCAAAAACGCGTATAGCGCACGTGCTATATGCGTGAAAATATGGTACCTGTGTGTGTGTGTGTGTACTAGAGATCGACCGATATGGGTATTTCTATAACCGATGCCGATACCGATGTTTAGATGTCAGAGTCAGCCGATCACCGATATGTGCTGCCGATACCTTTACTTTTCGCCTTTAATTTGCATGCTAAAATATCATACTACTAATAAAAGAGGATGCACAAGATTTCCAAACGTAACATAATTTATTGAACACTGTCTTAAAATATTTTTGAAATCTTTATTATATCAAGTATCATATCAAAATCAAATATTTATCTAAAGTTAAGGGGGAAAAGATCAATGAGCAATATATGTAAATAAACATGTAAACTTAAATATACATTTAAATAAAAATACAGCTTTATAAATAAACATTTTTAATGATATTCATAACGGCAAACTTTATGCAGATTATAGCCTAGTATTCTTACAACTCCGCCTCTTAAATTCAGCTGTCTGGTTGAAGCCTCAAAATATTGTAAACAAAGTAGCAGGCTAAGCTTAGGCTATCATTCTCTACTGGTTACACTGTTCAGTTTGTGGATGTGTTTAAGTTTCAAGGTAAGCAAATACTTTTTCTCCTTGGGACAGGCTCTTATAAGTCTTTGAAAAACATTGGTAGATGGTCAGTCAACTTGAATGCAAGAGTTTTAAACAAATGTCTGCAGCATAGCCTACTAATGATGCTAACCGGATTTAACAGTAATTAGTTGTCGTCTTTGCGTCATTGCGTTCACTATTGTGAATGTTATATTTGGATTAAATATGTTGAGGGCGGGTGTCCATTAAGCGCGCACGAGAGCGGGACAAGGAGAATGAGTTTACTTCTACTGTTTGGTAAAGTTGCACGTATAGTCTACAAAAGTTGCGGAAGAACTTTATGCTTTCACCCGAGCACCCTAGCAGGTGCATCAGTGCAAACGCTTCCAGGGATGATCTCGTTGGTTTTCATGGAGACATACCCGGTGTGCATGGAGGAGAGGGGCCGTGTGTGTGTGAGAGAGAGAGAGACATGCGCGAGTGACAGAGAGGGAGAACAGCGGAAAGGGAATTCAGCTTAACGAATGCTGTGTGTTTTTTCAATGGCGTTAAAATAAAATAAAATAAATAAATAAATTAAAAAGTATAACAAAATGCAATATGTTGCGGCCGGTGTTGAATCTGTGAATGCTGAATGCCGCCTTCCCCGCCCCATGCAGAGTGAATTCTTCAATCCCGACACAGGAGAAATAATCACACGGGGCTAGTATGTTTGCAAGCAAGGTGCTGATATGTTTTCATTTTTAAAGCTAACGGCAAACAACAGCATTATGCCAATTCCAGACGGTTAAATGTTAAACGTTTTTTCTTTCCCTAAATGAAGCAACACAACATAGTTTCCTAATAACATAATAGCAAATACATGACAACAGGACATCGAAATGTAAGAATTTAAGCCTTGCCGTTATCTTCTAGGACTGTCTTTATAAGTGTTTCTGACTGAATATTACAAAAGTTTATTAGGGGTCCTTCACATGCGGCTGCACCACTCCAATATCATGCGGCTGCCCGCGGATGTGCCTGACGTCAAATCGGTCTCTCCCAGTGCACAAGGGAGGTTATCAAAGACTTCAGGCTGCTGCCAGCCTTTATCTTGAGGCTTTTCAGGTATGATGTCACAGGTGTGAACAGATACCTGCTCTCTTTGCTGTTTCCAGGCAGTGTGGTTTGGCTGTGACGTAGGCAAGCATTTCCATGGCAAGCTGGGAATCAACGACATGAATGTGTGAGTTTGACATTCGTGCTTTGGGCTACTGGGGGGCACTCTCTAGCATTGAGAGCATAAGGCTGTACTGTGTTCATACGTAACTGTGTGTGTGTGTGTGTCTGTGAGTGTGTGAGCAAGTGAGCAAGCGCACGTGCGTGAGCGTGGATGCGTGTGGATGCATGTGTTTGTGTGTGCGCATGTGGGTGTGTGTGATGTTTGACAAACATTAGCCATGGCCTCTACAAACACAACACTGGTGACAGCCACATGGTTTTTGGATTGGTGGTATGTCTGGTAGTCTTCCCCTGGGCAAACGCCACCTCAGTTGTAGTGAGATTTGGGAGTCATTGACTGGTTAAGTTGTGTTTTTATGTGGCTTATGTGGTTATGGGTTATTTAGGTTATACAATTGACAATGTAACACACCAACCATAAAGTGAGTGTGTCTGTGTGTGTGTCTGTCTCTTAAGGTTTAACCATGAGCTGGTCTTTGGGGTTTCGGTGAAGAACCTGTCGAAGGCAGAACGGCTGATCTTTGGAGATTCCCTGATGACTCATGCTATGATCCTCACTGCAGTCACTGACAAGGTACACACACACACACACACACACACACTCACTCAACAGTTAAGGAGCACTTTCAGCAAATCAATTTACTCAATTCGTAGCAGGTTGTAAACGTAAGTGATAACTGTCATTTAGCCTACTATGAGGTTATAGCCGACTGCTTTAGTATTCCCAGTGGGGGCCCAGAGCCAGCCTTTGGTTAAAAAAAAAAAAATCTCTTTCATGGACCAGCCTGATGCAATCTCAGAAGATGGACATGTAAAGCCCATAAGCCTCCTGTGTGAAGTTAATCACAGCTCCAGCCCCCAATGATTGATGGCCCCCGTCAAGCCAGCCACTCTTTCCTCTCTTGCTTGCTTGCTCGCTCACTCACTGCTCACTCCACCCAAGGCATACTGGTGGAGAGGCAGACACAAGGGATGTTGGAGAAGATAAGAGATGGAGGGGCTACACAACCCTGCCAGCGATAGTGCCAGCTACAGCTTTTACAGAGAAAAAATGGCTTTTCTCTGAGCGCCACTGCAGTTCATTTGACAGTCCCCACAGTTGTCTTGAGTCTGTGTGTGTGTGTGTGTGTGTGTTTGCCTGCTTGCTTGCGTGCATATGCGTGCTTGGATGTGTGTACATTGGTTTTAATTGCCAGTAGTTTTTCAAATTGCTGTCAATTTCCCCCCTGTAAGTGGGCGCAGCTGTCTCCAGAGTTTAGTCTCTCTCTCTCTCTCTCTCTCTCTCTCTCTCTCTCTCTCTCTCTCTGTATTTCTGCCTATCCATCGATCTTACTCTGTCTTTCTACATCTCAAACCAGCTGGAAAGTGTTTTCTATCCAAGCCATTAGGCAAAGACACTGAAAGTTCTGTCCTTCAGCACCATGACACACACACACAACTGAATCAATCTGCACCATGAAGCTTAGCTCCACTTGCCCTTATTAGACTGGTAGCCATAGTGTGGAACTCCTAGCGGAGATGGGTTCTCCTAGGTCTTATATAAGATGAATTCATAGAATTCCACCTTCCACAAAGTAGTAAATGCTGGGGTAAAAGGTGAACTTGGTGCCAGATGTTTAATGGTCATTGATCTTTGCTTTGAGACCTGTAAGCTCTTGAGATGACATCCAGTCAGTGAATGGCATTGTTTGTCCACTCTACTGCATCTGCCAGAGTGTGAATGGAGTCAGACTCTGGAACAATTACAGCGACTGTGTTCTGAGCACTGGAGTAGCTTGCGACCCTCCTGCTTTAAATATCTGATGAGACCGGTAATTAAATGTTCCTCAAAGATTTCCCTCGAGAAGCTGCGAGAACTGCTGCCACTGCAGCCCTGATTCATTTATATTTGCTGTCATTAGATGGATGGGCAGCTTTATAGCTCCCTGGGCTTTTTTAATTTATTTTCATTCATTGTGATTCACATGCTCATTACTCTCCCTTTGTCTTTACCTGTTTCCTAACTTTAGTGCTCTTACACCTCTTCTCCATCCCTTTTTTTCTACCCCTCTATCCCCCAACCCCCCCCCCCCCTCCTCTCTCTCACTTCAGGATGGGAAGGAGGGAAGCTATGAGAAATGGCGAGTGGAGAACTCGTGGGGTGACGACCGTGGGAACAAAGGTAAGACCCTGGAGCTGTGGTGGCTCCTCCAGCTGTGAGCTGAGACCCCTACTATTCATCTGTCCTGTTGGTCGGTCTGTCTGTTAGTCGGTCAGTCTACTTGCTCTTGAACCTTGGTCTTGGCCTTCATGACTTCCTCAGTTCTCATATCTGGTTCCAAGGCTGTCCGTGCGTTTCTCAACTATTTTTCATGGTCAATGCCAGGGAGAGAAAGTTGGCTTTCCTGTTTGCTCAATTCAATTTGGAGCAGGATTACTTGTCGATGCTCCCCTGCCTTGCACCGTTATGAGTTTATAATCGACTCCTTTCTGTCAAACTGGGAAAAGCTGTTTCTTGTTGATTCCCCCTTTTTTTTCTCATCCTCTCTCTCTCTCTCTCTCGCTCCCTCGCTCTCTCTCTCTCTCTCTCTCTCTCTCCTCTCTCTCTCTCTCCTTCTCAGATCTGCGCCTTCTAGATCTTGACGCCACACACCTTAGCTCACACAGTTGCAACTCTTTCTTGCGTGCACACACACATGCTTACGTAACACGTGCTTGCTCTTGGTTGTTCTCCCTCCAATGCATTTCCTTTTGCCTCTCTGTGTTTTTGCTTTCCCTCTTAAATAATTCCAGCATTCCAGCGAAGATTATAAAGGGTTTTTTGGGGGCTCAGTGGGGTTTCATGTTTACTTTTCATACAAATCACATTCTTGTGAAAACACTTTGTAAGGAGAATAAGGTTCCTCCCTCCAGGAAACCCATCTAATCCATGAGGCCACCCTCTAGAACCCAAACAAATGAAGACCCTGTTATTAGCGACAAATCACTTTTCTTATGTGCTAGCCATATATTTGACAGCTGGTTTCAAGTGGGAGACTACAAAGTTCTGGGGGTTAACTGCCTTTAACCTCAGTCATAATATTCAGCTTCCCTCAAGGCTGTGCAGTTGATGTATTTCTTTGAAAATGTTTTTTTTTTTCCCTCCAAAGATTGATTGTTCCTGCTTCTGAGTATGTACCTTGTAGTCGAAGAAACTATTGTTTTAAAGTTGATAAAGCCTCCATTAATCTACCCTTCATCAAAATGTTATTTTTTCATTTCTTTAGTTAATTCTCTTTTCTCTTAAACAATCTTTCGATTTGTTTAAAGGTAGCCCAAAGATGAGGTATTTATAGTCATGTATTGGGCCTTCTGATAAGGCCATGTGAAGATGAACCGTTATTGATTTAGTTAATGAACCGTAAAAGTTAAGGACAATTCTGGTAGCTTGTCTACCTGTTTTTCTGAAAGACACAAAGCAGGTCATTATAAGACAGGTTAAGACGAACTGAAAATGCATGACCCACAAAACTGTGGTACAGGACAGGCTTTCATCAGCAACATCTCTAGTAGGCGCCGGGCAAGTCATTTGGGCTTGCCCAAAAATACAAATAATGAGGGTGCATCCAAACCACAAATTCATCTCATCTCCTGGAACCCCTGGTTGAGGTACGGATCATGCGAATGTGTACACACACACACACATATACACATATACACACACACACACACACACACACACACACACACACACACACATACACAGCATGGCTATTGTTTCATGGCTGTACACATTTAGTTTGAGTTCTTGGCAACATCTTTTGATAACTGAAGCTTTCAGCAGGAGTGAAGAAAAACAAACAGTGTCCAGAGACTGGGTCCCTGGCCCACCCCGTCTCAGCCAGATACTCAACGTTCTATGATCATTCCCCACGTACCCACTGTGCCATGGCCATTTTTATTAGGCATTTAGCTTAATCTTAGCTGTAAGGTGAAGGGAATTGGGACGCCTTGATTAGCCTTGACAGCCAAGTGAAGGGGGTGAACGCCTAATGATAAATGGTAGCATTTTCAGTAAGAGACTCTTATCTCCTAAAAATTCCTTCTGCCTTTTTGCTGATACACGAAGTTCCTTCCGTTGTTTTTTTTTTTTGTGACAGTAAGATGAACCTAGGGAAAGTTCTTAAAGGGATACGGCACTCTTTGGGGAAATTCACTTATTTTACACACTCTCCTCAAGTTTTACCTTAATTAATCAGCCGTTCTCAGAGTCCGACACCTTCTAATTAAACCTTTCCTAATTAAAATTTTGTCTAACACCAATGAAAAATGAAATGCGTCGCCCTCTGTGATTTTTATGTCTTTATTAGCAAGAAATTACCATGTTTCTTTTTCTGAATGGTCTTTCTGTTTTTATACTTTACTTAAACCAGGAAAAATCTCAGAATTCGTAGTCAGTTTCTAATAGCCGAGCTGCTAAACGTCTAATCTGATTCAGGGATCTTTGCTAGGCTAAAGCTAAAAGTGCCACCTTTTAGATGCAGAGGACAGCTGGATGAGCTGAGGTTGTGTGAAACTTAATTGTACTGTATAACTCAAGGAGAGGTGAAGAATCGGTGCGTTTCCTTTTAAAGAAGGTTCTACCCTTTTTGAACATGTGTCTCCCAGGGTTGAGAACAATGGATTTATATACACTGCTACTTGACATGTTGATGTGCAGGCAGAGGTCACTGTTAGGGTGTATGTGTGTGTATGTAATTTGTGACTAGGATGTGGCTGGTTACTTTCCTCTCTGGGAAAGAAATCTGGACTCTAAGCAGAAGTGATGATGGAGGCAGAGGAGGTGACTTAGGGTGTAAATTTCCCTCTACTTAGTACATGAAGAAATATCTCTGTTTCAACAAAAATGTAACGATAAGCCTGGAGAAGTGTTGTTTTTCTCGGGAGCATTGCAAGAGATTTGTTCTCGTGTTGGGAAATCCTGCGAAAGTGCTCTGAAAACAAACTATAACCTCTTGGCGCACGCCCTCATGGTTTCTATTGTGTATTTGAATGAATGCTTGGCCGTTTGTGGAATGTGGAATTGGAACTTTGACACTTGAATTGAAGTTCACTGGTTGTCTTCTCTTTGTCTCTCTGCCTCCTCAGGCTACCTGATTATGACCGACGAGTGGTTCTCTGAGTACGTCTACGAGGTTGTGGTGGACAAAAAGTACCTCAGCGAAGAAGTCTTGGCCGTCATGCAACAGGACCCAGTTGTACTTCCGGCTTGGGACCCAATGGGAGCACTGGCTTAACCCTGGAATCTGAACGTGCCACCCAATGAAATTTTCAGCCTGGTCTGATTGACTCCGCCCCACCATCTCTCTGGTTTTTACCCAACCAACTGACTCCCCAAAACAGCCTGCTATAGAAAAAAAAAATAAAGTTTTTGTTTTTCTTTTTTTTACTGGACTTCCATGTCTTCATCATTTCTCTTACACTCCTCTTCCTCCCAGGGCGCCCATAGAACGCCATGTTGTGAAGTACGTGCTGACCTTGTCTGGTCTGCGAGTCACTCTTAACCACTGTTTGTTCATGCAAATCCTGACATATCTGGCCCTGCCGGTTTCCTTAGATCAGCACCAGAGGGCAGGGGGAAGCATCAGCCCGATGACCCCCTGGACTGGTGGTGGGGTAGAGAGTTATGGAGCTCTGACAGTGGCCCCTTCCAGAGGGATGAGAGGTGGTGGTGGTTTTGGAGGGGTGGTTAAGGGGAGAGCGCTCATACAACACCAGCAGGGCCTGAAGTTGGATTTTAGAGGAGTTCACCCCAAATTTATGGCAGGGTTTGGCCCCTGGTGTGAAAAACAGGAGGGGCATGTGATGTTATGCACTGTTGGCAAAGAAGAGAAGTAATACAGTAAGGAGAACTTGTGGAAAACTTGTTTTAATGATTTAATGTTTGCCTTTACCTCCACCACTCTCTGTCTATCTGTGTGTCTCTCTCTCCCTCTCTCTCTCTCTCTCTCTCCCTCCCTCTCCCTCTTCTTCTCTCCCCCTTTTCCTTCCCTCCCATCCATCCATCCATCCTTCCCCCTCCTGGCCTTATCCACCTCTTACTTCCCCTCCTGATGAATCCAGACAGGCAGAATGGGTAGACAGTGTGTCCGCAGGGAGAGAGGCAGTGGGAAGCATTTTCCACCTTGGCGTCCTATCTTCTAAATCTTTGCAATTCTCAGAGATCATTCCACTTACAAAATAGAGCTATTTTACGTCTCAGAACTGCTAGCCTGCCACTGAGGCTGTCTGTAGTGAGATGATTATGGAGGATGCTTGGGGAAAGGGCTTCAGGGTGTTTGTGATCAGGCTGTGTAATCCGTGGAGTAGGTAGGATTCTCACCTTTTTCTTTCTTTCTCTATTATTGGTGCAGAGAGTTCATCCATCAACCAACTGCTATTTTGTTTTCCACGCACTTTCCATTTTGGAGAAACTCAAGCTCGTGTTGATCACAAAGGGAGTCGGTGTTGGATGCGTTCCTATTCTCCATTTGTTTTCTCTGCTGAAGTCGTGTGTGTGTTGATCTTGGTAATTCAATTTGTGTGCCTGGAGCCTCTGGAGCTCTGTTGTTTATAGATGACACAGTCCCCCCCCACGTACAAGTGTGTTCCTAATGCACCTCCCACTGTCCTCTAGAGAAGGAGGCCTCCTTATTCAGTGAATGAACCATCAATGAGATGCTTTAGAGGTCAGACAATGGGCTTCATACAGTCTGCATCTCTGCATGAGCCACAGCAACAACTGGCGCACTGTGTTATCCGTGCAAAATAAAAGAAAAGGGGGAAACGGTATCGCCATGAGAATTCAAAGTGGTAATATGTGTGCCTCAGACTCTACTTAACCTAATCTCAAGGTGACGTACCCACTTGAGGGGTGGATAACGAAGCGTGACGTGGTTGTGCTGTAACTAGCGTCTGGGGTTGGTGAGAAGGATTGGGCTCAAGCCCCTGGATCCCAATGTGTCAAAAGGGGCTTAGGGATAATGGACCCTTTTGCCCGTAGGCCTGTGAAATAGGAAGTGGTAAGTATCAGAGGGAAAGGTTGGAACACTTTTCCTTTTTTTTTTTTTTTTGAAGTGTATTCTTGGTTATGGTCATATCTGGAGCAACGCCAAGACAATTTGATTGGAGAGCTTCCAGAAGATTCCACAGTTGCCCCCTCCTCCTCCTTTTTTCCTCTGCCTTAAGTCTTTCATATGTACTGTATCTTGAAAAACATAAAACTACTTATTTGATGATTAAAGGGTTTGTATTTTGTTTATGGAATGTTTAAGTTCCTTCATGTTTCATTTTTGAGGAACACCTCTCTGTCCAGATGAATGAATGGTGTTTGGCTTTTAGACTTGTCTCTCTCCTCCCCTCCTTCCACTCACCTTTTCAGTGCTTGCTGCGGATTAGCCTGCCTAGCTGAGACAGATTGGAACGAGTCAGGGCTCCCTGATGTAAGTGTAAGAGGCTGCCGTACTGGTTTGCGCAAGAGAAGGAGCTATTGTGAGTATCTGTGTGTGTGTTTATGTACAAGTGTGTTTACAAGGGTGTTTGACTGCAATTTAGTGACCAAAGTCCAAAGACAATCAGAATGATTTAGTCTGTTGGCTCCCGTCCCTGTTTGTACGTAGGGACATTCATACAGAAGAGAGATGTACACAAACTGCTCTCAAACCAACTGAGGTCAGTCGTTAGCAGCTCCACACGTGGCTAGACGCATGGGACTTGGAAAACAGTCTTAGTAATCAGGTTTGCTGAAAATAGGAGTTTGGAATAAGAAGCAATGGAACTTGGCCTCAGCAAATGCTCTGGACGTTGTGAGTGTGTGCAACTAGTGTGTGTGTGTGTGTGTGTGTGCTTGGATATAGGGCCGGGGAGACCGAAGTGCGCTCAGAATGAGCTTGTCACTGTTGGGGGTGTCTTTCAGTTTGGGGCCCAGCTTCCTCACTTGGCTTTTGTATGGGCATGGTAAGCTGATTTACCTTATTGCTGTGGAATGGGTCCATGCACCCCCAAGGTAAGATGTCCACTTCTTTTCATAAAGAACTCCATTAATAGTGTCTCTAAATCATTGGTCTTGCGTGTTGTCTGAATTCCACTTTTCTCACGTAGACTGGAGCAGAAAGTGAGACAGGAAGGCAGGGATGTTAGATAAGCTGTATAAATAATCCTCGTTCCTCGACACTGACGGGGAACTGAGTTCATTAAAAGCAGTGTCAGGGCTGTGAACGTCACGTTGCACGTTCTGCCCTGAACTTTTTGTTCCTCTTCTGTTGTTATAACCATTTGTTCTGATTTTGGGGTCACTTAAATGGACCACAGAGTCCTAGTTACTGCCTGTGCTGACTGACTAAATTCCTGCAGTTCACCTTTAGACTAACAGAGGGCGCTCTTCCATTTAGTTGCCCCAGGCATGGGAAATGTATTGTAGCAATAACTGGGCTTGTGAGAAATGAGAAGATATGGTTCATCATGACATGGTGAGAAAGATGTGAATTCTAACTGGATTTTAAATGTAAATGAAAGAAACAGCCTCTCGCACACATTTTTAAACCTACCTTTACACATTTTATGCCTACTCTTACCATACTTTTTGTCTGTATACACTTTGATCTCTAATAACACAGGATATTTAACAAGGATATCTCATGATGTATTTATTTCATGTATTTGTTAGCTTATGTCTTACAATACAAGCCCTCTTACCAATTTTGATAAGTGTAATGGGATTGTCAGTACATAGGCTATGATGCCTATCCAAAGATCTTCCAATTTATGTTATAAATGGCAGATTCACAATGTATTCTCCACATGTTGTGTTGAAGTCTTTTGAATGTCAAATGTTTACAGTCGAGGCCTGAAATATTGGGCATTTTGAGCAAGCACCTTAGAATTATAACTGTTCTGTAGGCAATACCCAGAGGGGAAAAGACAAAGCTGGCAATGATTATGATCCCGCTGAAATCACTTCATGAAAAATTTAATCTTTGTGTTTTGTCTCGATATGTGCGTAAAAAGGGGGTTAACTTCCTTAGGGATTTTTTTTTTTTTTTTTGTCACACAAACTGCCTTCATTGAGAACTTGTTATTTTAACGATAGACATCAATAGATTAGAAAGCTTTTAACTTTTTAAAAAGCATTTGAATAGAATAGTCTTTTCCTTGTAGGCTATGGTAGTTCATTAGAAAGGAACTGCTTGCTCTGAACTTCAGCCTTTTCTTGGTCTTTAGACTTGCTTGACCAAGATGGAACTGTCAGTTTTATTGTAATGAAAATCTATTGTCTTAATTGCAGATGCTCCATATAGAATTAGTTTGAAATATTAATTCTATGACAAATACAGTATTTTGTCTCTTAAATGTTTCCATTGAGATGTTAAAGCAGTTAGCTGTTTTTTAAGTGGTTTGCGTATTCTGTATCACAAAATATTCTGTGTTTAAATACTGACATTTCGGTTTTAGAGCTTATAAATTGTAGGTTACCTAATCTGAGTTAATTCTGTGCTGGTCAGACAGACATATAGAATTATGTTATGAGGCATTAAGGCTTTATAAACGACATGAGACATCCTTGATTTTACAGGTGATGAAAAGTTCAGTTCATTTTTGTAAATTACTTTTATGAAGAATTTTGTTTCATAAATAATTTATTGAGAATTTGCCCAGTTGGCCCTGGTTTTATTTGAGCAGTAAAAAAAATACTGTTGTCTGTTCATATTCTCCATAAAACCCAGAGGCTCTGACTGTTATGGAAGCGTAACAAAACACTCAGAATTTTGTAGACTCAGATAGAGCTTGGAGTCCCGCACATTCCATTCTAAAAAAAAAAAAAAATCATATAACCACAGAGCACAAAACAATGTATAGAGGCTGTTATGTAAATATGAGGAGGGACAGGGAGACAAACTCACGGCCGCCAGGGAGCAGGGGGAGTGTCTGCTTGTAGGCATGAGAGACAGTGGTACCACCTTGTCACAGACCCCACACCGTTTCTGAATGCCTGCATGGTCGCAGGGTTGCTCAGGGGATGGTGAGTGCAAGTCTCCTGTTTTCCAATTCAGCAGGTCTGTGCATGCATGTTTGGGTGATGCTTCTCTTTCTTATGTGCCTTGTGCTTGAGTTGAAATGCCCAACTTTTTATGTGCTAAGGAAAGTGATAACATTTTTTTTTTGTAGGATGACCTTTAGCATTTGGTCAGCCGTGCACTCTGAATGCACCTATCAGGTATGATGAAGAACAGTGTAAAAGTTACCCTAGGATTCAGGTCTTATGATCCCCCCAGGAGGAGTGGATTTGCTTGGCCAAAACACTTTAAGAAATAAGTTTGCCAAGTAGGTTTGGCTCTCAGGAAAGCAGTAAAAATTTATTTCTGTGCCAGGCTGATTCCAGGCAGGCAACATGCCTTTTCTTTAGCAGAAATCAGGCTACAAGCTTGTATGTGATACTCTGATCTTTGCAAGACTTTGTTAAGTTATGCCACCTGTTTCTTATTGAAGGTGTCAGAATCTAAAAGTTACAGGTAGATAGAATACAACCTTACTACCTGTCCACTTACTGAATCGTTATTTATAAGTTATTTACAGCTTCAGGTTTGTTGCTTCAACTCGTGATGGTGACAACGTGCTCCTATTTCTATCAACAGAGTCGAGGCTTGTTCTTACAGTAGAAAAGGTGCTCTCGATAACCATAGGAAGCCATTACGCCAAACATGCGGATGGAATTCTTAAGTGAACTGGAAAGCAATCAGTCATAATTATTTAATAATTGCAAATACATTCCTGGTATACTTTCTGTTGTTTCCGCGTTAATTAGCCTAAATCACTGTAAAAAACATTAGTTGTAGCCAATGCGTGGAGCCGTTCGAAAGAACAACTTTTTTTTTTTAATTGGGACATTTTTATTTCCATGTTGAAATTAAGTGTTGAGGCAACCTGAAAGCTACAAACAACTGCGATTTTTAAAAAATGCATACTAGCTGACGAAAAGGTCAGACGACTTATTTTACGGTCTGTTTTATCATCCTAAACCAGGTGGCATGCTTGAAAGAGACGTGAAAAATGTGCGCAGTGACGCGAATGCAACATCACTGTTGGATTAATTGTTGGATTTAATTAGGTGTTCCCCAGTGAAGCAAGTTAAAAGCAGGCAGCCTTCCAAGAGAAAATTTGATAAATATGTCGGAGCAAATAATTTGGCATACCTGTGCTTACTCGCCCGTCATGCTTGCATATTTGGAGAGGTAACCTAATCTATGAAAAATTCAAGAATCGGTGCACCCTCCCTGGCGAATTTACATTTTTTATGAGCGCCATTTGCCGTTCTCCAGAACATAATTAATAACAGGCCAGCAGAATAAGGAACGTGCTTCTTAATAATCAGATGGAAACTCACCTATACTTGTTTTAAAAAATATCCAATTCTTTTTGAGCTATGAAAAATATAAACATAGAATATGCATTATTACAATAGCAATGTTAATAATTAGTCATTGTAGGCCTATGTAGCTCATTGTGTCTGAATATAATGGAAGGTATATTCTTTTTTTGTTCAGCATATAAAAGTGCTACCTTTTAAATCAATAAATAATGTATTCTAAATTAATCTATTCTGCACTCTAAAGGTAGCCTATTGCCAACATTGCTGCACATTGTTGCGAAAAGAGCCCTTTTTGCATTTGATACCTCTTCACGCTTCTACACCAGACCTTGTTTGGACTTGATTTTTGGGCCAAAGGTAGATAGTCTCTGATGTATTTGTTTAGGGGCTTTTTAAAAAAATGTCTTACAGTCTCAGCAGCAGCCACATTGTTGGGCTAAAATAACTTAAATTAATGCTTTCTGGCATTTCCCCCATGTGTAATTTTGCCAAAATATATTTCACTCTGTTTTATGATGTTAACCCTTTACAGGGAAATGAGTGAGGTGGGTAATCAGACAGCATTTATAGTGTTTAAAAAGCGTCCACTTAGTAACTCATATACAGTGTGTCCATCCTGTTCTGCATGTCACAGAAAAGAACAGTTGTGAAACTAAACAACGGTTACCATGTCTGTGGGTTGGGTAAAACTTGCAAATACAATGAAATGAATTTGAGGGTGACCTCAGGATTTTTTGCTCCTTGTTCTGCAGCCAAGCACAAGCTGTTTTTCCACCTGAGCTTGTTAAGTTGGGAGTCAGAGCCAGCTCCTCCAGTGCTCCTATCTATAAAACCCAGCACAGTCCTGCTCCATTCGCACCAAGTTTTCCTCCTCGTGCTCCTCTTGCCCTGATGGGCGCCACATCCCCACGTTGCAGAGGTCCACCCGTGTCATCGACACCCACACCCTAACAGCCGCCGCCGCTATGGAGATGAAACAGTCAATGATGAGCACGAAAAACGAGGGAGAAAAGGACAAACTTGAGGGGTCACAGGAGAACGGACTCCTCATGGGAGACAGTGCTGCAGAGAAAGGTCAGAAGGTCAACTCGAGCCCGGGACAGGTCTCTAATGGCTACCCAAGCACCTCGCCTCAGAGCCCGAGGGAGGAACACACGGGTGAGGGAAACTGGGTCCCCATTTCCGGGCCAGGGCCTCTCAGAACCCTGGTGGTCCAGCAGACTAGTCTGGACCCACCCCGTGAGACATGGAGCAAGAAGATGGATTTTCTGCTGTCTGTGATTGGATATGCCGTCGACCTGGGCAATGTCTGGCGGTTTCCATACATCTGTTACAAGAATGGAGGAGGTGAGGCAGTTTTTTTTCCCCACAAAGGACAGGCACGCAGTGTTTTACTTGACATATGTAATGATAGATCTAGATATAAATTCTTTCCCAATGTAAAAGGAATATAGCTTGACTTACTTGCAAATGTCACAGACTATACACATACTATATTCACATCTATATATCCTAAACAAATTCAGTGTATTATATTAAACAATTCCATATCATTCAAACAGTTTACTTTTGCTCCCATGGTTTTCCATGTACATAAAAAAAGTGTCACAACACAACACAAAGCACCCAATTAGACACTTTGATCATGTGTTTAATGGATAGGAGACATGTTGCAAATGCACAGTGCAGACAGTGTTTGCAGAGGGGGTTTGGTTGGGTCCTGCCTCTCGTTACTACACAATCTCTGGAACTGATACCGAGGGCGCTATGGATTCCTTTTATTGAATCTGCAATAATAAAACCTTTTCAATTTCCTGTCTCACCCTACGAACACAGAGAGATGAAAGGCAAAATGCGCGCACACATGCACACACACACAAAGTTGTGGTTTTCGTGAGTGTGAGTTCAATTTTTTTCTTAGCTTTTAATAACCTGTCTCTCTGGTGCTCAATCAACTGCTATCTCTGCTTTTCATGTCGAAAGTGCAAAAGTAAATTCACATTTGAATACAGTGTTTTCTAAAATACAGTTGCCCTTTCTAAGCCTGCTCACATTTTATTTTATGCATATATTTGTAAATGCATATTGTCAGGTCTGAATAAGTTGATCTTAAAAAAGAGCATATGTTTGATTTATTTATTTGTATGTTTGACTATTACTTGTTTCCAAAGTGACTTATAGTCATCAGTAATCTTAGGGCCAGTGTCCCCTGTGCCATTGATTCTCTGGGCATCACAGTGTATATCTAGGGCAGGCATGGGCAAACTAAGGCCCGGGGGCCATATACGGCCCGTTTGGCTTTTTAATGTGGCCCGCCAAATGTTTCAAAATTATATTAAATAATATTATTAAACCTTTATTTAGTATTTTCCCTGCAATGTCTGCAAACTGCTGTTAATAATAATAAATGCATTGTTTTTTTTTTAAAGCCCTGCATATCTATGCTTTACTACCTATTCAAGGCCAAAACTGTGAAATATAATGGACTTTACATGTCATTTATATTACTTCACACAAACACTATATCTGTCTGCTCCTGACACGGCCCCTTAATCAAATGTTATAACCCATTGTGGCCCACAACTCAAAAAGTTTGCCCACCCCTGATCTAGGTTGTCCGTGAAGCATAGAAAATGGCATCTAGCATCTAACAAAAAATTTCTATAGAGCTTATGGTTGTGATTGTGTTGTGATTACGAGGGGTCCTTAGCCATTTGGGTTTGAGAACCCCTTCCCTATGCACCAACTGTGCCAGCTAAGATTTAAACCCACACCCTTTGGGCCACTAGCATAAACTAGCTAAACTCTACCCAGCCACCACCCACGTGTTTCAGTGTACATTACCCTGTATTTATGCATGTGCAATGACAATTAAGTTCTAATGTAATCTAATCTAGAGGGGTTTTGAATACTTGAAAGGTTGGTTGATCTATAAACATTCATCCTTCTCTTCGTTCCCAGGTGCGTTTCTCCTGCCCTACCTGCTAATGGCAGTGTTTGGAGGGGTGCCACTCTTCTACATGGAGCTGGCACTGGGCCAGTTCCACCGCAGTGGCTGTATCTCCATCTGGAAACACATATGCCCCATCTTCAAGGGTGAGACACATGGACGCTTAAGTACTGCAGACAGACTTATATACAGCCTCTGGTACTTACACTTGATTGACAGACTCAGTGGCCTACAGGCAGACAGACAGACAGACAGACAGACAGACAGACAGACAGATAGGGTTTAGACCAGTTAGCTGACATACTTTACAGACAGACAGAAGGACTGTTAGACAATCGGACACCCTCTGACTGGATGAGAGATAACCAGACAGCTCAGTGCTGACTGATGGACAAAGATTGACAAAGAGACTGTCCTCTCAGACGGACTAGCTGATAGACAGATGGACAGCTTCTAACTGACTGGTTGGCATGTGACTGGCATGCTTGGGGCAGGCAGAGGGCTTTTTCCAGGGACTTGAGTTAAAGGGAAACCAACTGATAGTGTGAAACCCCCCCTGACCCATAAGCTTGCCCTCTGGAATGGCAGTTCTGGGCTCTTTGTTGATAGCCCGTAATGTGGGGCATCTCTCTGTTATGGAAATTGTCACATTTGCCATTAAAATGCCAGGCTCTCATAAAAACTTGTCTTTTTCATGTGAAGAAATCCGAGTTTTTAAATGTCACCCATCGACTATTTTCCAACTTGAATGAGATTGAAACGGAATAAGACCATGAATGATGCTTCAGTGTCACTTTCTCAATTTCCATCACACATACATTCTCTTTTTTTACGTCTCTTTACCCCCACTCCCCCCCCCCCCCCCCTTTCTCTCTCTCTATGTCTCTCCTTCCCTCTCTGTTCTCATTCCCCCATAGGGATTGGCTTTGCCATCTGCATCATTGCCTTGTACATCGCCTTCTATTACAACACTGTCATGGCCTGGGCCCTGTACTACCTCCTGTCCTCTTTCAGTTCTACTCTGCCCTGGACCACCTGCTCCAACAGCTGGAACACCGTTAACTGCGCCCTCTACCTGTCGACCGACATGAACGTGTCCTGGACAAACACGTCCATCTCGCCCGCCGAAGAGTTCTATACGTAAGTGCATGTAAGTGAGTTAGCCCGAGTCAGGCCACAGACAAAGGTCTAGATTGACCCAGAGAAACACGACAGTGTTCGCATGCAGTAGAACATAGAGAGACATCTTCTAACAGCAGAAGTCAATTATTAAGAATTGTCTTCATTTCTTCATTTCAACGTCCTATTTAAAATACTTTTATCCTGCCAAACTGATGAAAATGCAGCGATGCCATGAATTTGCACTAACAAGTGACGAGGTTTGAATGCTTTTGAGTGAATGCAGATTTAGTTCTTGCCTAAGAACTAATGCAAGATTAGAAGTCATTGGTGAATAGCAGAATCATGGCAGTTTTCAAGGGAAAGAGGCATTTCAAAATAGGCTCCTTCATAGTCATGCCTGTATGAAGCCCAATGCCCAATGATAAAAATGTTTTCTGCAGAGCGAGATAGGAAATGATAGTGTGAGAGACTTCTGTACCAATATTCTTGGACTTTCCCTGTTTCAGGGACACAGGATAGACTGCTAAAAGTGAATGAGCATAACCTTTGTCCTGTTTTGACTCCTTGTCTGCCTGTGTCTACCAGTGACTTTACGAGGGATTCAGGGGGCTTTGCTCAAGTTTATCCCTCGGATAAAGACCCTGGAATAACTGAAGAGCTCCCCTTTGTCTGTCTGACATCTGACCTTCCTGTTTTCCACTGGAATCTTATTTTTTTTATTCAGCTGTCTGTTTTGATTGTGTATGTGCCTCAAAACCACCCAGCCAGCCAACATCTTTCTGACCCCTGGGTACATGTTTTCTATGGCAAACAAATATCTTCCTGCTTTTGTCTAGCTGCTTTGACCAATATCTCATATAGCATACAACCATGTGTTCACTTTACACACTTTCCTCCTCCTTGCATCTCTGTCCCCCCTTTCTGTCTTCCTCCCTCTCTCTCTCTCCACATTTCGTTATCCTGTATTTATACTTGTGTCAACTTGTGCCAAGTTTAATCATAATCCAATCTCTCTCTCTCACTCTCTCACTCACTTTCACTCACTCACTTTCACTCACTCACTCACTCTCTCTCGCTCTCTCCCTCTCTCTCTCCCTCACTCTCACTCACGCACTCTCTCTCCCTCTCTCTCTCTCACTCTCTCTCCCTCTCTCTCCCTCTCTCCCATCTTCCCTCCCTCCATCAGGAGACAGGTTCTGCAGGTGCACCGTTCTCCAGGTCTGCATGAGCTGGGTTCAGTGAGTTGGCAACTGGCCCTCTGCCTGCTTTTTATCTTCACCGTCGTCTACTTCAGCATCTGGAAGGGCGTCAAGACCTCAGGCAAGGTGTGCTGCTATGCAAAGAATTCTGCTTTTTCTGCAATTGGTCACAAGAATGGATGTTTTATTACTCAAAATAAAAGCACACAAAAAATGGCAGATTTCCTAATCTCAATTTAGGAAATGCCCACAGGGGGTTTCTCTTAATATGTCCTTTGCTTTTTAGAACATCAATTGGGCTGTTGAAATTGGTCTGAAGTCCACAATGTGTTTGACTACAACAACAGTGCTTGGGGAAACCCTCATTTTTGAGCCGGGTAATAAAACCTGCCACATGTTCGTTGAGAGGGTCTGGCCATTCGGTACTGAGAAACGATTGCTTGCTAACGATGTTTAAGTTTAAAAAAATTTAATCAGCCCTTGATAAAGCCCTGATAGCCTGACTTAAGTAATAGCGTATTAGCTCTGCATTCACAATTCACGCCTGTGTTAACGGATTGGATCCGTGGATGGTAAAAAAAGAGCCTCTGAAGACAAGAATCTCAGAGGGATCAAATCCAGACCAGCACTGTAGGGAGATGATAGTCAAGTGGAAGTGTGATTGAAGGCATGGCCCGTGTACTACTTACAGAATCACAGAGTGGGTTTGGGTCGAGACTAAAGCATGCATTCACAGATGTTCCTCTCCCTTTCTTGTCAGGTGGTGTGGGTGACTGCTACCTTCCCTTACCTGGTCCTGTTCATCCTGCTGGTTCGTGGAGCCACCCTCCCTGGTGCCTGGAGGGGTGTGGTCTTTTACCTGAAGCCTGACTGGGAGAAACTACTCTGCCCCTGGGTGAGAGACTCAGGGCTGTTGTCACCCGCTAGTGCTGGTTTGCTGTGTTTCATCTAATGAGCTTTTCCAGTCTTATAAATATGACATTTGATGAAAACGGAGCAAGCATAATATTGTTAAATTATTATAATTTTACAATTTATATCATAGTCGTAATGTAATCCTCTGACAATGCAGACAAATTTTCATGTAATAATTTAGTACTAAGAAAATGGCACATTGCACATAAGTGTAACCTTTGCATAGAATTGTCTCTCTTCATTTTTCCACTGTATGTTGTGTTTGTGTTAGGTGTGGATAGATGCCGCTGCACAAATCTTCTTCTCTCTGGGCCCAGGATTTGGTGTTCTTCTGGCCTTTGCCAGCTACAACCCATTTCACAACAACTGTTACAAGTGAGGACATTTGGAGTGACTCGCTGTACTTGCCGTCATTTGTGTTAAACTTGTGTGTAACTTAAAACAATATTGGTCATTTTGTTTGTTTGTTTGTTAATTGTAATTAAAATGCATATTTCTAGATGTTATTTGCCTGCATTGTTCCTTCTGTCCTAAAAATATCTGTAGTAGTAAAATCGATGTGCTAAACTGGCGGACATGTTGTTTCCAACAGAGATGCTCTGGTGACGAGCTCGGTGAACTGTCTGACCAGCTTCCTCTCGGGCTTCGTGATCTTCACTGTTCTGGGCTACATGGCCGAGATGCGGAACCAGAGCGTGGACACGGTTGCTAAGGACGCAGGTGGGGAAAGCGCATGCCTGTTCCAGTTGGCCCTACTCGTAAACTTTCAAAAGGTCATTTCTGGTTTCAGCTTCAGCTGTTTTGACCAAGTTTGTCCTCTCTGACTGCAAACTGGCAATCCTAGACCGGCGTGTATGGCGTCTGACTGTCCTGTTGATGTGTGAAATCCTGACGTGTTCTTGAAGAAGTCCAATGATGTTTGCAGGTCCCAGTCTTCTGTTCATCATCTACGCTGAAGCCATTGCAAATATGCCGGCGGCCACCTTCTTTGCAATCATCTTCTTCCTCATGATCATTATGCTGGGCTTGGACAGCACGGTCAGTCTCTTATCTCCCTCTCTTGTGTCTTTTATCTCCCTCTCTTGTGTCTCTCTATTTTTCTCTCCCTCTTTTTCTCCCTCTTTTTTTCTACCAAGACACACACAGACACACACATATGCACACACACACTATAATGAACACACACATCCTAATAATCTGGTCGGGCGCTGTGCTGTTGACTGTGTCAAGTGTTCTTTGTGCTCCACCTGTCAGCTCTATATGTGGCACTGTGCTGTGTCAAAAGGGCCAATTATATGAGCTCTGCTCCTAGTCCTCCTCCTATCATTAGCCTCTGCCGCTGTCACTGTTGTACCTTCATTTAAAAACTCTTAATCACTCACTCGTAGAGTCCCTGTGGTTTCCACCAGGAATGACGGCGCGCCGAGTCTGAATGCGCTAACAATGACATCTCGCTGGGTTTCATGGCTTGGCTTTTGTTTTTTGTTTTTTTTTTTGACTTGCTGTAGCTTTTGTTCATGAGAGCGCTGGGTCATTTCTACATCTCCCTTCCCCTCCTCCTCCTTCAGTGTTGCTCTTTTATCTGACCCATCAGATTTCTTTATGCCCTTACCTGCCCTCTTACCTTTGTGTGTGTATGTGTGTGTGTGTGTGTGTGTGTGTGTGATAGTTTGCCGGCCTGGAGGGGGTGATCACTGCCATGCTGGATGAGTTCCCGCGCCTCCTGGCCAAGAGGAGAGAGTGGTTCGTGCTGGGCTTGGTGTGTGTCTGTTATCTGGGCGCAATCTCCACGCTGACTTATGTGAGTGCTCAAATACCACAAACTGGGTTAAAACACAATTCCATAGTGATAACGTATCCATTATTGATGAGAAACAGCTTTGGAGTCGCTGTGTCAATATCACTCCCGACCTGAGCTCTTTTCCCAAAGCTGATCCATTTTTCTTCTCCTATCCAATGTTCACTGCTTTATCACAGTTTGAGTGATAGAAGAAGAAGAAGCCTTGTAAACACATGTACAAAGGAGGTTGTGTAGATAACTTTGGGCGGTTGAGTGTTGACAGTCAAGGTGTTGCTGAAGTGCCTTGACGGAGGAAGGGACCACAAAAGACGGTCTTTGTCTGCGTTGTTTGTTCCAGGGTGGGGCGTATGTGGTGAAGCTGTTTGAAGAGTATGCTACGGGCCCAGCCGTCATAACCGTGGTCTTCCTGGAGGTTATTGCAGTGTCGTGGTTTTACGGTAAATACGAGGGACTCCTTTTCTTTAAACACTATTAGAAATAAGATAACTGATGAGACGTCACAGCCTGAACTTCACACTGTGTGTGTGTGTGTGTGTGTGTGTGTAGGGACATCACGTTTTTGCAATGATGTGCAGCTGATGTTGGGATTTGCCCCCGGTCCATTTTGGAGATTATGCTGGGTGGCCATCTGTCCTTGCTTCCTGCTTGTGAGTATAACCTTACACTCACCCAACACTCTAACCTTACACTCACCCAACACTCTAGCCTCACACTTACCCAACACTCACCCAACACTCTAGCCTTACACCCGTCCAACACTCATCCAACACTCACCCAACACTCTAACCTTACACCCGTCCAACACTCACCCAACACTCTAGCCTCACACTCACCCAAAACTCACCCAACACTCTAACCTTACACTCACCCAACACTCTAGCCTTACACCCGTCCAACACTCACCCAACACTCTAACCTCACACTCACCCAACACTCTAATCTCACACTCACACAACACTTTCTGGTTTTTTTCTATTCAGTTTTATCTACATCCACATGGCGGATAATACTACCAAGTATGTGTGTGAGAGAGAGAGAGAGAGAGAGTGAGATGACAGAGAAAAAGAGAGACAGAAAAAAAGAGAGAGAAGTTTAAGGCAAATAGATTGACAGACAGACAGAAAATAAAGAACAGAACATACAGCAAAAAGTTTAAAAGGATCCTACGAAGATATGTTGGCCATATAAGACTTGATGTGTTGATATCAGCTATATT
The DNA here is from genome assembly GCA_017657215.1 of Limnothrissa miodon. Classification (NCBI taxonomy): domain Eukaryota; kingdom Metazoa; phylum Chordata; class Actinopteri; order Clupeiformes; family Clupeidae; genus Limnothrissa; species Limnothrissa miodon. The sequence goes on along the minus strand of JAGFZM010000157.1, from coordinate 225,858 downwards.
TAACAGGATTTTAAAAACACTTCCCTGATCCATGATTGTCTGTCAACTTTTATCACGAGGGAAGTAATCCCAGTTGTTTTTACTAGCCAAGAATCCCTCTTAAAAAATGGTAAATGAGGTGCTTTTTTGGGTGTTCTGTTTCCGAAGAATCTGCCTCCCTGTTTTCTTGTAGTTTATTATTGGTAGTTTTCTGGCCTTCCCTCCTGAAGTGAAGCTGTTCCACTACCACTACCCTTTCTGGACCACTGTGCTCGGCTACTGCATTGGTGTCTCCTCATTCGTCTGTGTACCTGCATACATGGTTTACCACCTGCTTACCACCAAAGGGACCTTCAAGCAGGTGCGAGAACACACACACACACACACACACACACATATGCACACACACACACACACACACACCAGTGCACATCATGTACCAGGTTTCAGCAAGAACACAAGGCAGTGGTAATGAAAGATCAACAAGTCAGCGGCTTCTTGCGCAAACACAGACAGCTACGCTACAGCAAACAAATGGCAACTGTCACTACCAGTACTCAACTCTATACTGTTGCACACACGTGTTCTTTGTTGTTTGTTTGTTTTTTTTTTGTTTTTTTAAAGGGTAAACTTAAGCTTCTCCTTGTCAGCACCTGTAAGTTCCACCAAAACACTAAACATTCACTGTGACACTGATGTTTCCCACAAGGAGTGATGTTGGTTTTTACCTGTTGCAGTTGACTGTTGACTGTACCTGTGCTATTCACGTGATGCATGGGATGCTGAGAGGACCTGTAAGCGTGTGTGTGTGTGTGTGTGTGTGTGTGTGTGTGTGGACACAGTGCTGAGCGAGGTCAGGGGCCCCTCATGCTGTGCTCTGTGGGAATCAGTGGAGTGTTGAAGTGACAAAACAGAGGGAGAGGTTGTACTAAGTTTAAATCATACACTCTTTTGTTTTGTTCTAAAAAAGAATCCTTGCTCTGGTAGTAATGACCAATTAATTAACTTCATAATTCTATTGGTTTGCAAACTTCACTGTTGGCCTACTTCATGTTATTTTCTCTTTTGTTTACTGTCCTCTTCCCTCCCCTCTCTCTGTCACTCTCAGCGGCTCCTGAAGAGCATCACACCAGAGGTTGGAGGAGGGGAGGCAGGCTCCCATAGAGACATCATCATCACCAACGCCGTGTGAGTGAGCGTGTGAATGCGTGAGTGGGACCGCACCGCCCCCTGCTGGACATGTAGCACAACTGCGGGGAATGAGGTTCAGAGGGGGAGGGTGACCTCTCCGAGCAGCAACCCCTTCCCATGTCTGTCTGTCTGCACACTCTGCCCTGTCTCCCTTCAGCACACCCGTCTCCCTCCATGTGGGGCAGGGACGAGCTCTCTACCTTCTGCTGTGGGAGATCTGGGGAGGGTGGGTTTTTGGGGGGCCATTATACTGCAGCAAACACATAAGGTATTTATGTCGTGACCATTCTCTAACACCTGTTGCGGTGACTTTCTTCCCCATATAGCTGCGTAAGTCACTTCACCTCCTAGCCGTGTAATGTGAGTGAAATATTGACCACTGACGTAGCACAAGACATTGTCCACGTTTCTGCACATCTCTGATATCTCCACACGAGTGCCACATTTACTAAAGCCTACTGTTAAAACTTGTTCCATGATTTTTATTGTGCGATGAGATCAAGTCTTTCATTGATCATCAGTAATACATCATAGTCATACTCACATACCATCAAGCCTTTATTCTGTCTTACAAAGAAACAAATTCATTGCAAGAAAGAAAAAAAATCAGGTAACTCTTACTTTTACTCTATATGAAGCCAAATATTGAGATATTTTTGTTGATATAAATACAGGTATATCTAAATGTTGCTTCAACGAGAGTCAGACTGCTATTGATGAGGGAGGCTGGATAGATCTAATCGTGTTGGGGATTAGGATTATGTTTGGGAAAGTCCTTTCCTGTCAGGAGAACAGCAGAGAGCTTTTCAAACAAGCATTTTTGGCTTATCAGAGTTAGATGACTGTGCGTGTGTGTATGCAAGCATGGCATGTGTCATTATTGAGCCTACTTTTACGAGAGCATCGACAAGTCAGCCGAGCCGTACAGTCTGCCAACAATAATGGTGATAATCTCCACATGAAAGCATAGTGTATCTAAGTAAGATGTGTGTTTATTTCTTTGTGCACGTTTAGTTACATCATCGTTCACACATTCCTAACATTTGAAGCATCCTGAAAATGTTCTCCAATATGATTGTCAAACACATCGACATTTGAAGCCATCCTGTCACCACTTTTTTTTTACTTTCAGCTAGAATTGTGTCTTGTGTTTTATGAGAAAAGTAATATTTAAAGGAATGTGCAACTGTAGTTTGCAGACTTTTGTGTAATCAATACTGTCAACCCCTTTCCACTTTTACTGATTGCTGATAGTTCACAATAAGGGGGAAAAAGCGTGTTTGTGAGAATGTGAATGAGCGTATGTATGTATGTGTATATGTGTGAGAGAGAAGGCAAGAGACAGAGAGAGAGAGAGAGAGAGAGAGAATCCTCAATAGACTGTTAAATCTTTCTGATGTGTGTTGTGGGGAGGACTCTGGAGCCACGGTGTGTGTAGTCAGTGTGTGCATGCTCGCTGATGTGGTTATAATGTGCTTCTCTTTCGTGCCTTGACATTGTGACACTGTCCTGTCTTGTTCAGCGGGATTCACTGTTACTGCAGTAAAGTAATTTCTTCTCTTGTACCTCTGGAGCCTGTTGTTGGTTGATGTCCGTAAGATTGTATTGGAATAAAAAGTTATAGAATAAAGCTATATATCAAATAAAAGAAGAATATAAGTATATTCCTGTGTTGATGTCTGATTTTGTATGAGATTATAATGTAATTGTACTGCCGATCCTGTAAATGATACCCATCCTGAAAGTACAGGATGTGTACAAAAGTGTACAAATAATGTAATACCTTAAGTTTACAAATTGGGGTTATTGGTCTCATTCAAACACACAAGCCCTGAGTCTCAAAGTAACGCAATCAAACCTTAATAAAACAGTCAAAACCCTATCTGTCATGGATATGTTACACATACAGTACAGATAACCATGGCCTTCAGCTGTCATTAATAAAGAGCAGGGAAATGCATGAGGTGCGGACAACATGCTCTGTAAACATTTAGGCAGAGGCTGACTGCAGATGTGAATGGTGGGGTTGGGTGGTGGGGCGGTGCAGTGAGGACAGGCTGTAGGTTCTTCTCTTTGTCTGTAGTTTATTATGTCAGACATCCTGTTCCTTAGAGAGAGAGCATGAAACCCTATCCATCTATTTGTAATCTCTCCGCTATCGTGATTGCAAAAGCAGAGCTGGAACAAGGGGGAATATAAGGGATGAGAGGGAGTTGGGTGAGGCGGGTCAAGGACTGGAAGGCTGGGGGAGGATTTCCCTGATGCCTGAAGGTTGAAGGAAATCCTCAGAGATTCTGGAGAGAGTACTGTGCTTTCGTGTGCTTTTGACCTGCGGACTGTAGTTACAAAGCAGCAGATAAAGCACACCGAGTACTACAACATGAATTGCAGTGCTTTATTATCCTCTATGACATCTTATTTAATCATGGTATGTTTCAGGGGTCTCCAACAGTAGCTCGAAGGTCACCAGTAGTTCTCCACATGCCTGAGAGTAGCTCTCAAAAGGGTCAAAAGAAATGTAAATAAAACTCATAACATGAAAAAGGTTTAATTCAAAGATCCTACCAGGTCTGGCACAAGCTAACAATACTATTCCTCTAAAAATATTATTCTGAAGTTCTGTGATATGTCATAAGAATTGATGTGGGGAGCACACCCCAGAAAGCTATAACTATAGAAAAGAAATTGTAATGATGCTTCCAGGACTTCCAGGATTTCCGGGCCTAGGAATACTAGTGCATCATTGCTCTTAGCCATATTGATTTTTTCAGAAAAGCTTTGTGACCACTGGTGTTTAGTACAACGTTCAAGATTTGTTAGGTAGTTATCATTGAGAGAAATGGCCTGTTGTATAACATTATATGAAATTGTATTGTATACTGCATACAGTATTGGATTATTTATCTTGGCATCACATGGACCTTCCTCTTCTACTACGAACAATGGCAACATCATATAACTCAGAACTCGAAGTCACCTGTTTAAGTTGCATCATCCTGTTTGGTGTGTGTGTGTGTGTGTGTGCGCGCGTGTGTGCATGCATGCCGTGCTGTGTGTATGTGTGTGTGTTTGTGTGTGTGTGTGTAAGTGATGATATAGGAGACTGTAAGCCAAACCTTGCTGGGTTTGTCAACAGGGCTTAATCCTGTTGCCATGCTTGAACTCAGAACTAGAGTACACAGAGCTCTCTGTCCACAAAACACGGCTCTCGCGTACAGACATTCTCTCAGCATTGGAACAACATTGCATGCAAGACCCTCTTATCGGCCTCAGATAACACGTAGGCCTGGAGACACATCCGTCTATTCATTCTGAGCTCTGCTTTTGACCAGATCTGTCCTGTGTAGGACACGCTAAACTCCCTTCAGCACGTCGAATATTTCAAATAACAAACTTGCAACCACAAACACCACAAACAGAATGCTTATTCAAGTGGAGACTTTATTACAGAAAACCATATGAAAGAGAAATGACTTCTGCAAAGATTGGAACAGCGAATCAAGTGACAGCACTGAGATGAGTGTGAGAATAATGCAGCATTTATCAAATGTGCCAGTCACCATGGCTGTCACGTAGTATCCCAGCGTCCCTCTCTGTGTACTTTATTGTGGCAATTTCCTATGGGCCCCCTCTCCAGACTGTTGGAAACTTCCTGTTCTTGTGTCTGCCTTATCCTGGGAGATCTATATTAAACACCTCACAGCCACCTCCATCTTTGCATCTCCAGCTTGCCCACATATCTGTCCCCCATCTTTGCCATCCTTGCCAATATTACGTCTTATTCTTTATTTACTTTTTGTCTTCCTATTTTCACATTTGAGTCTCTTCACTCTTCTTAGTAATAAACTGCAAGAAGACTGGAGGTCATAGAGCCGCTCTTTGACATTTCTCATCAAAATGAGAAATAAGAAATATAAATAATAAATTGAAATTGAAATTGTTTAAGCGTTCTCTGTCTTTTTGGACAATCACTTGGTGCGTTCATCATTCTCTCAGCCTCTTAAACTATGTACAACTCAATTCAGTTTTATTTGGTTTTAATTCACATTTTTGATGCCTTTTAAATCCTAGCATCTCTCTCTCTCCTTTCTCTCTCTCTCTCTCTCTCTCTCTCTGATGCTCAGCAGCTGCCCTGTCCCCTATAGATCTTTCTTTGATATGTTGGCTCTGTGAAGACAGGAAATGAAACCTTTTTCCCCCCCCAACTGTGAGCTCTTTTATCAGAACTGGCTTGATTCTCAGCGCCAGCTCTCTGCTAATGAACTCATTTTGCACACTGTCTTATCTCCACAGACAACACCACATCCTTCCCTGCCTCCCTTTTTCTTTCTCAATCCCCAGTCTACAGTTAATATCATTGTTTCCAGAATGCGGAGAACTTCTATCAGCCTTTTCATTAAAGGCCTGAAGGTGCTGGAGGTGAAGTACATAGATGCTGAGACCATGAGAGGATGCAGCACGAGAACATGGGAGGTGCCTGGCCAACGTTTGGTAACAACATAAACAAAATCTATATATAATATACCTACAGACACAGCAATATTCTGATCTTTTTTTGTAAGGTCCCCACACGTTAAACCTAAAAAAGCTTTTTGTTTTTTGTGAGACTGCATCGTTTACATTGATCAGTGTCTGGAACAACTGAAAAGTTAAAAGGATGACCTGAAAAATCATGAACCTATTTAATCCACATTTAGTTTGCATCCCCTATCCAGTAGTCTACTGCCCTCTGTCTGTTAAACTGCACCCACTGTTAAAAATGACAAAAGCTTCAATATTTGAAACTCTAAACATGAACTATAGCCTAGCTTCATACCGAGAATAGATCAGATTATGATTACACCAAGAGTTCTCAATCTATCTCTAATTTGACCCCTCATGGTTCAGAATCTTCAAAACGTTCAGAACGGTCAAGAACCCCCTCATAATCACAACACAATTGCAGACTTGTAGCCATTTTTCTCTTTTTGTATAATGCAGATGAGAGAATTGAGCACAATGACTGATCAGCCACACGTATCTGCACATAACACGTAAGTTTACACATAAGTTTATATTTACATTTTCAGTGACTCCCCAAACAACATGCTGCAGGTCCCTGACTCCCCAAGAATAACCTGTAATGAATAGGCTGAAAGAAATAAGCATATAGCCTGTTCGGAGTATGTGTGAGCTGTGAGAAAATGTCATGCATGCATGTTTACAATTCACAGATTATTGTTGTATTTTATTTTCTTACTAACTCTACTTATGTGTGTGTCTTGGTCGTGATTATTATCCTGACTGTCGTTTTCTACATCCCAAGTTGGAAGATTTTACTCCCACACTCTCAAAAGGTATCTATATTTTTGTATATTCTCCATTTATGTAACCTGTTTATTATTCACACACATATAGGCATATTTAGGCCTATTTCATAGTGTATTTTTACTGACATCATAAATTATTTAATTCTGTTCAAATGATCATGAGGATAGAAGTCATATTAAATACCTTTAACAAATCATGTAATTTATTGTGTGACTGTATTTACCATAACTGACCAGAAGAGGGTAGTACCACCATTCTAAATAGTCCTCCAATTGGGAATGGGTTAAACTGGGAATGTGTGACTGTGTGATCTTCTACAGAGGTGGACAATTCCAGGTTCATAAAGTAAAAACCCTGCCATGTTTTCCTTCTAACACAGGTTAGTTCAGTGAGAAGTTGATGTACCTGTCTGGAACGTTCATTACCATCAGCTGTGTTAAAAGGAAAACATGGCAGGGTTTTTACTTTATGAACCTGGAATTGTCCACCTCTGGATCTTCATAATGTGATTGCTAGACAGTATTACAACAACATATTAACAGGTCTCAGTGAATAAGATGTTTGGTAGAAACATCATGATCAAATGCAATTATTCGACTTGCCAACCTTTGACCCTTAAAGAAGGGCTAAGCAATGTTCTGTTTTTTTCTCTCACGAGCTCCCTCTAAAGACCGCTGTATTGCATTGTATTGCATGGCATTCTATTGGAGGCGGTCCACGCTGCTGAACATTGCAAGTGCTGTATCTACCGCTATAGGTGGCGCATTCTACACCGTTCGCATTCTACACCGTTTGTTCGCCGTGTAATGACTCATTTTAGCATCCTAAACAGTATGAAACGGATTAATTAAATGAAAAATATTGCATAGTGGGCCTTTAAGAACCATTGAAGGGTGACCTGTCAGAATGGCTGCCTGTGGCCTAAATTTAGCCATTTTTCACTTTTTCTGGAATTTCTGAAAGATTGTCCATTATATTTAAAGACCTATAAAGAGACTTTTTGACTGAACGTGACTTAACGTGACGTTAAAACTGAACGTGACTATATTAGTGCAAGTAATTGGAACTGTCATGTATGACAGGTAAAGCTTCATAGTAGTTTGTCTTAGAAAGTCATAAATTCAAAAAACTCGGGATCACGAAGATGCATTAACATCAGTGTGGAACATTTGAAAGCCATAACATTGACAGATCCAAGTGTGCAAAACTCAGCTTTAATTAAAATCTGGAAACGCCTCAGTCTGTTGTCTGCCTTGATGCTAATCCTGATTGTTGCCATCCCTGATAGTAATCCTAATCTCATTTGCCTGGACTCTCTTCACTAATCCACTATGACTCAGAGATAGGGGTACACAGATGCAGACGGCTGTGTTACAGTCTAATTATGAACAATGCTGAGGAAGACAGAGAGACAGACAGTCCAGAGACCTCTGATAAACAAAGACAGTCTAGACTAGTGCCCACACAGTAAACAGTCTTTTTTCACACTTACAAAAAGTCCAGCAATGGCATAACCAAACATAAAATCCTTTTACCTCATTCATTCTCACTATAGCAAATCCCAAACAGACTAGAGGCAGCAATGTCGATATGATTCATTCATTGTGATACAATGTGAAGCAATAAAGAACACAACTGTAGAATCTCTATGACAGAATACTTGAACTTGACACCTGGATTGTAGATTTGCAAGTCCAGTCCATGAAGATGTATTTGCTATCAAATGATTATCTACACATTAATCCACCTCACACATGCCATTAGATTTGGCCTGTGATCAGGGCATAATGAAATGCATGGAGGGTTCCATATATTTGTCAAGGTGAGAAATGAGCCGTCTACAGACCTGAGAGGGCAGTTACTCAAGGGAGGGGGGGCTGGGGGTGGCTCTCCATGAGCCATGGGATAGCAGACACAAATCCAGTCGTCACAGGGGTTAAAGACCAGGGCTGCCAACGCACACATTGAGCGTGAGACACACTCTTTTGACTGTCTTCACACGCTCACACGCCATACTTCCAATGTCACACGCTAATCTTTGCATCAGCTCAAACACTACCTTTATTCAATGGCTAGTTTGTAAAGATAAGCCTGAAGTGTGTCATATGTAATATTAATTTGAAATATCTTGAATTTTATTTGGGTAGCCTGGTAGAAGTTATGCATATGATATATGCAGATTTTGTGGACATATAGCACTGTTCATTTTCTGTTTCTGTTCTGTTGACAAAATCCAATGCATTTATTGAAACGTAAAAAATGTGAATGTACACAATGCACACACATACACACACACACACACACACACAAAAATCTCACTCCAAAGTTTTTTGAAAAGTTGGCTGCCCTGGAAGACAATGTCATCAACGGTCTCCTGATATCTCAAAGATATATTTTATTCTCTCTCTCTCTCTCTCTCTCTCTCTCTCTCTCTCCTTCCATAGCATTCTTTCCACTTACACATGGAAGCACACTCAAGCACACTCTTTTTGGTCTCTTCTCAATTTTCAGTTGTTCTAGTCACACCCTTATTTGCCAGAGGCTAGGAGAGTCTTGTAATAGAAAACACAAATGGAAGCAGATACTGTTTTCAGTCAAAAGGGCGGAGGGTTGGACACTAAAGTAACTGTTGTCATCTAGTCTTAGGATAATTCTGCGCAAATGATCCTTATAGCCATTCCCTCTATCTTACTCATTCAAATTAGTCCACTGATAGGAACTAATCACATGGTCTATTGGCTAGCTGCAGCTATTCAGTTCAGTCATGTGAGCGAGAGCGAATGCTTACTGAAACAAGGTTGTGCCAATGTGTCGCACCAGTGTACAGACTGACCCACATTGAAAGAATTGTTTATTATGTCTTAGACAGTCATGCAGACTCAGACATCTTCCAGTTTAGTAGGTTAAAGCAGACACTATGGAGAACACCCTTAAGGGTAGTCTTACACCACACTTGAACTCAAACCCAGCAACTGAAGCACTGCATGCCCCAGGCACCAGTATAACCGCTCTTATACCCCTGCACAAACAGAGCATGGGATAGGATGTTGGTGCAACTGATAGGCCTATACACAGAAAGTATTAGCTCACTGTAACCTTTATGCCTGAAAAACTGCCATGCTTCTATGTCAATAGCACTGTAATTAAGTCTTCTTAGTTTTCGTGATTTGTGTTATTTAAATTGGACTATTCATGCTTTGGCACCTGGCTGGTTTTTCTTTTTTTATTATGTTCACTTTTAAGAATTAGGATGATTCTAAAGACCTGCTGCTGTCAGGGGTTTGTGGGCCCAATCAATGTCTGGGGGCCAAAATTATTTTCTGTCATTCTGTCAAAATTATGTTGCTGCTGTCTATACTGTAGAAACTTGTGGTTTGCTAAACACAGATTTCTGGAGTGGGTGTCACTGAGAAATGTTAACGATAGTAGCCTAGGCTATAGGTGCAGAAAAAAGGTTTCCGATGAGTTTATCAAACAGACAGACAGACAGACAGACAGATATATAGATAGATAGATAGATAGATAGATAGATAGATAGGCGTATACTTCATTGATCTCCGAGGGGAAATTCTAGCCTTCTTTTCTGAGTTTAACTGAGTTTTACGGAAAGAGACGTGTTATATTTGCTTTTTAACAGTGCTCATTCAGTTTATTTTCCTGTATTTATATTTGCCTCTTTCGCTCGAGTCAACTAGGCTAGTTCCTTACACATCTGACAGCAGTGTATCTGATCTGACAGCAGTGTATACCTAAAACGCATGCGCAGTATACTGGTGGTCAGTCAAAGAGGGCGTACGCAGAGTCTAGTGTACATCTCTGGATTCAAATTATGTTACTCTGCGATTTCTCTGTCATTTAACTGTCGCGTTTCTGGACATTGAATGGCGCTGGTCACAGTACAGCGGTCACCAACTCCCAGCACTACCTCCAGCCCCGGTGTGTCGGTGAGAATTCTTATCTATCTTATGAATTAGCCGGTGATACTGATGTGTCTGCAGTTGTAGCCGTGAAACTGGTTAGCTTGGACGAATTCGAAGCAGCTTGTCACAACTTAGCCTAGCCTGAAACGTTACTGTGTGCTACACATGAGTGAGGTGTCTGGCTAACGTACCTTTATGCATTTGCATAATTTTTTAGAGCGTTGATTCGACCATACTAACAACCCTAATATGCCACCTATATACGTGTAGGTGGCATATTTTCAAACATTTCAACATGTCATGGAATGGAGAATGTAAAAAGTGTCTGAACTGGTACTACTGCACTGTAGCTAGAGAATAGAAAGCTACATCTAACTAAAGTTACTGACCATCCAATAACTGTACTTACATTAACGTTGCTTTAATCATGTAGAAGTTCTCATATGTTTTAAAAGTGTTCGACATATAGGATGGGCATCACTGTCAGAAAATAAAACATAGTTTGACTGTAATTCGTATTATATATGATTTTAAACACCAGGCAGTCTAAGTAGCATTCAGCTAACTAGCCTGGTACATCGTTATCTTTAGCTATCTCAGTGGATAAGCCGTTACTTTTGGAAAAGGGCATCAAGAAAAGTTAAAAGAAGTCGATGAGTTTGTTTGATGGCTTTGAGTAAAAACAATGGATACGTATGTTATTACGTCCTAAAGTTACACATCTTAGATTCTGTCTGTCTGTACATATGTCACTAACTTAGCCTGTTAGCCGAAAGCTTGAGAAAGCATTATCTTCAGTACCAAATCAAGTGGTTAGCGAGTCCTGTCTTTGAGGCGTTGTCAGTGTTGTCTGAACTGATATTGCACGGCAGTTATGATTCGTGTAGATTCGTGTAATTAACCCAGCTACATTTAGGCCGACATGTTAGCTTTTAAAGTTTGTTGTTCTATTGCGTCAGATAATTTTAAGTTAGTTTACCTCATAGATAATGCCAGCTGCTTTTCACTGAAATAGCGGAAGTGTAGTTAATAATAACACCCGTCTAAGAAATAGCGGATGTGTAGTTAACAGCAAGTTCTTGTTTATTTCCCACTGTTTGTTGTCTAAAGCACGTTTAAAGCTTGAAACACAATTTAATGTTTGTGGTAAGGCCAGCCAATATTAGCTCTTCAGTTAAAATAATTTGCTTTCTGCCATTTGTACACTAATTGAGATTAGGCCAAATGCTAAGTTGACTGGTCTTTACCTATCACTTTTCGTTAAAGTCAAATACAAAGTGCAATAGACAAAAAAGGCCCAGTTGGTATTCACTGCAGATTTGTTCCCTATATGTCTGCTTTTTTTCTCTTCAATTTATCGCAACCTAGGCCTGTGTCTTGTCTTCACCCTTTTTCTGGTTATATTCCTTGTGGCGCCTTGGATAGAAATCAGGTTATGGTAATGGGCTGATTTGGCCCTGTGGTGTCGATGGTACCAGCTGCCCATCATGTGACCCCAGTGAGGCACCCATGTGAGTCATCTTGTGAGACGCCTGGAGCTTTTTTCCCTGAGAAACACAACATCCCCAGTCCTGTTGGCCTGATTTCTTCTCAACATGCAGTCTCTATGGACCCCCTGTCTGAGTGTATGATCAGGAATGTGTGTGTGTGTGTGTGTGGGAGAGAGAGAGAGAGAGCGAGAGAGAGAGAGAGAGAGAGAGAGAGAGAGATCCACATCAGTCAGTAGACTAACATTAATTTTAAATACTGTGGAACATGTCTATCAGGGACTCATTGACAGAAGAATCTATTGGAAAAAATGTAATGATAGTCTTACATAGACCTTCCATATTACATCTTTGCTAGATAAGATAGACCTTTGTAACCACAGCCTACTATTCATGTTTTGCGGTAAGAATTGTGTGCTGATAGGTTTCTCCTGACCACGAGTAAGTCTGCCTAGTAGCACTGTGAATGCACCCTTTCATTGGTCCAAGTGGCAATCTATATGGCGCTCCCCTGCTCCTCTCATGTCATAGTATGGTGGTAACCATGGCAACCAATGCTGCATAGGTATTACATGGATTGGCTGTTTGTTGAGGGAAGGGAGGAGACATTCTGGTTTAATGGATGGTGTATCATGTTATTTGCCATTGGCTTGTCTGCAAGAAACATGTTTTGAACATGAAAAAGGTTGTCCTGTCGCTAACTGCATTTCTGAAATTGCATTAGCCTGGCAGAGGAATCTGATCATCTGATTGACTGGGAGATTGAACACACACACTGGCATTGTGAGAAATGCTATGGTTAGTCAGTCAGGCTATGGAGCAGATCTATGTAAGATTTTGGGGTTTGTAATAGGGCTGCCCCAAACGGTTATATTTGAATCTAGGAATGAATCTAATGTTTTTTTTAGTCAACTAATCCAACTAGTAATTTTTTACCAATCTAACAATTAATTTTGTAATTGCCGTTTTTTTTCTCCCCACATTTAATCAATATGACATTTTACTGACTTGCATCAACTAACGTTGGTAGCCGATTAAGTCAACCATGTTAAAGCACCCTCAATGTCCTAGTGTCGTCGTCCCAGCTGCAGTTTGTTAATCACATTTGATACTGACTTTACAGTTGCGTATCTTTGTATTTTTTATTATTATTCGGTGTAATGCTAGTTAAATATCGCCAGACAAACACAAACATAAGACGCTTATGTTCATGACAGTTATGTCCTATGGTCCAATCAGAGTAGATTTTGCAGTTGGTTTAACAGTTGCATGTTGTCTATGCAATTGTATTATTTTTTATTACTTTTCCCCCCTAATTAATCAAATGTAATGTCACTTAGGCTATTTTTTTTTTCAATTAGGTGTAATGCAAGAGTGATTTAGAGAGAGAGATCAATCCTGCTGGCTGCACAAAATAGCAAACAGACTATGTCTATAGTATTGACTGATTAGTATGGTTAACCTCTATAAAATTGAAATTCGTTGTCCATGCAGTGTGGGGCTGCTCCAGTGTGGGGCTGCTCTGCTCTTCTGTGCATCACAGCTGGATGGTCTGATCTCTGGGAGGGAGAGTGTGCGTGCACTCAGAGTTGGGGATTAGTTGTAGCAGGCCAGGATTAAACCGTCTACTCTCTGTTCTGAGTGGGGGCCGTGGACTGCTGGTGTAAGTGGGTGGGTTAGGGTGGTTAGGGTGGTGCATACTGTTAGCCTGGCTTGCGCGACATAGCTCATGGGAGCTTAGTCTGGCCATCCTACATTACTAAACGTCTTCTGGGAGGCGGGCTTAACCTGCGTCCATCAGATGCCTCTGTATACTACTTGACGAATCTACAACCAATCAGACCACTCATTCCGATGAAATATGCGTAAGCTCGTTTCTCATTGGTGCCCACAGATTTGGGAAAAATAATTCCTTTAAAACGGCAGTCTGGCCAGACTGACTTGCTCGCGAAATTGAATGTAGCGTCACAGGGTATGGGCGGGCCCAGGCTAGCATACTGCCTTAATCTCTGATGATTTTAACTGTCCATTGATGGTGACTTGGGTAGGGTATTAGACAGAATGAGTTATGGCTGAAAGTTTTCAGAAACATGTAAAATAGCTTATAGGCCTTAGCTTGCATGTTGTAAAAATGAGCATTTCCATGTATTTTCTAGACATGTGTAGTTGGGGCCTTGCTGTGTTACACAGAGCTAGCAAAATGTAGCTTTTGTCTGAGCGTGTAGGTCTGTTTTAAAAATGCTCTCAAGAAATGGCACCATTGTGGAAATGTGTCATGGGCTTTTACCATGGAAACATTGATATGTCAACAAAATGTCTTAAATTGACTCTGACTGCAGTGGAGGTTTGCTGACATATTTCACTTACTTCAGTTTAAAAGTAGGCTATTCAGCAGGACGTGTGCATCATCACATCACTATCTACTGTGATGCTCATTTTCCCTCCTAGCAACACATTAAATTATTTCCTGTTCTGATCAGACTCTATACATTTGCATTGTGAGGTGTCTTTCAGTTCTTGTTTACTGGTAGCTGTGTGTGTGTGTTAGAGTGTGAATTAGAGAGAGAGAGAAATTCTTCCTGTATGGGTGGGTCTGATTGGCTGTCTGTTTCTCTCTGACAGGAAGCGGACAGTGGAGATGATGACCGACGTGCTCAGCCCAGAAGGTAAGATGACCAAAGCTAATACGACGCTCTGAAGCCTATCATAAATCAGAAAGTCCTCATTATACCCAAATGCTACCAGCCATGCTGCTTTAGAAATATCCAACTGTGACCCACACTTAGCCTATCCTATCCCTCACACATATATGCAGCAATTGATCAAGACAGTGTTACTACTGCAAACACGTTCCATGTGTTGATCATAACATGCTTGAAAGGGGGGGTGGGGGAGTTTGAATTAGCCTGTGTCCGTGGGAAATGCAATGTTAGAGAGTAGAACAAATACAGGTCTGGTACATAGGATGCAGTGCACTCTATGACCACTAGGGGGAGTCCACCACCACTGGGTAAAAAGGAGTCAAACCTGTGATTATGAATAATGAATAATGAATCACTTCCTCTCTTTCTTCATACCTGACTCTTAATCTTTCAATTCACAGGTTACATTTTTTTATTCATTTTACAAAAGTTTTCCATGAAATGACAAATTATATTGTATTTTTTAAAGTGAGCAATGTAAGTTGCAGTGTATTCCTGTCCACTATGTGTAAATCTAAGGCTCAGAGTTCAGGCCAAATACATTTTATTCTGTATGCAAGAATTGATTGTTTTTCATGCATTTCAGCCTTTTTTTTTTTTTTGATCGATATGCAAATACTAGGCACACATGCTTTTTGGCCTGTTCAGTGTGTACTTCCGTGGTTTTGGAACATCTTTGGTAAAAAAACAAAACAGAAAAAAAACAAAGCAGTGAGCATATGGAAAATTATTTTCTCTTTTTCTGGAAAAAAAAACATATAGGCTACGTCTTGATACCTGTTCCAACTACACAATGCTTTGTAAGGTTTCAGAAAAACACATGCAACCATGCCGTCCAATAAAAAGCATGTCTACAGACTATGTGGGTGCATTGGGGTACATTCTGTGCCAAACGTTTAAATATTAGTCCTGTGTATGTAAATTGACAACTGATTTGCAACCTGAACATAAGGTACACAGTGTAGTGGATTCTGTCTGTGCGACTTTGCCTGCGTAGTTGCTTTGGGGTATTTGCATGATTATTCTGATAGCAATTGTATCTGATATGGGCCAGCTTGTTTGTGTGTTTCTGTTTAGAGGAGTGCACGTCACAGACACATAGGCTGCCATTGTTGTTCCTACTGAGCTGTTTTGGCAGAGGCCTCAATCTTTGCATCTTGGATGAATCTCATTAGTGTCATGCAGCCTTGCACGGTATGCTGTGTGTCAGAGCAACATTGTAGAAAACAAGACACGTTCTCCTCAAACTGTGTCAACAGAACCAGGCTCTTGCACTGCGTCAGCAGCCTGTAGCTGTATGTAATCAAGGTGTGTGTGTGTGTGTGTGTGTGTTAGCACATGTCAAGAAGACATATGGGAGTTTTGCTTAAGGCAGAGAAGCTTATATGCACAGTGCCCCACTTGCTCCCTCACTAACTCACTCACCCACCCACCAGTTGACCAGTTATGCAACGCTGCTTAACCTCCTCCCTTCCCCCTCTTCCTCTTCCTCACCCCCCTCACCCCTTTGGAGAAATTTTGGCTGGCCTGAGAGTGACTTGCATGACATGAGTGTTTGCAGTGCGCGACACATTACATTACAGGCTCCCCAATTCCCATTACACTTTCCCTCAGAACTTCAAACCTCAATGCTCGCTACACATGTGGGCTCAATTATGGATTAGGTAATTCTCTGGCGAGTATGCGGTCATGCTGTATTGACCCCCTTGTTGTCTGAGCACATTCATATCCTTATTCTCCTTTGGCATGTCCACGCCAGTACCCCACCCCATATAACCTAGACCCTGTTTGACACAGTTACATAACTCCATGGCCATAATTAACTGTGTATTAAGTTTGTGTTACGCTCCACATATGGTTCCAAGTAAAAACTGCATAGTGAAAACAGGCCTTTGGAAAACGTCATGCAACTTGACGTGCTCTGGCAAATCGCTCCGGTGAGCCCCTTTTTGATGGGTGCAGCTAACCGCAGTCTTGTACCTTGTGGTATAATGTGTGGAGCAAATGGAAGCATGCTCCAAGAAACGCTAATTAAAGAAACTGTAACCTGAACAATATGTGTGTGTTGTAAGAAAAATATAATCCAAGAACGATGCAAAATAATTCTTTATTCAAAACTAGTCCAGTAAAAGTTCTTAATTCAAGAATAAGCAGTAACAAAGTACAAGGTAATACTTTGGAGACGTTGGTGTCAAAGTGCCTACCTTCAAATTAAGCTATAGCCATTATATACAGTTCTAAAAGGGCAGGTAAAGCACAGATTGGGGCTGGTCCATCTTTACACTCAGGTTCCATTGGTCAACTGAAGATGCTACCTTCAGTGTACTTGTCCAATCATTGTTTAGGGGTTGATGCCCTTTTGGGGCTTGTGTCTTCCCCCTTCCCAAATGGCCCATCAACTGTGCTTCGACAATTAACATTTTTGGGTACTTTATTTCTAATCTTGTCTGCAGTGATGTAATTCCAAATAGGTAATTAGATTTTGCTGTCTAAAATGTTCCTCTTGGCTCTCTGCTTTCCACCCATTCTACTTTGGATTGCTGTCGTTGACTTCACACCTCTGGTTGAGGATGTACCATTGAAATGTTAAAAGCTGTTGTTGGCATTATTTACAGGCTAAGACCAAAATCTTGCAGTGTTAACTAAGTGCCCAGCAATTCGTCTTCTTCTCATATTTATAGTCTAAAATGTCTCACTCGGCTTTCTGTCTCCCTCAAAATCACTCTGAACCCTAGCAGTCTCATTCTCTTTGTGATAATGTGTGGGTGTGTGATTGGGTGAATTCCATAGGAGGTGGCGCGTGTAGACGCTGCGGCCTCTGGCTCTCCTGACCGTGCGCATCACTGTGGGATAGCTAGAAACGTAATTTCGATTCCTCTGTATGTCCAGTATATGTAGAGAAATTGACAATAAAAGAGACTTAACTTAACTATGCTGTTTGGGTGTTATCATGTGCATTGACTAGAGACATGCCTAAAACTGGTGTGTGTTTACTGTTGTTTTTATAGTTGGTGTTCCTGCTCGGTAATTATTCCCATATGAGCAAGGTCCACTTAAGGCTCTTGAGAGAGCCTTTGTGCCTCTGTGTGTGTCTGTGTGGGTGCATGAGTGTTTCTTGAGTATTCCAAGAGCCTTGCTCTTTTCGGGATGAGCCGGAGCACGCAAGGACCCTCAAGGCTCTCATCTTACACCTGAAAAACGCCACAGCTTAAAATGTCACGTTTGAGTCTGCGCGACAGCCATGATGCCTCGGGTAACCTTCGCTCTGTGCAGACTGCAGATGGTGTCAAAATAGAGCGCGCCATACAGTAGCGCTCATTAACATGTGGGTTACTGTATTTATCTCCATAAGAGAGTTGACATGCAGAAGATATTTTTATGTGACCTTCTAGACGCACAGGCTGGCTGGCTGCATCAACGTTTACTCGCGGCATAAAAAGAGCAGATGCTGGCACTGTGCCTGTTAACGGCTGCAGTGGCAAAGCAGGTTATTCAGGCTTGCTCCTCTGGGGAGGGTGGGCTACAGCGCGCTGACACACTGCCCCAGGTAGGGCAGAGGAAGGCAGGGCAGGCTGGACCCGGCAGGATGAATCCTGCGCAGCTCACGCCACCACTCC
The DNA here is from genome assembly GCA_017657215.1 of Limnothrissa miodon. Taxonomy (NCBI): domain Eukaryota; kingdom Metazoa; phylum Chordata; class Actinopteri; order Clupeiformes; family Clupeidae; genus Limnothrissa; species Limnothrissa miodon. Next base: position 207,652 of record JAGFZM010000157.1, on the reverse strand, counting down.
CTTTCTGTGGCAAACCCATTCCAGTTCTGTTGCCTTTAGTGTGTTACCTAGGTGTTATGTAGGTTATTCCAGTCTACAGGCTGTGTATGAACCAGGATATTATTTTCTTTGCATTTATGTTTAAATCCTTTCCATAACCCTTTCCATGTAATGGACATCATTGAAGGAGTTTCTGATTGGTCTGACCAGTGTACAGAGCTGCGTTACTTTTGAAGTGTTTTAGTGTACACCCACCTGAATCGGAAACCCATGTTTAAAAACAAAAACAGCCAATTCCCTTTACACGTGAACATTTTTGACAGGCCTGTTTTGGAAATGACAGTGTGTTTGCCAACTGGTGATTGTCACCACTCCTGTCATTGCTGTTCTGTCGCAATGAACGAGCACTTCTCAGCTGCTAACACATGGCTGGTTCTGCTCAAAAGCCTAGGAAACAGCTGGCCTGTTTCTTCACTATGGCCATGAAAGGGGTAGGGGTAACTGAAGGGGTTCTCAGAAACCTGGGCAAGCACCCATGTGCGACCTTTCCCTGAGAACTGCATGCAACAGGGCACTCGTTGCACAACTGCAGATAGATGGAGTGGTAGTAAACACAACATGTATCACATGCAGCTCTTCTATTTTCTGATCTGGAAAACACTGCACAGAACCTTTGATGTGGGCACAAACAAGTAAACACACAAATAAATACTACGCTCGACATGCCAGCGACACGCTAGTTTATCAGTTCCCATGTGTCTTGTGGTTGGAGTGTGTGTTTCTCTCTTTCAAGTAAGGTGATCTGTGTTTATTTACTTGGCGTGGAGATGGCGACCTTACACACAACAGCATGTGACGGAGACGTAACTAAAGGAGTCAGGTGTGTTGACACACCTCATGTTATTGTGATGCAATCGCCTATGTGAAGGGGTAGCCTTGTCCAAGCCCCAATCTGACTCATGCTCTGTAGTATCGCTAGCCAACCATGAGGGCAACAGTTTCTTGCCCATGATAACAATGGTTTCCTGATTAAATGGTTTCGCAGTATTTGTCAATATTGTTCTGAAAAGGCAAAGGCTGAAACTACTCACATTTACATAGCAGAGCTGTAAACAAAACCATGATAATCTGTAGAGGAAGATATTATTTATATTAAAAATTAAATAAAAACATTTGTCTACAAGTGTTTTCTTCACTTTCATAACACTGTTGGGTATCACAGCAGTAGTAATATCAATCAATCGCAAATACAACTGAACCTCTGAATGTTGCCTCTATAATTTATCTCACTCTTTGACTGTCTTCCTGTATGACTATACTGTCCAAAACTTTTAACAGCCTATGACCTGGCTTGACTGCCTTGATGATGTGGGACTATATCTTGAAACTATAATGCTTAGTCAACACCATGGACTAATTGCTTCCTGAGGGACTGCTAATTATAATTCTCTGCATGACCCTAGGCAGTTGGGTTCGCCCCTTGAGCCATGGATCTGCCCAAAGTTTGTTCATAGACTAGTATTGACAACACATAAGTGACTTAACTGTTTTTTCCTCGCCCCTGTTACTCATGGGTTCTCTTTGCTGTGAAGTGCTATGAGTCAATACTGTTGTAAAAGGTGCTGTATTCATAAAATGAAATTGAATTCTGATTCTGAGACAGAAATGGAGGACCACCAGAAAAGTCCTGATAGGCCCATTCTCCATACAGTAGGTACATCTTTTATTAGAAGTAGGTATAAGTATTTTGGTCATTTTGTAATATTGATGTGTTTTTATCTTGGAAACCTTGGCCCGGTCCAGTGTAGACGTAAATGTTTATTATCCATTGAGGGAGGGAATCAACACAAAGTATCTGACCTGCTAAGGAACCCCCTGGCTGACCCTGGCGAACTCTCATGTTGTATTGACCTTTAACATGTTAAAACCTGCATCTGCCGCAATCAGCCCTGGATGATTACCCTGTGACAGATTGCAGTCATGTCAACACTATTAGCAAATCCGTAAACAACCATTTACAACTGTTGTGTGGCTTGACCTGAATGGCAGGTAAACTGACAAAATTCTGTGAATGAAAGGCTTCGAAAGGGAAATCTGGATTTCCTTTAAAATGGCTGACTCAATGTACATCCGATTTCTAACACCCTGATTGTGCATTTTGTAAGTGTGCCAGATGCTACCAGAATGCAAGGGGAAGTGACCAGACTTTTCTTAACTGGAATCCAAACAGAAAAAGGAAGTTTTGCGTAACTTAAGCAGATCAAATAATTAAATTCAGTTTTATTTGTACATGTCTCGTAGTGTTTAACATCAAAGAGCAGTTTTTTTTTTGTCAATTTTCAGGTTCACAATTTTCAGGTATTCTTTACAAAACTTACAACAGATTAAAGGGATAGTTCGGTTTTTAACACATTAAGCCCCTTTCACAGGTTGTCTAAAATGCAATAAAGTGGTTGACATCGAAATTTTGACGATTGCTTCTGTCTCGGCTATTTGGGAAATGTAGAATCGCCTCTGCCTGCCTTCAAAATGGCTAGCAATGGGCATGTGTTGTTTCTATCCTTAAAACACTGGTTTTAAAAAAGTGCTACTCACAAAGTGGTTAGTGGTGCTCAATGATGTTCCAAAACATGTATCGTAGCGAAATAAAGCTGCCGTCATGTTTTATTTGGCACTTTGTTTATAATGAAGGAGCAAATAGATCCCTATGGGACTTACAAAATGGTAAATAAAACATGACAGAAACTGTATTTTGCTACGATACTTGGGTTGGAACATCAGCAAATGCCACTAATCACTCCATGAGTAGCACTTTTTAAAACCAGTGTTTTAAGGATAGAAACAACACATGCCCATTGCTAGCCATTTTAATAGCAGGCAGAGGTGATTCTATATTTCCCAAATAGCCGAGACAGGAGCAATCATCAAGATTTTGGTGTCAACCACTTTGTTTCATTTTAGACAACCTGTGAAAGGGGCTCAGTGTGTTAAAAACCGAACTATCTCTTTAACTAACAATAGAGGAATTAACACAGACACACATGTTTGATGTCAAAACACTTAACAAACTCCCCTGACTCAAAACCTTATTGAAAAATATATATTACTATAGGATTTCCTGCTGTAAATATATTACTATACATTTCTGAATATTTACTTAACAGTTCTGGTCAAGGTTTATTCTTAGTAGTATAGGGAGTTTTCCTTGCCCCTGTTGCTCCTGAGTGCTCCTTATTGATGTGTGGGAGTAGTGGTAATTGCATGCCTTTTTCCAGACCATTCTATAACCTTCATATAGCCACCCCTATCTCTATGTAGCCCTTGTCACATCACCCCCAACCCCTGTACACCACTCACTTTTTTATGCACAATATACATACATATCATTTTCCTGTACTTTTTACACCCGCTCAAAATGTATGTGACGATAAAATTCATTGATTACTATAATATTTCCTTTGATTTGACGAGTGGCAAGTTTCGGCAATATGTTCATTTCGAGCTATAATGTATTATTAGGAAATGTATTACTGTTTTATTTAAAGCTACAAGTAGGGTTTATGATTTTGCTGAATACTACTTACTGGATCTAATGAATTGCATGAATAAGAAAAAGCATTGCCATCTCATTACCCAAACTGATTTGAGGACAGGTTTCGCCTTCTATTGCAGTGTGTACTTTCTATCCTATTATGATTCTCTACCACCCATACCTGCCTGCCAACAGCGTGTTTCTAATGTGATTACCTGTACCAACTTGACCCCGCTGTTCAGGAGATTAGGGAGTGCATCTCACCAACTCAGACCCAACAAACTGTGGATTTAACTTGTCAGCCAAGCCACAATAAATTTATCTTGGTAGCGGCCACTCGTCTTTTTCTTTCTTTTTAGCTCAGTGTAGATTATTTTAGGAATATCATTGTGCGTGGTGCAAGTCTGTTTATGCTGATTTCTGTAATGTCATGGGTTTCTATGTACACATTAGCTATATTGCATTGGACTTGATGTTCGCGAGCCACGCGTAGGCTACAAAAACAAACTATGAGCTACTATTGCTCTGAAATTGTGTCTGAAGAGTGGTCATGTTCGGCATCGCTCTCCGTCGTTGGTTAAGGATCAACCGTGTGTCGTCAGTCCCGGGGCCCTTTAGTTTGCCTATCCCCCCACCGAACCACATGTCAGCAACTCCTCCCCGTCAGACTTGCCGCTGCAGTCCAAGTTTGTTAGCTTGCAAAAGCTGTTGGTTAATTCAGAATGGGAACAAACGCACAAGGTACAGCCGGCTGTGTCAGCACCCGGTGTCTATTGGAGATAATCACAGCGTATGTCGATTAGGCCTACCTTGACAGATTAGACCGAACATCTGCCAGCCTCGCTCTCTAAATCAACTACACAACTACAGTTACCTCGATGTTACACTCCTTTTGAACTTTTAAAGTACGGAGAACAGGAATACGTGTGTGTTTCAAGCTAGCCGTTGCTAACTCGTGATAGCATAAAGAAACGAGTGATCTCGCCGCTTCTGTTGAAGTTATCTATCTTAGTTTTACCTCGTTTTGATTATGTCGGTAATGTAGATGTGGCGAGGTATATAAATCAAGACTATAATAAAACTGTTAATGACTCAAGAAGTTTGTAAGAAAAGTAAAATTTCCATGGAGTGAAGAGAGCCTTGATTCAAAGGATATCCTGCGCCCCGTCCTGAAAACCTCCAGCCCCGGCTGCGTAGTCCAGCCATGACTCTGGGGACTGTGGCTTCCTCTAGGAGCTCAGCACCGGGCTGCTTCTGCTCATGTTGCGGGGCTAAAATGGTGCCGTACTTCTCGGACAACGCGGTTGTATCTCAAAACCAGATCAACCAACTGTAAGTTTGTCTTAATTTGTAAACGTTTTTCTTGAAATGTTGGGATACTGATGTAGCGGTGTGTTAACTGTAACTTGGTCTAAACTCTAACATTTTGGGTAAAGCTATGCTTACAATATCTGATGTTGCGAAAGTTTACTGCTCAACGTTCCATCAATTAACTTCACGATGTAACAGGATGTATCAGAGATGCTTCCCATCTTGTGAAATATGTTAAGCTACCGCGCTGATTCACCCACCTGTCTTATCGATGAGTACATACTCTGTCTCAGTGGGACAGGCCTTAGGATGCCCTTATATAGAAAACAGAAGTGACCATTTAATTAATGTCAATGAACAATATAAAAAAAAAACGTCGACCTTTAATGTTCTGTTTTGAGAAGAACAATATCATTTGTTTTACAGTTAGGCCTTCTTCCCTATCTAACTAATGTACCTTCGAATGGTTCTAGTTAAGGCATTTTCTTTGACATTGACTCAAGTACAGAATCCGTTTTTAACAACAATGTGGCTTTTGTGTGGAAAAACCTGGCTAGCTCTTTAACATTGCAAGTCTTCACTGAGCAGAGGGCCACAGGCATTGTACTGCCAGATCCCAATATCTAAACCCAGCAAGCCCGACTTAAATGGATGGTTTAAGGTACTGTTTTATTCCGAGATGTGTATATATAAACAGAACAGTTTAAACAATAGAAATCGGCATTCCATTTTAGGCTGTGTGTTTGTGGTTTGTTTGTCAACTCCTTGCCACAACACCTACATCCCACAGTTATTATGGCATTCATCCCCTTAAATGAATGCCTCAGTGTACTGCATCAGATTCTTGTACATCCTTGTAGCAGATGACGGATGGCTAGTACAAGCAAGCCAAGACTTCAGGGATCAAGAGCACACTGGGTTCATTAGCCTAATCCAGGGAAAGGGTGAGGACTGGGGGTGGTGTGTGGCCTGAGTGCATTGAAACATCTTTGAATATTCTGGGTGAAAATGCTTTGTCCTCTTCAGCAGATTGTGTATTGTGAGAAGGAGTGAGGAGAATCTGTGAGAAACCACTGCTTATGCATGATCTGGCAGTGTTGTGTCAATGAAGTGACTCACACACTGCAACCTGTGCCATTACATTTTGTCTTCATTAAAAGGATTTTACTGCAAGAGTGTTTGCACACATGTTTATAGGTGTGTGTGTGTGAAATTGGCTGAAAGAAAAAGCCTGAGCTAGGCTCTAATAGTCCTCTTGTGTCCTTGCCCTGCTGCACCATCATGGGAATTTAGCAGCAGGAGTATTTGTACCCTCACCTGCCAGGAGCCAGGGGCACAGTAATGTGACACCTGTTTGCCTTTTCAGGAAATATCAGAGTTGCTCCAGTTATCAGCCAACCATCAGTCTCGGCTTAAAGTGCTTGAATGTGCACCTAAATAAATCTCAATAAAAATACATATTTATTTATGTATTTGTTTTTTATAAACCTCTTATGATAAATAATCTGACCTTTTGCCATTGTATGAGGGCCTCTATATATTTTAATGGAACAGTCAAATAACCCACCCACACTCTGTCTCCATTAAAAACACTTGTCAGGAGGCACGTGCATTGCTTTAACAAGCACCAGATGCAAGAAGCACTGTTTGCTTGCACTTTGTCTCCCTAGCTTGCCTGCAGTAAACTTTGCTTGGGACCTCTGGTATGGCTCCATGCCCTGTCAAAAAGTATAAACAATGATTCATAGGGGAAGCACAATATGAAATTCCCATGTATTTATTTAACAATGCGTGTGACTGGTTTCTGATACACTGTCGTCTGGCCCATGTGTGTATGTATGTGTGTTAATCAGGCTAAACATAGCCCAGCGGGATGTTTATGCATCAGGCTGTAATGTCTAACTGCAGCTGGGGCGTAATTGCTGTTTTTTATGGTTCCTACAAGGAAGTGTGATTTGGAAACCTGTGAATCTGGCAAGGACTGCTATTGTTCCCCAGACCTGGCTGGATCCACCCTTACCAACAGTCTGACACAAACACACGTGCAGCTTGGTGTTATTCCAGTAAAACATGCAGAGATAAGAGTGTAAATGTGGCAGGCTTAAAAAAAAAAAAAGGTAGTTTGTGTGTGGGGTGGGTGCTTTCATCACCAAACAGGGAAGTGAGATTTGGGTCAGTGCTGCATTGAGAAATGAATTACTGTTTGTGTGTAAGTTAGGGGTGGGATGGGGTTGATTCACTCGGCCGAATTCACTCCGCCATCTGACATGCACGTACGCACACACACACACGCAGCCACTCTGGATTGATTGATATGAAGAGTGGCTCAGCTAAGATGCTGCTGGTCTGGTTTACCTACTGTAGGCTACCAACAGCACTGATTCTTTTCCACCCACCACTAACCTACATGAGTTAAGAAATACCGGTTCAGATGAGCGTAAAAACCAACGGCAAAGCTTGCGTGCTTGCTCGGAGGTGTGTTTGAACGCAGTGTTTGGCACACAGATCCATTGATCTCCTTGGGCCTACAACATCAACTCACTTCCTGCTCCGGCTGGACTCATGGGAAATTCCCACCCCTCTTCCAGGAATAGTCAGGATGTCTTTATATGCACAGTTCTGTTGACCAATCAGCATACAGAGGGTGGTCTCCTCAGCCCCCCCCCCCCCCCCCCCACACACACACACACCTTTTAGTCTATGACTGGCTCTTCAGTCTAAATGAATGGTCCTTTGATCATTCAATTCCACTTCGATCGAATATTCGATCAAACAGCAGTTTTATTTGCTTGGTTACTAACTGTAAAATGCCTCGTTGCGTCTCCTCTCTTAATCTGTGCCCATGCCTCTGCACTGTGCTATATTTATCCTCAGCTCTCTTAATTCACATATGTGTGTGTGTGTGTCCTAATCTGTATCTGTGGAGGTGACAGAATGTGGCACTCGCCACCACCGCCTTTCCCGGGCCCAGTGTATGCCTGTGCCTGCTGCTCCTGAACTCATAAGGCCTTCAGCCGGCCCTCAGCCTGGGCCTATATTTATCTCTCCACCCCGCCAGAGACTGACTAATATGGGCAGGGACAGGTGGGGGTCAAACGGCTCCTCTCCGCTGGTTGGAGGGCTAGCAGGGCCCTCTCTCCGTGGTTCGCTCCCATCTCTAGGACCCCCTTACATAGTGATGATTGTGTGTGTTTCCTAACAAGTACTGCCTGGCGCTGGATGCCAAAAGATGACCCTGCCTCTATCTTTCACTCCTTCTATCCCTCTCCCCCCCACCCCCCTTTCTGTCATCCTAGAGGGAGTGTGTGAGTTAGTTAGTTACATGTCGCCTACAGTAAAATGCCAGAGGGTGGGAATGCCTGTGCGTAGCTTTAGTGCTCTTGTGGCCAGCTCACTGTACATAAAGCAGCTTTGTGCTGCCATACTGTGGTGTCACTGTACCCACCCCTCCAGTCTGAGTCGAGAAGCATGCACTCGACATTCGACAAAGCGCCAACTGTCAGCCTTGTTCTGAAGGAGTCAGTGAGTTGGCCCCAGTATATATGTTTGAGGCAAGTTTGTTCCCCCCTTAGTGTGGTGGAGGTCCTTGCCAGTTTGGTGACCTGTTTAAATTTCAGTAGTTTTAGTGTATTTCAGAAGCTTACTCCTGCTGAAACAGGAACTGAAAAAACAGACTAAGGACATAAAGATCATACTGTAGCTTTCTTATCTTTTCTCACCTTTTTAGTTTCTTCATTCTCACTTTTTAGTACACTCTCTTCTCCATTTCTCTATTTCTCTCTCTGTATCTCCCCTCTGAGTCTTTTTAATTTCCTCTCTCTGTCTGTCCCTTTACACACCCTTCCTGTGTGTTGCGTTGATTCTCACATGCCATAGTGAACACGCCGACACTGGTCTCATTGGAGCCAGCTGTCGGCTGGAGCCACTGGGAGGGTGGGAGGGGGAGGGAGGGAGGAGGGGGGGGGGGGGAAGAGAGAGAATGAAAGAGGAAAAAAATGAGGGCAAAACAGACAGAGGAAATGACTGTGAATCTGAGTGAGGCAAGAGCCGGCACGACAGACCAAGAGAACAAGTGAGGAAACAGCTGGGTCATGGGTGAGCGGGTTTTGGGAAATGATCTCAAAGAAGCCGGCCCTTTTTCTTTCCAAATTAGTTTTCGCCTTGTTTTCAACTGCGGGGGCGATGCTAGCGCTCGCTCTGCCTCATCCTCTCTCAGCCGCTCTACTCCACTGGCATGGCTTTGGGGAAATCCTACCCCTCTCGCTTCTCCTGTTCTTTGGGCCTAGTTTGCTTGAATTCCATCAGGACAGAGATTAGACATACACGCGCTTTCGTAAATGTATAAATTTGCCCTCTACCTGGTTTCTGCTCAGACGCAGACAGCAAAGTTTGTGTGCCTGTTCACGTCGTCAGCACTATTCCAGCAGTGTCGGTGTATATTTCAGCAGGCCGGTTGCCCTAGGAGATGCTTTTCCTTTATCATAAATGTCACTGGCCACAGTGGCTCCCGCTGAAAGCCTACTGCTGATGTCCTTTAATGTGATTGGCGCACACACACACCGAGATGCTGTTTTTCAGAAACATGGAACATAGTGTATCATTTTCTTTCTTTCTCTTTCTTTCTTTTTTTCTTTTTTTGTGGTTTGTAGGAGAATGGTTGCATGGAAGCACGCTCTGTTTCCCCAGCACAGGCGTCTCATGATCTCTGCATTAGCCTGCTGGCTAATTAGATTTGGATTAGATTAGCATGTTTTGGTCATTCCCCACCCCAGCACACGCTCAACCCCCCTCTCCTCCACCACCACCACCCCCACCCTCTGGGTTTGTGGTCTGGCCTCCTGTGGGAACGCTCTCACACCTCCAGCTGTGGAAGAGCAGAACACCATGTTCTGTTCAAGGGCGTAGATATTTGTATTTGTGTGTGTGTGTCTCTATCTCTGCAGGAGTGTGGTACTGCAGATCTTTAACACACGGACGATGCTAAGGGAAGGATTTGGTTGATAAACATGATGAAGTCTGCTGATCTTGCTGCTGGCCCGTCTAACCCTTTTTTCTTTCTCTCTCTCCCCCTCTCTCTCTCTCTTCCTCCTCACTCCGTCCCCTCCTCCTCCCTGTATCTTCTCTCTTGTGTTCAGTATCAGTGAAAACTTCCTGACTGTGAAAGGGGCCGCTCTCTTCCTACCCCGTGGAAATGGCTCCTCACCCTCATCAGTGCCCCGCATTGCACAGCGGCGGAACACACACACAGGTAAGCTCGCTCTCCCCATCTCCCACCTTCTTACACACACACACACACACACACACACACACACACACACACACACACA
>JAGFZM010000157.1:170178-196279 GCA_017657215.1 Limnothrissa miodon | reverse complement strand
GTGTGTGTGTGTGTGTGTGTGTGTGTGTGTGTGTGTGTGTGTGTGTGTTTCAGTCAGTGTTCAAGGTCACACAAAGTGATTAGAGCACCGGCAGGCAGGCTGGGTTCTTGCTCATGAACCGATGAGCCATCAAAGCAGGTAGAGGGTGTGGCTGATGACTCCCATGTGTCGTACGAGGAGCCGACTCTAGCTAGCTAGCTCTTGGGTTCACCCCTGTGGTGGCTGGCATCCTCTTTGCAAGGATGTTTGACTTTAGACCGACCCAAAAAATGGGCTCTGGAACAGTGGGTGAGTCAAGGGCGCATGAATTTGATCTGTTATGTTGTCTGTTCAGGTGACCTCCAGCAACATCTACAGACAATGTTCACCCTGTTACGGCCAGAGGACACCATCCGGCTGGTGAGCCCTTCTTCCTCCTCCACAGCACATTCTTTCTCCATAGCTGTGAATCTGTGACCTAATCACCTCCTTAACTTCTATTCTCTCTTTCCTTTTCTCTCTCTTTCTCTCCTGTTTGTCTCTCTTTCTCCCTTTTGTTTGTCTTTCTGTCTCTAGGCGGTGCGACTGGAGAGTGCCTACCCCCAGTGTACACGCTACATGGTGGTGGTGTCCACCAATGGCCGCCAGGACACAGAGGAGAGCGTCGTGCTGGGCATGGACTTCAGCTCCTCAGACCGGTCAGTCTCACTACCTCCACCTTACCTGCACCTGCACAGAGCCAACAAGTAGCCTCTTAGTTTAATTAAAAGTTTGTTTGCATAACACTCTGTTTTCTGTGTGTGTGTGTGTGTGTGTGTGTGTGTGTGTGTGTGTGTGTGTGTGTGTGTGTGTTTGTTTGTTTTTATCTAGTTTATGCAGTGTTGGGCTGGTGCTACCTCTATGGAGTGACACGCTGATACACTTGGATGGCGATGGGTAAGATATTTATCTATGTCTTTCTCTCTCTCTCTCACACATGGTAACACACACAAACTCAGCCACCCAAAGGCACACATGCCTGCACACACCTGTATTTCCTCCCATCACGCTGCCTTCATGACCCCTGAAATTCTGAGCTTAGCTACTCTCCTGTGTTTTCTTTTCACAGAGGTTTCAGTGTGTCCACCGTCAACAGAGTCCATGTCTTCAAACCAGTTTCTGTCCAGGCCATGTGGTGAGCTCTTTGGTTCTCTCTTTGGTTCTCTCTTTCTTTCTTTCGCCGCTTCAGTGCTTAATTACAATGCTGCGTAAAGCCTTTGCATGAGCCTGAAATGTGGCTAGCAAGCTACAATAACATGCCACGGTCTGTTCCTCTATGTTCTTGCAGGGCGGCGCTGCAGTCCTTACATAAGGCGTGCGAGGTGGCGCGCTGTCACAACTACTACCCAGGGAGCCTCTTCCTGACCTGGGTGAGCTACTACCAGAGCCGCGTCACCTCCGACCAGATCTGCATCAATGAGTGGAACGCCATGCAAGACGTGCAGTCGCACCGCGCCGACTCCCCCGTGCTCTTCACCGACGTGTGAGTGACGCAGGCAGTCCCATTCACACACACACACACACAGACACACACACGCACGCAACATATATATGCACACACATTGTAAATGGCCTCACACACACTGAACTGGTTTATTGTGTCATGGTGAACAATCGCACAGCATTTTTGTTACGTGCGGGCTAGGGGAGATACGGTTCAGTAGAAGTGCACTTACATTGTCAGGATGGGTGTGTTGCTGTTCTTTTGTGCCATGTGAATCTCTGTCTTTAAAAGCTTCACCTTCTTCCCCTTTATGACCTCAGCAGTAATTCAGTGAGCTTAAGCATTTTACACACTCACACACACACACACACACACACACACACACAGTGGTGGTATAAATGGAGCAAAGAACAGCGTCCCGCCCCTGGTCTCTCGCGTGAGCAACTATGTGTACATTGGGTCATGAAGCCATGAACTGCCTTGCCCCTTTAGCTGTTTACACTGACCGGCTATTCACCATTTGCCTCTCGGTCAGACATTTATACACTATTTATTTACGTTCCTTTTATCAGGGGAGGAGCGATGGGGAGGGCTGTTTAGCGGGAGGGGGAATTCCCACTCGGGAAGGATGGGGGGCCCACGTGCCTCTGCTGTAAGGATAGGTTGGTGTGTGTGTGTGTTGGGAGGGGGGGTCGCACCTATCTTTAACTCCCTAAGGGGTGCCAGGGGCACCCAGAATAGCATGTGCACCGAGGCGGCTTGATTTACGGTCGGAAAAAGTGTGAGACGGAGAGGAAGACAAACACACAGACTGACACAGGCAGGGGGACGGGGGGGCAGAGGAGGGGGGGGGGGGGGGGGGGGGGGGGGGAGTGGGGGCGAGCGGATGGAGGGGCAATTAGGCAGAAATACAGCTTGCCGACACATATCCTGGAGCGCGAGAGAGGGATGCACACAGTGACCCCTGAGGGACAGGAAGGGGGTCAACCAGAGGTTGAGGGTAGGGAGAAGGAGGGGGGGGGGGGGTGAGCGAGTTTATGTGTGTCTGAGTGTGTGTGTGTGTTTTATTTTTTTTTTTAAATGTCCTATGTGAGTTTCATCGGTCTGAAACAAAAACACACAGCTACAGACATTCAAGCTTTGCATGCAGTAAACCCTGCCATGCGGGAAAATGAGAAATGCACACACTGACCACTCTTAATACCCATGGACTCGCACACAGCTGTCAAACAACTCTTAAGAGCTGATAACTCTGTGTGTGTGTGTTTGTATGTTTTAGCCCTGTTGGAGCCTTGCCAGAGATAGCCTTTTAAAAACATTGTTAGCCAACTGCTTTTCTCCAACTGTTTTGACCCCTTTAGTAGATGGAACGGGGGGTGTATGACTGTCTGTCTGTCTGTCTGGCTGTCTGTCTTATCTGGGCTGTGTGTGTGCGTGCCTGGGCTTGCATGGGCATCTGCTGCTGGTGTAAAACCTTGAAGACCAGCAACATTGTAACCCAATCCCAGCGCATGACTTTTTGGGAAAGCATCAGCTCTTTTCCCATGCCAGTGCCCTTTTCCCCCTCAGAGGGTCGTTGAGTGCAGGTCTGGCATAAACAACCCCCCAACCTCCTCCTCCTCCACCTCCTCTTCCTTCTCCTCTCCCTCCTCCAGTGAAGCGCCTGCCTGCCTGATAATGTGAGCCATTCAGATAGACAGCGGTCAGCCATCCCATCTCACACACCCGAAGCAGGCACAGGCAGGCACCTGGCTTAACAATATTTGCCATCCTGGGATCTGACCTACATTGGTCTCTGTGCTTTTGTATGGGTCTCTATGGAGCAATGGGTGGAGGAGGGCGGGGGTGAGGGGGTGGCAGAGCACCAGTCTCGTGGGAGCTAATCGAGGACATGCGTTGCTATCAGCAGAGAGGCACATGGCCACAACCCCCCTCACCCCCATTCCCCTTACTCTCCCCCTTCATTGGTCCCTACACACACACACTCCTCACATAGAAGCGGCTTAGAGACCCACTGATAAAGCTATCCACTCGTACAAAGTGATGTTGAACAGGTTCCATGAACACAGGCTCTGTGTCTCCTGCCCCTAATACACCAAAGCCCAGCAGCCAGAGCAGAAGAGGGGGTGGGGGGAATTTTAAGTTGAAGTTGCCCTCGTGGGAATGTCTGCAGTGGGCGTTAATGTGTGTTTGTGTGTCTTCAGGCCCACAGAGAGGGAGCGCACAGAGCGCCTTATCAAAATGCGTCTCCGAGAGATCATGATGCAGATGGACCTGGAAAATGTCACCTCCAAACAGGTACAGGATGCTTTTTTTTTTTTCTTTCTTTCGCTTATGTTTCCAGTGTTCAGGACCAGTCACCACAAAGTCCACTGCAGAGTGATCTTAGTGAACTCTCCGCTCCGCTCCCCTCCCCTCCCCTCCCCTCCCACTCCCTTAGTCTCCTTATCTTCTCTACTTCCTTTCCTGCCTCCTTATATCCTGGACTTAGATCTACTTTTTTAAAAAGTCTCTTGGCAAGCAAGTCTGGTCTTTCGGACTTGTGTGTGTGTGTGTGTGTGTGTGTGTGTGTGTGTGTAATTGTGGCACTTCATATACTGTATATATTCTCACAAGTTAAGTGCGTGCCACAATTAGAGAGTCCCTCACAGTGGAACATTATGTTTGTGACAGAATGAGACAGCCGTTATGACCTCACCACAGAATTGGTCCGTTCATTCTTAGTTCCCTACTCTCTCTTCTTTGCCTGCCTTGTTCATCTCTATACAGCTGAGCTCAGTTGACTTCAGTTGCATTTTCACAATGTCTGTCTGTCTGCGTGTGTGTATGTGTGTGCTGACTAGGCGTCTGACTGCGTCATTGTTCCTCTTAGATCCGCACAGAGCTGGAGATGCAGATGACGTGTAACCTCCGCGAGTTCAAAGAGTTCATCGACAACGAGATGATCGTCATCCTGGGCCAGATGGACAGTCCCACCGAGATCTTTGACCACGTCTTCCTGGTGAGCGTCCAGACGGTGACCCCCTGACCCACACGTGTCTGATACCTGATTTATCTTCTATCTATCTATCTGTTGAAATTCATTGATGTCTCTCTTGTGTGTTTGTGTGTGCGCATGAGTGCAGGGCTCTGAGTGGAATGCGTCCAATCTGGAAGAACTACAAAATAGCGGGTGAGTTGAACATGAACAAGAGCCCTTATTCTTCTTTCTTCCATCAGAAATTGGCTCCTGTTTTGGAATAGCCTGAGTGAGTCATCTAATCCACCCCTCTGTACTGTTGGCAGGGTCCGCTACATCCTGAACGTGACACGGGAGATTGATAACTTCTTTCCGGGCCTGTTTGAGTACCACAACATCCGTGTGTACGACGAGGAGGCCACCAACCTCTTGGAATACTGGAACGATACCTATAAGTTCATCTCAAAAGCCAAGTAAGCGTGCTGCCGTGCTTTTTTTTTATTCAAGCTAATCCTATGGCACTTCCACGTCTGAGGATTTATTTCACAGCAAACTACTTCAGGGAGGTGTTTTTTTTTTATTAAAAGAAGATTATTAGTTATGACGATATTGGTTATTGAGAAACTGCAGTGCTAACTGCACAACTGTCGTATTCAAGTGGATGCCGTGTGTTTGCAAATGATTAACTGCTGTGGAAAGACTGACCAAATAATTAGATTTACAAGCCGAGATCCCTCTGCCAGCCCCGTGGTCTTGCGGTTATTGTACATTACTTTAACCCGCGGCCCTCTCGCTCCTCTCTCCAGGAAAGCCGGGGCCAAGTGCCTAGTCCACTGCAAGATGGGCGTGAGCCGCTCGGCCTCCACGGTCATCGCCTACGCCATGAAGGAGTACGGCTGGGACCTGGAGCGTGCCTTCGACTACGTCAAGGAGCGCCGCACCGTCACCAAGCCCAACCCCTCTTTCATGAAGCAGCTGGAAGAGTACCAGGGCATCCTCCTGGCCAGGTACCTTGTGCTACACACACACACACACACACACACACACACAGACAAAAGCCCGCCACCTAAGAGCTGCAGGATTAGCCGAGCCATCTATAGCGGTAGTGTGCTTGGCACAGACACTTGTTTGCTCTAAAGAGGGTCAACATGTGCTAGGATTAGAATTCCCACCCAGCCTTCAGGCAGGGTATTCACATGGTGCAAACAAAAGGATTGGGCAGCTATTCTTCGGAACGAATCCTGGCTTTGGCAGTTGACATGATTTCTCCCACGCTCAGCTAGATGCTCACGCTTTCATTTTTGGCTGGTCTGTCTTTATAATGATCATGCATACTTGGCTAATCCTATTTATGCAAAAGGTAATTTTTTTTAAACTGGAGGATTTGGTATTTTGGTAGAGAGAGGGACTGTAAATTAGAAGGCTTTTTCTCATAACGTTTGTGATTTATTTCTTGCAGCAAACAACGGCACAACAAGCTGTGGCGTTCCCACTCAGACGGTGACCTATCTGAACCACTGTCCAAAGGCCCCCAGAATGTGCTGGATCGCTCAGACCCCCATAATAACAACAACAATGGCCCAGCCTTGCTGCAGCAGTTCCTTGGCATGGCTGTGCTGCAGGCCCTAAACGGAGACCCTCAATCCCCACAGGAGCATCTAGGTGACGACGAGGATTTGGACTCCGTCGACCCTCGCACTTGTAGCCCCTCTCCACCCACCTCCAACGGCCTGTGTGACTCCGAGGAGCACCTGGCCACCTCATCGTCCACTCCCATGTCCATGTCCATCTCCTCGTCCGCCTCGCACACAGTCTCCTCGTCCTCTACCGAGGACCCCTTCCTCCCGCCCCTCCCCCGGCCGCGGGCCGCCACTGTGGTGCCCAAGGCGCGCCTGGACGTGTCGGCCTTCACCGTCGCCGAGACTGTCCCGGCTGCCCGGCCACACCCACCTCCCTCGCTCCACGTCCTACCCCCATTGCCCTCCCCCGAACCTCGTCCCGACAGCTCCGGCTCCGTCAACCACCACCAGCACCCGCCATCGTCCCCAGCGACCCCCAGCCCTGACCCGGCGGAGCTGCCACTGGACGAGGTCGACGGGAGCGTGAGTGGAAGCCTCGGGGGGAGCTCTGCCCAGCTATCTTATCAGGAGCAGCAGCAGCAGGAGCAGGAGGAGGAGGAGGATGAGAAACAGCAGCAGCAACCACAGCAACTGGAGGCCCAAGAGTCCAGTGTTGCTGACAGCCTGCAGCTGTCTCTGGGCACGCTCAGTGACGGGCTCGGGGGGCACGGCCTGCCCTCCTCCTCCTTATCCGCCGACACACCCATGACCGCCAGCCCCCTCAGCCCCTCAGGCTCAGCCCTCTCACTGTCGCTCTCCCTGGACCCTCGCCATGGTGACGAGGACGATAACAACAACAATAACAGTTCCCCACAGCCTGGCAACCAGGCCGAGGAGGCGCCGTGCGGCAGCCTGCTGGATATGAGCACCCACAGCGGCTCGTCCAGCCTCAGCACGGACAGCATCGACTTCTTCAGCGCCCGCGAGAAATTCCTGGGCCTGGCGCAGGACAGCGCCGCGGGCCGGACTGAACTCTCCAGCTCCCCCAGGGCAGGTCAGTCCCGCTGCCCCAGCCAGGAACTGACCCGCTGCCCCAGCCAGGAACTGACCCCTCCACCACCACTGGGTCAGGACGAGCAGCAGCTGGAGCCCAGTCCAGCTCTATCTGAGGACGACCAGAGCAAGGTGAGGCTGGCTGCCAGGCTAGCTTTTTGGTTAGCATGCAGTCATTTTTCTCCTGTATCACTTGTGTCTTATGCGTTAGCAATGTAATGCTGCTGCAGTGAACAAGTACAAGGGGGCCCCCTACTGGTAGCAATGAGCAAAAGGGTAGTATTGTTGTGTATTAGGAGATCATGTTGAGGTGGATAGCGCCTTTATGTATTCATGTCTTTTTTTTGTTTTGTTTAGGTTACGACTCAACTTGAAGATGGCTGCAGCCCTGGCGGTGACTCCCAACCTGACAACGGCGTGTCGGTCAGACACATGGTCACCGAGCTGGAGTCCATCTCCCACATCCATCTCCCCTTACAGCAGCTCCCAGCCCCACGCAGCCCCCCGCACAGCCCCAGCGGTGCCCCCGAACCCCCCTCCACACCCTCTCCTCCTCCCCCTGCGCTCCAGCCGCCTTCCCCCACCACCCCCACGCGGAACTGGGCCACAGGCTCGGTGCGGCGCGCGCGTAAGCAGCTGGAGCAGAGACTCCGCCAGCAGGAGCCCGAGTGCCCCGTCCCAGCCTGCGCTCCTGCACCTGCACCCTCACCTGCGCCCCCCTCCTCCCCGATTCCCTGCTCCCCTCGTCCATCCTCTTCTTCGTCTTCCTCATCCACGCTCGGTCCTGATCACCGCACCCCCTCGCCCCAACCTGGCTCAGCGGCCCTGGACGACGCCTGCACTGAGCCAGAAGAAGCCTGCTGTCTCGAGGCTACTGCGCTCGCATTGGAGACGCCGGCGGATTCGGACTCTAGCACTCGCATTGAGCCCCCGTTAGGGACTGCACCACTACCACCACAACCACTACTGTCCCCCTTCCCTGGATACCCCGAGACTGGCACCCAGTCTTCTCTCCCCACGCTCCCACCTCTGGAACTGGAAGCCCAGCCTGGGCTGCTGTGGCTGGAGGGGGTGACTGAGATGGAGACGGACACGGACAGGCCGAGCTCGAGCCCGGCTCAGGGACCGCAGCCATACAGCCGTCTGGCACGCAGCAGCGAGGACCTGGAGAAGATCCAGGAAACGCTGCGGGAACTTCAGGCCTTCCTGTACGAGGCCGGAGGGACGCGGGAGCCCGAGGCCATCCTGGTCCCGGGACCCTCAAAGGAGGGGAGGCCGATGCTGCCGGGAGAGGAGCAGGAGGACTCTGCGCAGCCCAAGATTGACGGCACGCGCTCCTCAGAGCCACGGGGCCCGGCCGTGTGGCAGCGGGCCATGGAGATCGAGGCGCGCATCCGGAAGGCGGGCCTGACGCCGCCCTCGCTCATGAAGCGCTCGGCCTCGCTGGCTAAGTTGGACTGCCTGGAACTGTCCACCAACGACCTCAGCAGCTGGGACTTCCACGCCGTCGACACTTGCCCTGCTCAATCCTCGGACTCGCAACAGCAGCAGCAGTCCCCCCGATTGGACCCACTCTCCCTCTCCCCATCGCTGGCCCTTCCTGTGCCCGATGATGCTTACAAAAAGCAGCGCGTGCTGCACCAAAGCCCCCCCGCCAGCCCCCGGCTGGGAGTTTGCCTCCAGGAGGAGCCTAGCAGGACTGCCGTCGTCATGACTACCACTGACACCCCCTCACTAGCCCCGGGCTCCCAGCACAGGCCCAAGGGCCGGCTGTCGGCCCCAGACCACGCTCACCTTCAGCCCTCCCAGCACGGGAAGCCACACCCACTGCGGCGCTTGCGCAAAGCAGCAGACAAAAAGCGGACAGTGACTGTGCTTTACAACACCATGTGACCCTTACCTGAGGCCCCAGAGACTGCACTAGGGGCCTAGCTGTGTGTGTGTGTGAGTAAATGTGTATCTGAGTATATGGGTTATACATGAATTGTATGTATGCAAATGTGTTTTTTTTAAAGAGGTGTATGTGTTGTCGGACTAAATTCAGTCTTTGGGTCAGTGTGGACTGTAGCTGTTTTTTTATCTACTTGTTTTTTGTGTGTGTGAGTGTGTGTTGGAACAGAAAGTTGTCTCTCAGTGAAATGCAAATGAGGCTGTTTTTATCATGCACTTTATTCTTTCCTTTAGTGTTCTTTTCTGTTGTATATAAAGGATATGAATAAAGTTTTAGTTAAGTTTAAATGCATCATCTCATTTTTTTGTTTCTCATTAGAGCACATGTGGTGTTTGGTAGCCACTGAATATTTGCCAACATACAGGATATCTTTCAATGTAACCACATTAGTAGGTCATGTTTTTAATACATTTCATATTTTAACTCTTAAATGAGACGGTATTCATTGGTGGGGGATTTAGTTGCGGTCACAAATTAGAAATAAGATTCATTTGTATGAGCTGCTCGTCCACTGTGTCACTTGTATAGCATTACAAGAATAAGAGGAAAATGATTTTCACGTAGTATGTTAGAGATTTGTTGCAATTGAAATGATATACTACATATGCTAATTTTGAGGCGGCACATTTGTCAGCAAATTGCCTGAAAACACCATCAGTCAACACAAACTATCTGTCAGCTTAGACAGGTATATGGCTCTGCACCATTCCAGAGAACGATGCATCTGATTGCTGGTGTAGAAGGCAGGATGATTTTTTTTCTACTAATGCCCCACCTCAATTGATATGTGGAACTTGTGCGCTCCCTAGTGGCAAGACTTGGAACGGAAGGGAGTTTCTGGTTTGACAGTCCTCATAAGAGCTGGCACTACAATGATGCCTTACAAAAATGCATCGCCTCATTCCTAAGCTCCTGTGTTTAATGTCTGGCATTTTAACTGCCCTTGCTCCTCTTGTTAATTAACATTACCCCAGATCCGAGTCCCTTGCTGTTTAAAAGCGTGTTATAGATTAGTTACAAGCTGAATTTAGAATTGCTTTTAAATTAATTAACCTGTTTGGGTAATTACTGCAGTAGATTGAGAACAGTACAGTCTGATAAGTTTGCTAGTAAAAAAAAAGAGCAGAAGCTCTTAGAACTACAAATAGGCAGTAGTGTCGTTAATAGAATACTGATCACTGATTCCTCGCCGTAGAAAATTGTTCCTCTAGTCTGTATATTCTGTGCAATCCATGGCTGCCTAATTAAAGTAATGAGACCTCGAAAAGTAAGATTACAGGTTGTGTGTTCATCCCCTCTCATCAGCAGCATTTACAGAGCCGGTTGTGGGCGTGGGGCCATGGCCTGTTTGATGCACGGAATGTGCTATGGCACCGTAACACGTCTGTGCTGCTGTTGCATACTGATGTTCTCTTAACGGCTATTTGTGTCTTGGGTTTCTTTAAAGATTAACGTCGGCCTCTCTGCCGAGCACTTTTTTAAATATTATTCATTAAAGGTGACATCCGTTGTGTGCTAAAGCGACTTCCACAGACTGCTGAATCATGGTGGGACGAGCCGGTGAACATTGCAGCGCTTTACACTCTTGTCTATCTCCCTTCTTAAAGGTCTACGATTCTGAAAATCACTTTGAGCCTCTGAGACAGATTTGAGAAAAGCATCCCGCCTATGGCAAGCCTTTTTAATATATAATCACTAAATTCGACTATCCGGAACTATACGAATGCGGGTACGCGCAGAAGGGGAGGGAGCAGCAGATTGCAGTTTGATAGATGCGTCAGAATCCAATCATACTGAACGGTCCGTTCATTACGATTGTGTACTGTTTTTCCTGGATTGTTCGTTCTAAAGGCACAAAAACGTTATATTTTTGTGTCAAAACTTTTAATTAATTTGTTGCAATGGGGGTGTGTAGAGTATTTCAAGCAAGGCACACCCCTATTTTTCCTTTTTTTCAAAAAAAAAAAAAAAAAAACGCCATATATGGGACGGTGTGCCTTAAGGGGTTAAAAAGTGAATGCTCCAAAAATCGTAGATCCTACCTTTAAATAAGGGGAATCCGAGGTCCACAGTAGCTTAATGTTGGCCTTAGCCAGTGTTGCAAACTTTAGACCTACTTTACCTGACACGGAAAATGGGGATGTTAGAGAGAGTTAAGATATTTGAAGCCCATCGATTACGAACAATTTTAAAAAAATGGTTTATTGACCATCAGAGCTCTACAAAACATGTTTGTTATTGTTAAATCCCGTGAACGTTACCCTGCCACAACAGGTGCTCTGGTGGACATACTGGGTAAAATAGCATCCAATCAATATGCCCTAGTAATAATTCCATCCAATACATGTATTTTCAACATTTACAAATCAAACCACACACTCGATACAGGCTGATATACAAATTCTATGAATCCATTCCGCACAGACTGATACACCACAATTTCATTCATTGCAGATGGGGGGAATATGACCAACATTTTCTCATTACATTTCCTCCAGTAAGCTGTAGTCCAGCACATAAATGACATCAAATATACAATGTTGCAGAGTTTCTGACATCCGTAGCCTACTAAATATTGTGCAGCCCTTTTAAATTATTTTATCCTCCTTTCAGTTTAAATAGGTTGTGCTTAGTTTCATGGCCAATGTCCTCCCCTTTGGCAGGCTATGTGAGCCACTGGAAGGCTATGGAAGAAAATTTCAGAAAAGTGTATTCAGTGTGGAAGAAATCATAGCTTTCATTCATTGGAAGGGCATTAACCCCTAATCATAGAATATTAAGAATAAAAAGAACAGAGAGACCAACATAGCACCATTTTGAGAATACAAGAAGGAACATGAAGGTTTGTTTTATGTTTTTCAGTGGTGAGGAGATGGGATGTTTCCTTTTGAGCTAGTTGTCACTCTAAATACCCAGGTGTTCTTGTTACACGAAATGTTCAAATTCCCAGATTTTTTCTCTCTCGACAGCAAGGAACACCTGTTTCACAGATATGCAAAGGCCAAAAGAAAAAGGCAAGAAGTCACGCTGCTGCCATCTTGATGTAAGATTAGCTGCCAACAGATCTTCCTTCCCATTGGAAACTAAGCATCTATTTTATCATTCCCTCAACCTAACAGTCATCACAGTCCAACCATGTCTATGTACAAGCCAAATATAGTACAATCATGATTTGTGCAAATAATGACAAAAACAGGATATTACCCATTTATTTAAAAAAAGTGATAGATTTATGTCAGTATTGTAATTGTGCCACTCTTTTGCTCCTGACCATGTCCTTTAAGTGCTTGATGGAGCCCAAACAGTGTATGCCGCTGTACACTAAATAATGGCTTCCAGAGTACTGTTTAAATCAATAAACAGAGGAGAGATCTAGATTTGATCTAAAAGGCTCCATACAAAGACTTAATGTTTACAAGGGCCATCTAAGGATTGCTCTGGAGGTTATCATTTTACCCCCATCTATTCTTTTTTTCTCTCTTTCCCTTGTTCTTGTTGTTCCGGAATTTGCTGGACACCATCTAGAGGATGTGTGCATCAGCCAGCCCTTAGAGAGCTTTTATTTCCTCTGAAGGAGGAAGAGGAGGATGAGGAGAAGAGGAAGGGAGGATGAGGAGAGGAGAGAGGCAATGCATAAGGAAGGGGCCGAGACCTGACTCACCTGCAAGCTTGCCCACTCTCTCAATCTCTCCATCTCCCTCTCCCTCTCTCTGTCTTTCTCCCTCCTCATCTGCGCCCACGGCTGCCACTGGCGCCGCCACTGGCCAGTGGGGGGGCTGGCCATCTCACTTCTCGGTGAGTGACAGCTGGAGGATGCGCTGGAGCTCCTCCTCTTCCTGTCGCTGGCGCAGCTCGGTCTCCTCCTGCTCACGTGCCGACAGCTCCATGGCCAGACGCAGCTGCTCGTCGTAGCTCTGCGCAGGCTTACAGGGTGGGGTGCAGCGCTGCGGGCTGGCCTGGGCACAAGGCTTGTGCTGAGGAGTCCTACACAACAGAAAGACAGAGATGAGGATGAAGACAGTGAGAGTGTGTGGGAGAGGGAAGGAAGGGTAGAATATGAAGAGACAGAGAAACTGAGGGAAGGATAGAATATGGTGAGACAGAGAAGAGAAAAATAAGATAAGGGCTCAACAACAAACAACACCACAAACAGCATAAAACTGATGGCAAAGAATACAAGAAGAGAGAGAGACAGAGAGGGGGGGGGGAGACACAGAGAGAAAAGGAGACAATTCCAACCCAAGAGACCAAAGAGTTAAAGTGCACAGGAAGCTTTTGAAGTAACTGTAAAATATAATGGACAGGTTTTGAAGATTGCCAACAGGGAATACCAGCATGGTCTGTACTGTAGATGTACTGAGACGGCTGGATGTACGTTTCTACAGAGAGCGTGAGATAGACTGCAGGATACTGCACACAGCGAGCAAACAGTGGAAGACAGTGCAAGCCTGAGGAGTCAGTGCGCGGGGGCCTGATCTGGAGGGAAATTAGGAGTTGGAGGCGGCGCAGAGACGAGAGGAGAGTCAGCACAAACAGCACTGGTCTGGGCGGTGGAGTAGGGGTGGAGTTGGGTGGGGGTGACCCCTGTGTCAATAGTTACATTGTGTGGAGTGCATGCAGGATTTGCCCTTCCTGCCATGTATGCGTGGAACTCGGGGCCGCCGAGTCAATTCGGGGAATGAGGTACTGACTGCGGACCTTTCCACGCGTCCGGGGTCGCAGGAGAGTGAGTGTGTGCCGGGCTTGCTGTTTGTCAAAGCCTCCCAGATGGTCACCTGAGGAAGGAGAGATGGAACCAACGAGACAGAGAGAGAGAGAAAGACAGAGAGAGAGAGAGAGAGAGAGAGGAAGGATGGGGAAGAGGGATGCAAATAAGAAGAGATGCATTACTTCTCCGGGTGGAAAGCCCCGGGAGCTTTACTCAAGGCACACAGATTACATGTTGACTCCAGTTTGAATACAACCCAGGCAAGCCCTTCGGAACTTTGGGTTAGTAAACCACCCAGCACAACACAACCCCCAAAAGAACACTGGCACCACAACTAGTGGCCATCTGGCTTGTCAGCAAAAATATTTCGCCTCTCGATTGTCCTACAGTTACACAACTACTGACTGTTGATTGTTGAACCTTTAAATATTCTATAAGATTGGGGAAAGCACCAAACATGATGGCTTCTGTTGATTTTACATTGTATGACTACTGCACATCATACTGCACATCCACCTCGTAGTAATGATATCAGAAGCTTCTCATTAAAGAATGAGAGATGTGCACATTTAATATACAGTATATAATCATGAATACAATTAAATGATTGCATCAGCTCTATCAATCATCTGTAAAATCTAAATCTACATGGCTACACAGGCACTTTGGCAGTTTTCCCTTCAAAATGATGGTGCCTTAGTGGTTGGTATGGGGATAAGGGGGTGGCTGACCTGGTCATACTCGGAGCCAGCCTCCAGTAGACTCTGCTGGATGGCGAACTGCAGCAGGTCGTCTTCTTCCTCCCGCATGTTCTCTCTCTGGTTCCCCCCCAGAACTGTGTAGCCCGGAGGGGCCTCGAACACACACGGTGAGATCTCGCCGCCACGACACGAGGCTGAGATATTACACACACACACACACACACACACACACACACAACCATTCAAATATGCATTCATTAAGACAAGGATCCCAGCGGTCAGCTTGTTGTCAGCCCTCTGATGATGTATTGCACGAGCCATTTGACTGCGAGTGTGACTGATGGTAAGTTGGTGCTGAGCAGACTGAATATCAGTAATGCACGCAGCCTAATGCACGCCGTCTTAATTGCTTCAGTTTCTTGCTAAGTAACAGATGCACACTGCCACTCCATCTGTTACAACTCAAAACCACAACTACAGTATGGTAATAAGGGGCTTATATTACAAACAAAGGTCAACATAAGATGAGTCTTTTTTGTTATCTTTAAAAGAATAAACTCTGACAACTGCATTGAGCATTAAGCTACCGTATGGTTGTTATGACAACAATGACTAGGGCAGATAATTTTGAAGTCTGATTTGTGGATTGATATGACACAGTTTGTTTACATTGTCTAACATTTCCAGTTAATTCTCATTAATTCCAATATATTTCCATACTGTAATTCCCACAGCAAATTTCCATACTGTAATTCCCACAGCAAATTTTGAAAATGTCCTGTTCCATGGAACGTTTTCGACCCTAACAGTGATCATCTGCAGGTTTTCCCAGTCTACTGCAAATAGAAATTGTGGGTGACGGCAGCAGATCACGCAGGATTGCATATTTCATTCAATACAAACAATAATCCATGCCAAACATATATGAGGAAGCATACTGTATAATTTAGAATGTGGTTCAATGTGTATAATGGGGTTTAATGTATATAAAGTGGTTTAATGTGTATAATGTGGTTAAATGTGTAAAATGTGGGAATAATCTGCAGCCAAGAAGGATGAGAGACAAAATCTTGAAACTGACTTTATATATTTTTAGTGTATAGAGTGAGAGGGATCTTGATCAAGGGCACTTTACCCATTGACAATTGGGTGGGGATCAAATCTGCAACCCCTCGATTTCAAGCTCTAACCCCAAACCAGTGGACTATGGCTATTGAACACGACCATATCATCTAGGGATGAGTGAATGGCTAAACAATGGCTAAATTCGCAAATGAACTGGTGTGAATGCCCGTCAAGGAAATTGTCTGTCTCTGTAAACTCTTGACCTTCCAAAATAAACCTATTACTCTGCTGTTGCCTCAGTGCTGCTAAAGACTGAAATGCATCAGGAAGTGGATCTGTTTCCTCAAACATGACGAGGTAGAAGTCACATAATTAGAGGTAGTTAAAGGCACTGTCCCCCGACAAAAACATGAACCACCACATCAGTAACAACCGAGCGTCAAGCAAAACTGGGGGCATCTCACTGGTGGAGCTAGAGCTGGAGACACTGGAGGAGTCGCTCCCTGGGGACGGAGTGTCGGTCCTGAGGCCCTCCTTCTGGCCCTCGGGCTCCGCCTCGGATCGGCTCGCCGCCGCCACGTCCTCGCAGCCGTTCAGGTTCCCGAAGGTGATGCGTGCGTTTAGGATGTGGTAGATGGGGATCTCTGGAGAAGGAGAGGGGTGGAAACGCGTCATGGCAACACAGGGCCCACAGCGTCCTCGAGTACACGCACGAGACAACACACTTGAAAAACAAGCACAGAGACGGGCAATTGGGGAAACACATTATGCACACACACACTATGACGTTTTTCAGTGTGCACAGACACTTAAGACAGAAAGAACATTCGAAAACCACACAAACACACATACACACACACACATACACAATTCAAATGTTTGACGGGTTCATGTGTCTCTTACCGATCTTTACGGGAAAGCCGGGTGGGAGGCGGAGGGTGATGAAGTCCCTAAGCTTGGCAAAGAGGGTGTTGGAGATGGCCATCAGGTCAATGATGGGAGCCACCTGGTCTGCCAGGGACAGAGGGTGGGACTCACAAAGCCACAGCTTTGCC
This sequence comes from Limnothrissa miodon, assembly GCA_017657215.1. Classification (NCBI taxonomy): domain Eukaryota; kingdom Metazoa; phylum Chordata; class Actinopteri; order Clupeiformes; family Clupeidae; genus Limnothrissa; species Limnothrissa miodon. The sequence continues at coordinate 179,766 of JAGFZM010000157.1, read as the reverse complement.
TTAAACCTGGAGGAACATCGGCAAATCACACACAACGCACACAAACAAACTTACACCTATTAACATTTACCACAAATACACTCACAGGTACGGGATGTATGACATAATACACAATACATTTAGACAAACACACTAACATTAATTTACAACATTACAACAAAACACAAAAACATGTGCATAAATTATGACTCTTTACACACATAAACGATCAACACAAAGAGACACAGACAAACACACTTGACGAAAGAGCACACAAACAAACACATCCCAAGACAGTGTCTTGACACAAGCACAAAGACATTCAGCAATACTTGAGCATGAAAATCAATAGCTGGCTCTGATGGGTGGCTTTGCGGACTCCCACCTCTGTGTCTTGGTGGTGAGGTGGCAGGGGTGTCCGATGTCTCTCTGTCCCGGGGGCAGGCTGGGTCCGAAGTACTCCTCGGCCGTCAGGGCTGCAGGGTTGGTCACTGAGCAGGTCATCTGGGTGACCAGGCTCTGCTGCTGCAAGGACAAACAAATCAAACAGCTGCCTACAACAAAAACAACCCGTCGATACTTTAAATAGGTGCTGATGAGAGCGACGATTGCTCTGGCGGTAAGCTGGGTGGGGTTGTGGGGTTATGGGGGTGCTTTTATGTGTTTTTATTTTAGCCTGGCTCCCATAAATATTGACAACCGGTGGTGATTCAGTGGCTTTAACGAGCACATTAAGAAGCGGTGAAATGAGGCAGGAGGCGAGTGGAGGAGGAGGGCTCGTGTCCGCTTACCCCGTTGTTAGGGCCCATGTGCTGCTCGGCGATTCCCAGGAAGGACTGCAGAGGCGTCTTATTGCCTGAGGGAAGGGAGGGAGGGGAGGAGGGGGGGAAGAAAACAGTGGAGAGTGGACATCATTGAGAGAAACACACACACACACACAGGCGTACACACACTCACACACACATAAAGAGACACACACACACACAAATCTGTCTGTTCTCCCTGTCTGTGAGGATATTTGATGACAACTTTCGATTTGCAGAGGACTGACTTTATGATCTAAACCAACGGCAGGACGTTGGAGGGCAATCCGTGAAGGACGGAATACAGAAAACTGCCTGGCAAGCACAGACAGAGAAAATGAGAGTGAGAGAGAGAAAAAGAGAGACAGAAAGAGAGAAATACAGTGAGAGATTGATAAGCATGAAGAGTGTTTGATGACGATGGCAGTGTGTGTGCATGTGTGTGTGTGTGTGTGTGTGTGTGAAGAGGGGGGCGCAGAGCAGAACAGACTTCACAGATGACTGTAATGTTTGCCCGGGGCCATAGGTTGGTGCTGCTGGGTAGCTATCAGACGGAGGAGAGGAGGAGAAGAGGAGAGAAGGAGAGCGCTTGGCTCATCAGCTGAGGTGCTGCCTTCAAGAGAGCAGCCCATATGCCCATATGGTCCTACTGTACTTTTGTTCACTGATGAAATAACACGGCAAATGGCAAATCTGGGCTCTCGGAAGAAAAAAAAGCTATCCAACCTATATGTGACGGTCCATATGCAGCAACAGCTCACAAACATAACAGTGATGTCCTTCATCGAGTTATTTCTCAAGCATCATGTAGTGAGGAGTGAGTTGAATGTGGGGCAGAAGCTGGACTACATGGTTCTGAATGGGAATGTGTGTTTGAGAGATTGAGAGGGAATACCTTTAGGTTTGGCTTTGTGCGGTTCACTGAGGTGGTCCGTTCGGGTCCGGGTGATCAGCTCCACGTTCGAAGCTGCATAGACCTGTTACACACACACACACACACACACACACACACACACATAGACAATGAGGTCAAAGCTATTTGAAAGATGCAGCAGTGTCTGCTGATCTCCTGCCGGCGCGCTGTGCCTTTAAGGGTAGATGATGTCAATGCGCAGAGGAGAGAGGCTATTATTCCACCTGTCTGACACTCCCACCCTTCCCCGCCGGTGTGACTGATGACTGTTATGAGCGATGTCACCCAGACCCATGGCTAAGGTTTTGCTCCAGTTTCAAGACAGCTGTTCGGGTCGGTCAGTGGAGACAACCACTGAAGTAAAATGGAGAGCCATAACGTGACAGATCAAATGTTTGATCTTTTTTGCCTGTCTCTTTTTAGGAACAAACATGTCACAGAATAAGCCAGTGACTGATAATTGTGAGTTGTTTGTTGTTGTTGTTTGTTGTTGTTTTCCTATGGAACAGTATTCTATTTATTTCATATGTGGAGGAACTCGTTTGATGTTCCTAACTGTTGTTTGATCAGCGCTGCGCTCTAAAGAGCTTTTGTTACTGGCACTGCACCATTCAGAACCTGTTCGAGACAGCCACCTCAAAGAGAGTGTGAGAGATAAGCACAAACACAAGCACTACACAAACACACTCATACAGTATATAAACATACACACACAAACATAAACACATACACATACACATACACACAAACACACACATATACACTAACATAAATACACACACACACACACACATTCACACACCTACTATATACCTTTGCCTCATAGCCATTCACCACCTCTGTCTTCTCACTGCGCCAGCCCAAGATGCCTGTCTTGTTCCTGTAGGAGGGGGGACAGACACACAGTGAGTGAGGTGATGGCACAGCAGGTTGAGGTGGGCACTCCCTACTCCTCCGCCAAGGACTAGATGTCTATTACTGCATCCAACACTGGCACTGCTATGATGTACGTATGCAAATAACGAAAATCATTTGCAAGGGATTTCAGCTCGTGCCCTGCACCTCTCGAAGGAGATGTTGCGTGTGTCCAGCTGGGTGGTGACCACGGGCGCAGAGAGGCGCGCGGCCACTTGCTCTTCGGTAGGGTGGAGCGCTCCGAGTCCCAGCAGCCCCAGTCCGTTGCCGGGGCCTCGGCGTGAGCACGGCGACGACGCCAGCGATGAAACGCACAGCGTCTCGCAAAACACCAGCTGCCGGTCGTGGTCCACCTCCATCACCACGGCGCTGGAGTCTGAGGCACGACAGCCCAGATAAGGAGAGAAGAAAGGGGGGAGAGCAGAAGGCACCCCAAGGGCATTCATCAATCATCAACACTTTGTTGGTGTTAAATGAACTTGGACAGCATCGGGTGCACTATCGGTGGTGTCCCCTGTCCGCCCCTCAGCACAAATCTAGTGTTCACACGTAACCTTGGTGGTAATTTAAAAGCAGCCCTGCACCCAAACTTTCTGCAGTGAGGGAAGCTCTGAAAAAAAGACAGACTGCCTCTAGTACCAAAGTCAGGATCTGTTTATGCATCTTTTTCTTACCATCCGGGAATGACAAGACACCCACACATTCTTTACTTGCTATCTACCTGTGAACTGTCATTGGATAGCCTATCACTGCACACTTGCATTTCTATTACATTTTGGGTTTGAACTCAGTTTTGAACTTTGAACAGAGCACAGATTCATGATTAGAGGACGTTAAAGGAGGTTTATGGATGAGGGCCAAACCTTGTCCACGGAAGATGAAGCTACGGTTTCCTCTTTGCCAGGTCATCTGCTCAAAACCCATGAGGGTGGTGTCCACACGTAGACACTGACCACTCTTCCACACGCGGTATGTATCGCTCGGGCAGATGCGAGACACCAGAGGAACTGTGAGAGGCGGAGAAGGAGAGCAAAAAATGAAGGAAAAAAAGGCATATGAGGGAAAAAGAGAGAGAAGTCACTCCTACAGACCTCATAAAGAGTCAGAAGTGTCCCATGAAATTTAATACAGAGCACTTTCACGGCTTTTTACGTACCCCAGCTTGTAAACTCCCACTTCATTTCCACATAAAAATCTTGAGCCTGAGAGAGATACAGAGAGGAGAGAACAAGTGTGAGTGAAGAGAGAGAGAGAAAGAGAGAGAGAGAGAGAGAGAGAGAGAGAGAGAAAAGAGAGTTGATGGGAGGAGGACAGAAGATAAGAGCAAACAGAAAGGAGTAGAAGTTAATGGGGAATTTGAATGTGAGTCGCAGAGGAACTGCTGGACAGTGATGGATGGATGGCAGGCCAAAGGGGACATTAATAACACCACCACAGTGCAGAAAGAGAGAGAGAGAGAGGGGGGGGGGGGGTAGGAGAGGAGAGAAGGAGAGAGTGATAGAGTGAGGACGCTACTGGGTAAGAATGAGTGATGGAATACACATCCATCACCCAAAACTACAGCAGCCTCCTGGTTGGGCTAAGAGCCAGGGGAGAAGAGGAGACAGCACGGGTGGAGACACAGACTGATGCTGACAAAGAACTAACTCCGGTGTGCCTCCATCTCAGCCTGTGCCTCTTACAACAAACTGGGAGAGTATTCTCAAGAGACACTTCACCACAAGTGGGTCCAAACAGCGCCCGAAGCAGCATGAAATATTTGTACAGCCCCAGTGGACCATCTCTCTCTCTCTCTCTCTCTCTCTCTCTCTCTCTCTCTCTCTCGGTTACAGTACAATCTCAGTCATTTAATGCAATGCAACCTCCTCCATATTTCATGAAATGGTTCCGCTGACTACCTGACAGAGTCGCTCCAGTAAGAGAGGGATCCCTGCCAGCCTCTTGGCTGTGCGCTGGTAGTCGCGGTAACACAGGACCAGGCGCACCAGCTCGGGGTCACGTGTGCTGATGGCTTCCTGAAGCACTGGGGAGTGATAGGAGAAACATAACAAACTCTTAAAAGGGAGGCAGCACCATAATTATTGCGTCGTACATCTCTCAGTAATCATGCCGTCTTATGCTCCTTTATGCGCTCCTATATCCTTGAGGGTACAGTATTATATATATACACACATCATTATTGTAGACCTCATAAGTTTGATTTAAAGGAGAAATAAAAAGCTTGTTTTCCTATTACAGTTTTAACACAGACTGCTATAGAAACAGGACGATGGATGTATGACTAAACGGCCCAAGTCAGCACGTTTGGTCACCGTTGCACATAAAACATGTTAACAGATAAACAGCTTAATGCAGGGTCATGTCGCTACATTATTTCACAGCTAAAAATGCAGATAAACACATTTACATTTTGTAACAGGCAGATGTTACATAAGATGGCAGCTCATGTCAAACCCGTGGGTAGGGAGAACGGCGTCGGCGTCCTAAAAAAAGAAAAAACAAAACATAGCAGCCATTGTTTACCTGTCCATCCGGTTCCGTTCTCCTTGCTGACGTCGGCCCCATGCTGCAGGAGCACCCGGGCGCACTCCAGGTGGCCGAGCGTGACCGCCAGGTGCAAGGGGGTGCGCCCCCGGGGGTCCAACGTCTCCACATCCACCTGGAGTCAGACAGTGGATTAGGGGATGGTGGTGGTGGGGGCAGCAGACAGAGGGGAGGGGAGGAGAGGTAAAGAGCAGAAACAAAGTGAATATTTCACATTCACAACATATTGCCAGAGCACAGCTGGCATACTGCTGGCATGTGCTAGTTAGAGAGAGAGAGAGAGAGAGAGAGAGAGAGAGTGAGAGAGAGAGAGAGAGAGAGAGAGAGAAGTGACAGGTGCTAATTAAACCTTCCCACTCCCATGACTGACTGCCAGAGTGCTAGTCTGGCTCACTGTGAATGCAGAGGCTACAGTACAATAGCCAGTGCACACTTGAATCGTATCGGCATACTGGGGCAGAGACAGAGGGCAATTTTCTTCGCCCAGGACCAACCCCTCCAAACGCGAGAGATGTCAAGCCTATCTGAGCTGTTTCAGTTCTGCAGCAAGCTATTTTTTCCTTCAGATATCCTCGCTCTCTCTCAAACTCTCACACACTCCCTCAACCTAGTTCTGCCTACAAGTGACAGGCATATTCACTGGAAACAGATAGCTCGGATGTGCATCTAAAAATCCATCTGCTGCGTGTGACTTCCGAAACAGCCAAGGCTTTGATGTGCTTTTTCAGGTCCTGGAGTTTTGGAGGCTTGCCAATAACCTATTTTTCAAGCACCAATCTTTTTTTCAGACATTCCTACGCTAATAAGACTGTTATATAATCACTTGGTCTGTTCCTAAATAAAGGCATTAATTTTTTGCAAATTTTTCACGGATGCAAATTATTTTAGAATTTATCTACACTAAAGGCACAGTACAATCTATATCTTCATTCATCCATGTCCCCAGTGTTTACTGTGGAACATCTAGGCAAATGACTTACTGTAACAGTACAGCAATAGACTTCATGCTTTCATTGGTAATGGAAGGGTTTCCTTTTACAAGCACAGACAGTAAACAGGAAATGGGAAATTTGGTACAACACTTTATCTACACAAGAACTAAACCATAGTCTATTGGTAATGTATATAAAAGTTTTTGAACATGAAAGTGTTTGCGATATGGAAGCAAAAACTTTTTATTTGGCTATGTGAATAAAATACAATGGTGTCATTAATGAAATACTTTAAGATCACAGAGTAAAATATATTTAAGTGAGCTGTATGCAGTGGTGGCGCAGTGGTAGAGGAGCCGTTCGGTGACCGCAAGTTTGCAGGTTTGAACCCCACTCTACCTGACACCATCGAAGTGTCCTTGAGCAAGACACTGAACCCCAAATTGCTCCTGGTGGCAGGCTGGAGCCTTGCATGGTAATCCCCTCAACTGGTGTATGACTGTGTGTGAATGGGTAGGTGGCGCGTGGATACGCAGCGGCCTCTGGCTCTCCTGCCCGTGCGCATCACTGTGGGATTGCTAGAAACGTAATTTCGGTTCCTCTGTATGTCCAGTATATGTAGAGAAAGTGACTTAACACATTATTCATTTCAGATTATTTAGATAAATTACACATTCTTTTACAGCATCTGAATTGGATTTCTCACTGCTAAATGATATGCTGAGTCTATTCAGCATTCAAGGTATATTCTACCCAGCACTAATATTCCTCAGGAAAAATGTCATACTGTTCAACAATATCAGCTTCTAAATCCCTGAGTCACATCAAGAAAGCCAGGTGCTTTGCTTGTAATGTGTGTAAGCAAAAACTAACATCCCTAAAAATAGAATTTTTTTTATATCTATCCTACCACACACCGAGCCTTGAGCCGGGATGGAATGTCCTTCGGTAGCAGTCACTGAGCCTGCACTGATAACAGCTCTGTGCCGCCTAAGGCAGGCTGGTGGCTGAGTAGCTGAAAAGGATAAGAATCGCTGCTCTTCTCGGACATCTTAGGGGGACATTAAGGTATTACTAATATTAACAAAAGTCAATTACAAATCGGAAAGGGAAAAAACTAATTCTATTTTGTTTGCTCTTAGATGGCCTAATGGCTCACTATGATAAGCTCACAGTGCTTGCTGGGCTGCTCATCACCTTGTGACAGGTTATGTGGGTGAGAATAGATTGAAAAATCATCAGCTTAAATCATATCAGCGAGGCTACCCTTTCACAAATCCCACAAATCAGCAAGGCTACAGTCTCAATCAGTTCCTTACAAAGTAATCATTGTCATTGTTAGTGTTGCCCTGTGGACAATTTAATTTAGGTTTTTTAAACTCCGTATGGTGCCTCTGTACATTTCTCTAAGTAAGAAAATAATGTTTATAGCAGTCACTGAAAAACTCTAATTTCAGCATTAGACAAGTCAAGTCTAACACTCTAACACAATAAAAGATACAATATTGTCAGTACTGCATAAAGTAGGCCTACAATAGATGCACACACACACAATTTTGTCTTTACTTGTTATGGTAAAGGAAGAAACCTTGGGCAGTTCCGACGGCTCAAGAGGCTAGCCCAACTGCCAGGTTTTCAGTCTCTCAGACACTCCTTTTCTCCTTCTCATTTCAGTAAATATATAACAGCTTGCAGAGGGCCTTCTGTCATTGATTGATCTCCCTGTTTATAATATCTGACAGGGACCAAGGTCATTATTGTCAATAGGGCCACTGTGTCCATTATAATGATGACACGTTGCTGAGAGAACAGCAGCAGACCTAATCAGTATGACAAAAGTGGATGTATTTACAGGGAGCAACTTGAAGGGAAAAGCTGGCAGTGGAATGTGTCCTGGATGAAAGAAGAGCCTGTGTGAAATTGCCTGTCAATTTGGTTGGAACAAAAACTTTGTCCAAATAGGAGGCTGGCTGTCTTTCTTTTTCCAACTTTCGATAAGTCTACCTCAAAGGGGAAATGTACTTGTCAGTGTGGGGTCTGGGATCAATAGCAGTGTAGGGAGATAATACACAGGGTGACTGGCACCCATCGTACCAGAGGTTTCCTTGTCTTAGATAAAATAGGGCTTTTTAAGAACTTTCTGTGCATATGTCAGAACCAAAGACAATTCTATGGGCTTGTCTCTCCCCCCCCCCCTTTTTCCAGCTGTCAGACTTGTACATTAAACTTAAATACCCCATAAAATAATGCTTGAAGGATTTAAAATAGAATTTCAAACTTGTGTGAGACCATCTACCTATCATTATAATTTGTTTTACTAATCTAATTAGTAGCAACCTAAAAACTGCCTTTTTTGCAAGAGTCTTTTAAGCAAGTAACTGTGTGATCTTTCCAGCCTCTGCATGTAAGGCAGCTGACCCTGTGAAAAGTTACGAGGCGAGAGTAATTAGACGCCCACAGCGATTTGGAGTCGAGAGGTGTGACAGCTACTGACATTGGCAAGAGCTCAGCTACAGGCATTAAATCTGACATCTTCTCCAAGCAGACCTCATTAGGAGTCTGTCACAAGTTGTCTTGAGCTGGTAAACCTGATGTTGGCATACTTTGGTAAAAAAAAAAAAAATATCTATATATGAGCGTTTGTGTGTGTGTGTGTGTGTGTGTGTGTGTGTGTATAATGACAGTGGTTTGTATTGGGGTTAGATTTAACATATTGCCAATGGTAGCACATGTATGTATACACATGAACATAATTGTCAACAGAATTGTGTTAATGGTGTTCTTTCACACACACACACACACACACACACACACACACACACACACACTCAAATCAGCGCATCTCAAGCACAGGATAGCGCATCAGTCGCATATGTGGTGGCTGAGTGCAGCCAACGCTGAGCTTTAAGCAGCAGCTGAAGTGTTGTTTTGCCACTGGAACGAGCAAACCTCCCACGTGGAGCCTCTGGCCTCCCCAGCCGGCTCCCTCTACACGCTACTCCTTCCCCTCCCTGGCCCCTCCATGCTAATGATGCAGCCTTGTTAGCCACGCCCGCAGCCCGCCACCCATCTGCCTGCATACCTGCCTGCCAGCCAGCAACTGGGGCCTCGGCTCCCAGCGGCCAAACCGCATCAGAAAAACACTGCAATTCTCAGAGGGAGGCAGAAGGAGGTGAGGTAAAGGAAAGCCAGAGAGAGAGAGAGAGAGAGAGAGAGAGAGAGAGAGAGAGAAAATGGAAGAAAGAAAGATAGAAAGGAGGGGGGAGATGTGGAGTTGGTGGGTGTGGGTGGAGGTAGATTACTATGGCAACAGTAAAGGAAGAAAAAGAAAGAGATGAAGAGGAGGAGGAGGTATGGGCTGAGACGGCTGAGCATCATTGTCCTCGTGAGCAGCATCAGCAGCAGTAGGGGTGGGAGTAGGACTAGGAAAGTAGGGGTATGACTAGAACTAGGACTGTCAGTAGGGGTATGAGAAGAACTAGGACTGGCAGTAGGGGAATGA
>JAGFZM010000157.1:146012-170168 GCA_017657215.1 Limnothrissa miodon | reverse complement strand
GACTGGCAGTAGGGGTATGAGTAGAACTAGGACTGGCAGTAGGGGTAGGAGTAGAACTAGGACTGGCAGTAGGGGTATGAGTAGAACTAGGAAAGTAGGGGTAGAAGTAGGATTGGGTCTTATAAAACTGGAATAGTTACTGTATAGTAGGAGTAGGACTGGGACTGAGGGGTAGCAGTAGAACTATAGGACTGGTAGTAGGGGTATGAGTAGAACTAGGACAGGGAACTTACTGTATAGCAGGGGTGGGAGTAGAACTGGGACTTACTTAATAGTAGGAGTAGGAGTAGGCGGGACTGATAGTAGGGGTAGGAGTTAGGGCTAGGGTTAGGGTTAGGGTTAGGGTTAGGTTGGCCTAAAGTCAAAATCTCGATTAATTGAACATTTTAACTCTGCTGAACACTCCATTGTCTAATCAAGTCCGCGACCGTATGACCATTTGTTTATTGGCATTCAAAGACCTTCCGCTGTCGTCAGTGCAATACAAATCATGTCAGCTAAGCACACGCTGACAATTAATTACTGTATAGCTTCCTGAGACACCATTGTTGACGCTAAGGCAATACACATTGTGACTGTTATGATGAAAGACTACAATGATGAGAAGGCAATAATGCTGAAATACTGTCGTTCGATGTCACTCGGGAGGCCAGTTCAGAAGTAATCACTTAGGTGGAACCTTGATGCTGCGTCCTCCGGTCTTCTTCCAATAGACCGTAATTCCGTAATGTTGTATGCAACTAACTAATAAATGTTCTCACCATTGTTCACAGCATCTGACCGTCTCTGTCCGTGCAGTTTATGTTTATGGAATGGAACTCAGCAACATAATTTTATTTTCTACAGTAGACTTGGGACTAATATTAGGGGTAGGAGTAGGACTGGGACTGATAGTAGGGGGAGGAGTAGAACTGAGACTGATATTAGGGGTAGGACTGATATTAGGGGTAGTAGAACTTACACTTATAGCTGACGTAGAAGTAGGAGTAGAAACAGGGAAGGAGTAAGGGTCAGAGAATAGGACTAGGAATTATAGTAGTAGAAATATGATTTGGACAACAAGGACTAGGAATAGGGTTGGAGTGAGAATAGTGGGTAGGAATAGGAGAAAGAGAGGATGTTGGAGAAGTGGTATGAGTAAGGATAGAGGTAGTCTGTCCCTGAGAAAGAACTATTGGGGATATGTGAAAAAAATAGAAACCAAAGCCTGGTGGTGGACAGAGAAGTCCAGGAAGCATCAAACTGACAGCAGCTGCCCTTTCGATAACCCGGCTCTTTCAAACACAACACTGACAGACTCAGATAGGGTCACTTGACTGTGTGTCTTGGAAACATACTGACAGCTACACATATGTGCACAACACACTGTATTCAAGGATTATTGAGAAGGGGAAAAAAGCACCAAAATGCAAACACAGACAGAATCCACTGGCAAATCAATATACTGTGTGCACATTAGGCAAAATATAATGCCAATAGCAAAATTAAATGCTGAAAATGCTCTCTAAAAGCAGACTCTAACGTCAAGCCAGGCATTTTTGTTTCTTTTTTTTCTGAAATATGATGGGGTCGACTGCACACATAAATAATGAAGGTCTGACTACAACACTCCCTGTGTAAACAGGTAACATCACTAACACAGTAGCATACATGCATATCTGATATGAATAAGTGCAATGTGACCAGCACATGCTGTAGACTTGACCAAATGTAAGCAAATGCAAACCAGCAGCTGCCCAAGGGTGGTCATACACACACCCACATACTTACATCATATTGGGGGTCCCTCCTTCTCACAGACACCTTATGGGTCTCAGCACACCCCCACCCAGCACTCCTTCCAAACCCCTTCACCCCCCGTCTTGGTCTCCAGTCTCAGTGGCTTTCCTGGTTGGGAGCTGCATTATTGATAGTCATCCCTGTCAGTAGCATCTGGCCCAGCACTCTCTGCCTCAGCTAATGTTCTCTGGCAGCTACTTAAGCCAGCATCAATCTTTCATTGGGAGCCAGAATTGTGCGTGTGCGTGTGGGCGTAGGATGATCATCCAAGTACATACATGTGTGTGTGTGTATGTGTGTGTTTGTATGTGTTTATGCACGTGTGCGAGAGAGAGAACAAAGTATGCAATTAAATAACAAGGTTGGCACTGAATTCTCAGTTGACGCATGTTCATAAAAGTATGTATTTCACTATAAACTAGGAATAAATAACACACACTGTGCTCTCGTAAAAGTCTGGCAGGAAATGATGATTTCAACACATCCATTAATAATTTTTTTAAGACCCAAGTTTTCTGTATGTATACTATATGCCACCAGCATAAAAGACTCTTGGGAATGGAGTAGCTTGCCATGCGAGCTGAGAGGAGACATGGAGGTTGTGAGCTCAGGTCCCATAGGTGATAGAACAGCTTCTAAAAGCTTCTGTCACTGTGCAATGCTAGCCGCAACCAAGCAACCTCTAGCCATTGGCATCAGTGTTCTTTGCTCCTACGCCTCTTCTGGTCTAGAGCTGCCTGTTGGTTTTGTGGTGATTCTGTTTCACTGGTCACAAAGTCAACATCAGAACTTAAAGATCTGCTAAGCTTCCAACTGGTTAAGAGCCATTTGGCAGGTTTAAGAGATGAAACTCTCATGCTTGATAGAGGCTTGTCCTATACAATATAATATAATCTCTAAAATCACTGTAGAGCATTTTGTGCTCCTTATTTTTAAGTCCTTAGCACAAAAAGAAAAAAATATATATTTAGCTTTAACATTAACTATCATAAACTTATTTCTGGCAAATTTGTACTAATGGGTTAAATTTCTCACTGGATCACAGTGTTTATCCAGTGCTATTACCTTTGTTTATAACGTTTTGTCTAGAATAAATTTCCAATTAGTTATGTGAACTGTGAATATGATCAACTATGGTACTCCCATTTTCTAATTTCTAAAAGTTCATGCTGTTTGAAGAACTTCTATCACGTTTCTATCAAGTTTCAAGAATGTAATATGTGAGTTACAAACAATTTATCACTGTTAGTATTAATGCCATGACCAAGGGCCTGTGGCATGGAGTTACTGGCTTATCAGGGTAATTTTGAGCGATAATTTGAGTATGGCAATTTACGCTCCATTCCAGTCTTGTTCCAAGCTGGTTACATTCTTGCTTAACTCAGGGCTGACACGGCCCTTTTGCAGCACGAAAATGCTTCCAACCTCCTGGACCTTTGCTGAATGCTCTCAATAAAAAACTCCAACGTGCAATTGCAAAGGTTGGTTATACCCCATTATAATAATAATAATAATAATAATAATACATTTTATTTCAAAGCGCCTTTCAAAACATTATGATGTGTTTTTGTGCAAGGACTTTTAATTGTGTTGCTTTATTAATGATCATCTGGTGATATACATTAAATTGATAAACAATACAGATATAATTGAATTAAGAATATGACTAGCCCACTCTAAATGATGTAGCTGAAAAAGAGCTGTTATTCGATTGTGCTTTACATGATTGCTGGACATTTCGAAGATTTCAATTACACAGGATGTGATGTTAATAATCCAAGGTGCCTATAGCGACTACATAGCAGGAGCGTCATCTTCCCTGAATCAGTCTAACACCAGACCACATTTGAAGTGCCTTGTGCTTGTGCCATTTCTCAGCTGTTGTTGAGAACACTGGATAGATAGATCAAGGTTGTTAAGAAAGCTTTTACAGTCCATATGTTGTTATGTTTGTGATTGTTTAGTTTGGGCTTGTTTTTGGTGCTAATAAACCAACAAAATGCAATTGGCTTGTGGCAGCTGCATGCTGTGTCCAGGATCCATAAAGGCACTCCTTCATGGCAGCGTATGCTACCATAGAGGCCAATCATCAAAAATACATAACTCATAAGTGGATTGTAAGTAGTTACCTGCTGGGGACGTTCGTGATCCATTTTGTTTTGTTGATCAAAGAGAACGTGGTGTTTTCCCTTGATGTTGCCGAGGCTCTTTATGATACACTAAACAATATTCTTAGTCATGAGTATGTGCCTAATTGAAGGAACTGTGTTGTTTAGCATTGAGATCATTTGTAAATGACTTGCTGAGATGAATACTGGTGCATTGACCTGTCTTGGCTGGCTTGTGACTTGTGTTCCTTGACTCCCAAGCAAAATTGTGTTATAGAGAGTACACCTATGCAGTGGACCAAAGGTCCAGGTCTGTTGTCACACATCTACCAGCCGGTCTTGTTCCATTTCCAATATGTGGTCATTGTTTTTCACATACTGTACTTACACTTCGTCCACCGGCCTGTAAGACAGCCTTGGAATACAACATTTTTTTCCTGTCTTTGTACTACAGCTACCACCATATTCTTCCATTCTAAGGGGTGTCCACAATGGTAGTGTGTTGAGGGGCTGCCTTCTAGGCGGTGTCTTTGGAAATTAATTTGTTCTATTTAGACTGTGTTTTGACTCTCCTTGAGGAATGTAAACTCCTCAGAATGGGGCAGTTAGAGTAGTCCCTGATAATACAGGGCTGTAGAGCATAGGCAGCCTTGCATTTATTTCTCTATAACATTTGGACTTATCAGAGGACAAAAGTTCAGATCTGCAATGTTGGATAAGTGTAGTCTCTATGTAGACTACAATAAGGCGGTTCTACACAAAGGTTGTGATTCCAATATATTTTATGATAGTTTAGCAATAAACATATGTAAAAAAATGCAAATCAATAAACAACATTTGTTCTATGGCTTTATTTAGAAGCATATTAGTGACAACTAGTTTGCAAAACTATCCACCTGACGGGCTTTCTCTGCAGTTGATACAGTATTCTATGACAGCATCAGTGCTCCAAGTCTCTGACCATGACACCCTTCTACAGCTGGTGCAAAGAGATAAGACTGTTCCTGCAGAAGTAACAACACAAAAGAGGCAAAAACTAATTCCAAAGGGCTGTCAAAATAGGGTAAGCCCATTTCATTGTTCAGACTTCTTCACGTTTTTCTCTACATGTGAACAGGCAGGTTTTGCATAGGCCTAATCAAATTTCAATGGTGGAAACCTTTACAATACACATCTATGCAAAGCATATCTGGAAGGAGTCCATTTCCAACGGTTGCCTCTTCATGTTTTTGTCTATTGATGAATTCTTGCTGTAATGAGATTAAATATACTCAAGATTGCTTCCCACAATCTAATACAGCATTTGTAAAGATCCCCCCCCCCCCCCCCCCGGCCTTGAAAACACTTACTGTATGTTACAGCTACACACGGCCAGCTAAAAGCTTCTTCAAGTTAACTAAATCTCAACCACCCCTCTACCCAGCCAAGTGAAGCAGCACAGCCACAATTAGTATTGAGTTTCACTGGCAACTGAAATAAAGGTGTGTGTGTGTGTGTGTGTGTGTGTGTGTGTGTCGATGGGCGCTGGATCTAAAAAATTTAGCCAGAATAGACAGTACATGAATGAGTCCAGAACACTGGGGAAAGCTAGAATATTTCAGTATGAAAAAAAAAAAAACAGTAGCGGGAAGCTCTGAGGCGCCTGGTAGAATATGGAGAAGAGAGAGAGAGAGAGAGAGAGAGTCAGTCTCCTCGCCCCCTCATCCCTCATTGGAATAATGTCACATGACTCAGTAGTGCTGAGTTCACATTAAAACACCACTCACAGTCCCTAACTATTTCTCTCACGTCCAAACAGCATTTGCAGGGCTCCTGCATGTGCAATAATTTCTGGGCCCTGCACAGGCTGTGGGCTGTTCATGAGTGCATGTGCCTTAAGCCTAGGTTAGCACAGATATTATGCTTTCATCACTCACTCACTCTTTCCATTGCCTGCTGTTTTTTTCCTCCCACCACATTGCTTCCTCTTTTCACTTCCTTGTTGTCATCCGTCCCCAGTTCCTGTACTTTTGTTTTATGATATTGTCAAAGCAAGCTACAAAATGAGCACCATTCTCTAGCACACCTCCTTTTTCTTCCCTCCAGTCGCTTCTTTTGTTTTATTTATTTATTTTTTCCCTCCTGATGCCTTTTCTTTGCTCCTGCTTTCATTATTTTGTGCGTGTCTGTCTCTTTATCGTTACCCTATACCAAGAACACATCCTGTCATGCTGGTACAGCATCTTTGTTTTCCTTAACTGGATGGCATCCTGCCCTCTTTCTCTCTCTCTCTCTCGCTCTCTTCCTCACATTTCCCCCTCTCCCTCTTTCACTCTCCTTCTCTGTCCTTCTTTACTTCTGTTACACTGCTGAGGAGAACAATCATGACACTATGGAGCCCACATCACATCCCAGCCCACTCCCAAAATCGCCCACAGATGTCTTCGTCCTTATTCAGCATTCACAGAGTGCATCTCAGGCCCATACATTTATCACTGGAGTGTATGCAATCAATGCCAACAGAGGGGCAAGATTACTCTGTCAGCAGCCAGTAAATCAGGAAGACAGAGGGAGCTGGATAACCAACAGGGTTGAAGTGGAATTATCACCCATATCACAAGCTTAAAACAGCACACAGAAAGGTGAAGAACACAGAGAAGGGAGGGGGAAGTGTTCACTTTTCACCACATTTCGCATCCAAATTTAGAGCTCCTCGCATGTGCCTTAGAACAAGTTCTAAATTATTTCAAAAGTCAAACTGCATCATATTAGGCCTGTGTGTGACCCAAACAACGACTGGTCTCTAATGAAGCCTATAATGTGCAAAGTAGAAAAACTGTTAGGAGGCGATTTAATATTTATCCAGGTTTAAGTTTAAGTTTAATCCCCTTGTTAAACGTTTAAATTGATTTGGCCTTTAAAATTAGTTTTATATATCTTTGAGAACTTTATAGGCCTACTTTGCTCATAAATCATCAAAGTCTGAAGACACACAGGAGCTTGCAAGAAGTATTCTAGGATGAAGAGAAAGTAAGTAACCTCGTGATTCTAGTCAAGTTGTTGTCCTCACATCCTGAATTGTGTGCTGTATATCGCAAGATCTACGCATGAGCACATTGTAATTTATTTCAGAATTGCACTGTAAAAATATTCCTCGAAATGAGTGGCTAAATATACTGCACTGGCACAATGAAGTTCATTAGAATCCTGTAACGCCGTTGTCACTCAAGTTATATTTGCTGAAGACTTAAGTGTGCACATTTATGTTTATTCAGTAGATTACTGCGCACGAAAACAAAATCTTTACAGAAAGTGGTACAGCCTATAGGCTGCATCATATTGCATTCACTGTTCTGACAATATGCACTATAATAACAACTTCGTTTTCCTAAATCTTGATGTGACTGCGTTACACGATCTGTTGGCAGCAACCGACTGATATCCTATTTTGTGCCGCAACGCTGACAGGTATTGTGGCATATCACACCGCAGCAAGATACCCAGTGTTAATCAAACAATGATTGAATGAACAGGGTGGGTACGTGCGATGCTCGAATTCAGAGTTAGCCTATAGTCTGAATTAATACACACGTTTCCACATCACAATTTAGTGCACAACTGCACAGGCCCACAAATTTAGCTCTATCTTACCTAAAACTGATGGAAAGTAGCCTAATACAAAATTACAATAAATAACAGGATTCTCTACAATACCGAGCGGATACTGTAAGCCTGTAACGAAGTTGTTACCTTTATGGCTACTTCAAACATGACTTAGAGATAATTTGGAGCTAAATAGTCTACTCCTCCTTAATACGGTGGCATAGCACACATTCCCATCCTGACAGACATGACCCACCCATGGCCAACTACTACCATCGACAGGAAGATGCTCGGCGCCGAGTGCTCACCTGCTCGTCGCTGGCTGACAGCTCTTTTTCCAGCTGCCGGTGTTTGTTGTGCCACACCAGGAAGTGCAGAGGGTAGCGACTGTTGTCCGGACTGTGCTTAGCGGAGATCATCTTCGGTGCATAGTTTGTCGATTGCTCCTAATCGGTTTATCAGCTTGGTCGACTGAACAAATAACTCACTTTAAAGGGTAATAAAATTCTATTTTATTGCTAAGGTTTACTTGCAAGGTATTTCTGGTACAGCCCCTAGGCAAAATCCCTTCGGCGTAACATAAATGACTCTTTGATGACAACGCGTTGGCTACTAATTTTGGGATTCTAACAAGATTTTATAAGGAGCTGTATCCATATGTAGGCTATGCTTCTCGTTCATTCCCTGAAATCTCTTTGTGTAGTCTAGGCTACCCTTTCTCTCTCTCTCCGCCTTAGCTCACAACTGACGCTTGTGTGTAGCTCCCCATCCCTTTTAACGGGGATGGTCTGATTGAGTATGATGCAGCTTGGTCGAGACTATCACGACTGTTTGGTCGGACTGTCAAACATAGAGCCAATATATATTTGGCAGGCTATAGCCTATACGTCAGAGTGTAGAAAAAAACATTTGAAGTTTATGCTACAGCCTACTTACAGAAGCGCTTTTACAAAATAAATTGCAAATTACGTTTTTTTAATAATAAAACATAGTCGATACAATAGTGACTATGCATTGCCAAGGTTTGGGTATATTACCCACAATTACTTAGATCGCCTGTGGCATAGTCTTGCGCTCTCAGTTCTTCAGTCAATCACGCACTATCACGCCCATCGCAAAATAGCCCACTGGCATCGATAGATGAGCTGAGAGCGCCACAGCAACGCCGCGACAGAGTGGGATCGGCACTATCCACAAGAAAGTGCCATGCATTTTAATATTCCGTGTATCTGGTGCATCGATGAAAACGTTTATGGTCCCTATCCGTTTTCTTCTCAGTGTAAACCCATCGACGTGCCCAATTTGTTGGCCGGAGCTAACGTTCACGTTACTTTAGCATGAGAATCAAGCAAGTGTAGCTTGTTAGGTCCTGAAATAGCCAGAGACCCAGCAACCTTTGTTCCTGCATTTTTCCTTTCCGTTATTTCCTCGTAGTGAAGTAAGACAAGGCGTTGTTTCATGAGCTAAACAAGGCGAAAGACCGCAAGAACACGGGTTGACGGCCCGAATTACCACCGATTCTGTCGCCGGCTTCCGGGGATTCAGGACGGCATCAGACAACTGCAGACGTCGCTCTTGGGAAGGGCGAGCATCAACACTGAGGAATAATCTGGATTGTCACGGAACTGTAAACTTGGGGAAATGTCTAGGAAAGTCCAAAGAAGCGAAGTATGTGCGGACTGCAGTGCACCAGGTAAGATAACACTGAAACATTGGAAAAAGGCGTTTATGTAAGAATTATTCCCAAAAAAGCGACAAGGAGGTGGGTAAGAAGGCCTGTATCCGCCGCAACAATCCTGGATCAACCTTGCAGGAAAATGGCGTAAAGCCATCGGTGAAACGTTTTGAAATACAGTTTGTTTGCCAAATTAAACATTGTTGATGACAGTTGTACAAAATGTAGTGATTGCCGTCTAGATATCTTAGTAAAGAGAGATTTCGCTCGTGTTTACATGTCAGTGGACTAGTAGAAAGATTTATCGTTCACCTGGCTAACAGCTAATGCATTGCTAGCTTGGTAACGTTAGTTAGCTACTTAGCTAATTTGTCACTTATATTAACGTTAGACACTAAACTAGTCGTCTATGTACAAACATGAACTCGGTAACAGTTTGTTGCCGTTATTGGAGCATTTGTGTGCTAAACAGGGTCGGTCGTTTTCTAGTATGGCTAACAAGCTCAGTAGTTTTGTTTTCCTCTGTGTGTAGAAGTCACCAAGCTAACGTTAACTTACCCAATACTGGCTAGCTGGTGTTAACTCTCAGTACTAGTTTGGCAGCTGGAAAGCTATAGTGGTTTAACGATAACCTACAACGTAAGGCTGCCTAGTATTGTTGTGCTTGAGTAGTAAGCTATCCCTATTAACGCACGTTTGCCAACTTGGCCAAGTGCGCTGGCTTTTCAAATACATGCCAGTTAATGTTAACTCGGTTAGCAAGCATAGTTAACATTAGCTTAGCTTGACTAACGCTATTCACCGATACCCCTACCACAGCAATCTAGAGTTGGGGAAATCACTAGCGTATCACAATGTTATCAACGTTAATAAGCTGTGCTGTCTAAATTGAAGGAAGTTGAAATGAGTTAGTGTAGTGTGGCCACATTCACTCATAGAAGTAGTCAAGTCCAACTTATTAGCATTATAGTTAGCTAGCGTAACATTAGCTGTCCATCGGTACCACTCATGTAAACTAACATTTTCTAAACGTTTTCTTAATAACTTGAAGCAGAGCCGTGGGTTTCATTCCCTGTCAATTACATTACATCATGACAATGATGACTTCTGGAATTTTGCAGCCAATATAAATTGTGTTGTAGTATATTTAAGTTCAGGCAACTGATCTGTTAGTGTGTTGTCTAACTTGTTCATGCTTCCGTTCAGATTTGTCTGAAGATCTGTGTTTTTTCCTATCATTGGGCCATTATTGCATTAGCAGTTCACAGTCTTAACTAGTGATCAGCACAATTGACTCCAGCACAATTCAAGTTGGATTAGGATTGTACTGTTTTCCAGTTAACAGCAGGCTAACTGGCTTAGGTCATGATTCTGTCTCGGTGTCCTGCCAGTTCATTAGCTTTCTAAATCCCACATCAGTCAGTCTACCGTGCATACCCTTTGTGCCAGCTGATTGATTCGCATTTCAAGACCACCACGAAATCTCAGCACAACTGTAACCACTCTATACACTTAGTCATTTCAGAAAGCTCAGAAAATTGCTTATTGGTTTACATTAACATTCCGGTGTGTTCATTAATCTCTTTTCATACGTCTTGTTTTGTATGAGCTGTTTTCAGATATAGATTAATGAAGAATTGTTACATTAATGACCAAGTGCCATTTTTCAGTATCTTTGAACTGCTCTAGGACCCTGTGCTGTTAAAACAGGTCTGCCAGGGTGCTGAGGACCTCTGTGTTTGTCTAGCCTTGGCCTTGTGCACTAGGCCCCATGAGGAGGGAAGATGGGGGCGTGAGGTTGTGTGTGTGTGGGTGTGTGTGTGTGTGGGGGGGTGTATGGCAGCTGCTCCTCTGTCCGACACAGCTGCTGCTCTGCCTTCAGGAATGTGTATGTGTGTGTGTGTGTGCGCGCGCATGCATGTATGTGTGTTTCCCAGCTCCTCTGCTGTCCCTGGTCTAGCTGATTTACGAGCCTCTATTATGGCCTCTGCGGTTACCTGCTCTCACTCCAGTCACCTGCATTGTATTGCTGCTACTTGCCCAACTCTCTTTACCCTCCCCTTCCACACAATGGCATTCATCAGTGGCCTGTAGCTGACTTCACCCTGGCCTCTAATGCATGACAGCCAAAGGGCAGCTCTCTCTACTGTTTTTTTTAATGTGTACGCTGATATAATGCCCCCCTCCACACACACACACACACACACACACACACACACACACCTGAAAATGTGTGTTTTTCAGAGGTTGAGCCACCAGCTGAGTGGGAGTGGACCTTTTATGTGTGTGTGGTTTTTGGGTGGCTGACAGTAGACAGTCAGTTTACTTTAGGACAGCCTTTGGTGTTTTGGTTTCCTTTCAACAGAAATACTGAATAATAGGAGGGGTGCAAGTGTGTGTGTGTGTGTGGGGGGGGGGGGGGGGGGGTGTTTAGAGGGTGGTGGGGCGGTAGAGGGATGATGGGATAAAGGAAAAAGCAATTTTTCCAATCATGCTCGAATGTGGAGAGTGGAACAGCACCATATGCTGGGAGTTTGCGTGTGTGTGTGTGTGTGTGCGCGCACGTGCGCGTGTGTGTTTGCTTGCAAAATCACATTACTGACACACAGTAAATGGAACTAAGAGAGATGGTGGGGGTGCAAAAGAAGGGCAGGGTGTGGAGAGAAGAAAGAGAAAAAGAGTCAGATAGCAGTGGTGGCGACCATCCTTCTATGAAGCGTGAATGATGAGAGGTTCTAACTTTTTTACTGCAAATTAAAGGGAGAGCAACCTCTCCATTCTCCAGTGGCATCTTTCTATTCTCTCTCTCTCTCTCTCTCACACACACACACACGCACGCGCACACACACACACACACACACACACACACACACACACACAGATCCGCTCGCATCAGCTTGAGTGCAGCCTAAGTAGCTTTGCTTTTCCGCGAGAGCTGATGTTTTAATCATTGGTGTTCTTTTTGTGTCCCCCTTTTCCCACTGTGCAGTGTGATGGCTAGAGCGATATCTCCCAGCTTACTTTGCTCATCCTCTTTGTCTGTATTAGGAAATAACATTCTGATACATGCGACATGACCTAGTCTTTGCATTTTTGGACCTTGTGTCTTTATTGTATGTTCATCATATGTTGTGTGAATATTGAATTAGGCATCAACAGAACAGCAGAAGTTTTCCTAACCCCTATTCCCCAAACTTACCCACTCATCTCCCCCAAGTTCCCGCTGTCTCTTGCTGCTGCTGCTATGGTGGAGGGTGGAAGTAGGAGGGCATCTTCCTCTCCTGCCTTGAAATCTGCCTTATCTCATTGTGCACGGTGGATGACCGTGGCTGGTTAAATTTAGCAAGAAGCAGGAGGCACCGAGGCACCCGGCAGTGCAGAGACGTCATGTCTGTCCACGGTCATCCCGCTCTCACCTGAGCGTAACCTTCCGCTCCCTCCGGCCCATTCTGCTCCAGTTCTGTCCGCGGCTGCACCCCACCCGGTCCTCATATCCTCACAACACTCCCACGCCCCCCACCCCCCTACTGTGACTAATTGTGACTGTTTCAGTAATGCCGAGTTTAATTTCTATAGCTCTTAACAGCAGAGCCCCAGCCAGCAGGGCACAGTATGGGGCGGTTTGGCTGCGTGCGATGGCCCCTCTGGGCTCACAGGCTCTAACAGGCCAAGATGCTCATGAAGTTAATAGGGTGCTCTGGTGATTGCGCTGGGCTAAATCCTCCATCTGTTCCCTCTCTCTTCTCTCTCTCTGTCCCTGCCCCTGCCTCTCTGGTCTCCATCTCAGACCCGGGCTGGACCAGCATTAACAGGGGGGTCCTGATCTGTGACGAATGCTGCTCGGTGCACCGCAGCCTCGGCCGCCACATATCCATCGTCAAGCACCTGCGGCACAGTGGCTGGCCCCCTGCGCTGCTGCAGGTAGGCAAACAGTGTTACACACCCACACACACGTATGTGCACACACACACAGACATGGTCATTAAGCACATAATCAGTATACTTTTAGAGGTATATGCATTCTTTGTGTTACTAAGTTGATAAAAGTGCACAGGGAAGGGACATGTATTTTTACATAATTATGTGTGAAAGTGATACTGTCCCAGAATTTTTAGACATTGTGTGTGTGTGTGTGTGTGTGTGTGTGTGTGTGTGTTTCAGATGGTGCAGACCCTAGCCAGTAATGGCGCTAACTCCATCTGGGAGCACTCCCTGCTGGACCCTGCACAGGTGCAGAGTGGACGCAGGAAACCCAACCCGCAAGACAAAGTCCAGTGAGTCCTACTCGCACACACACAACCTTACTTCAGCACCTAGAGGAGCCTTACACAGACACACACACCCCTGCCTACTACATCACCTAGAATCACCTTACTCGTTTGCTCTCTCTCTTACACACACACACACGGGCGCATACATAAATACACACACACACACACACAAAGGCCACAGCCTGTTCAGATTTATGGTGAGTAAAGCTCAAGATATATGAGCAGTGTGTCGTGAGCCAGCATTGATCTGTCAAGGCTTCATGGCACATACTGTATTTCATTCAATGAACAGCACATGTACGGCTGTAATTCAGCTTAATCCGCCCTGGACATGGAAAAGTTATTTCCTATCCAAACAGGACTGGCAGGTGTGCATATCAATGGCAGCACAGGGATTCTTTTATGCTAAGTTAATGTTCACACACAAACACACATATGGGCTTTTGCCAAAATGTACTTATTTAGTACAGTCGATAGAGAAGCTTTGGTGTCGCTTTCGTGTCAATTTTGTAAACATGTAAATTAGCACTTCTAACAGTAAAATACAGACAGGCTAAAGGTGAAGCATTGCATACTCATATGATGCTGTGAAGGTAATGAGAAAGAGACATGAGAATAAAACTCCTCCTGAGTGAGCTCATCTGAGTCAACTCGTCAACAAAGAAATTAGAGCTGGCCAAAGTCTCAAAAGCAGAGCTTTATGTTTTTTTCTGTAAAACACCAACAAAAAATTAAAAGGCGCCGTGGCTCAGCGGGCTAAGGCGTCGTTCTCCGGCGACCCGGGTTCGAATCCGACGTGTGGTCCTTCGCCGATCCTGCCCCATCTCTCTCTCCCATTCATTTCCTGTCTGTCTCTCCACTATCACTATCTAAATAAAAGGCAAAAGCCCCAAAAATATCTTTAAAAAAAAAAAAAAAACACAATGTTTTGATAGTTATATTGTCTGCTGACTTATCTGCTATCTCAGTTGTTCATAGAAGCTTAAGTACACACTGTCGGCCTCAGTGTCTGACAGTGCGTGCGCTAAACTCTCCTTCCTCTCTCCCCAGTCCCACCAAGTCAGAGTTCATCCGTGCCAAGTACCAGATGCTGGCGTTCGTCCATAAGCTGCCTTGTCGTGACGACGACGGAGTCACCACCAAGGACCTGAGCAAGGTGAGTCCTAGCCAGAGGAGGAGAGAGGGCACTCTGAGCCCTGGCTCTGTCTGTGGCCCCTGCTCACTCAGCCAGTCTCTCGCCCTTCTTCTCTTCTTCTGGAGACGCTCTCTCTGCTCCCCTTTAGGTTTTGTCCTCCTTCCTGTCGGTCTCCATCTTTGTTTCACTCTCTCTGCTCCCTCTCTTCTCTGTCTCAGTCTTCTATCATTTAAGCCGCCTCCTCTATCTCTTCCTCTTTATTCTCGTCTCCTTCTTTGTTTTTGTCCTCCCTCTTTTTCTCTCCCTCTCTTTGCCTCTATCACTCTTTGTCTCTCCCTCTCTCACACTCCCCTTCCCCGTCTCTCTCTCTCTCTCTCTCTCTCTCTCTCTCAGTAGTGTGCTACTGATGAGCTGACTCCCACTGTGCTCTGTAACAGGGGTGTCCGCTGCAGGAGGCTCTTTAATGACACTGTGCCCATGAATAATGTACTCCCCACCCCCACCTCCCACCCCCACCCCAGCCCTATTGAACAGCGCTCTAATGAGAGCATTCACCCCACATTTTTCTTCCCTCCTTCCCTCCCTCTCGTCTTCCTTCTTCCTCTTTCTTCATCCATTTCCTCTCTCCCTCTCTCTCCTTCAGCAACTGCACTCCAGTGTGAGGACGGGCAGCCTGGAGACATGTCTGCGGTTGCTGTCTCTCGGGGCCCAGGCCAACTTCTTCCACCCGGTGAGACGTCTGACCTTTGCCCTCCCGTTGGCCTTTTCCCCCAGCCCTGTTAATCGCCGCCCGCTGGGGTCGGTGTGGTGGGTGGGCTCTCTGTAAACAGATCTGGCCTATTAATAATACTCACCTCCAGAGCCTTTCATTTATGTTCATTTATGTCCACTGGTGTTTTAGAGACAGGCTGCTGTCATGGGTGGCCTTTTTAGGATCGCGTGTGGTGGCCTTGTTAGGTTTGTGTACGAGTGTGCTATACACAGCATACTCATGCATGCATGTACTGTACTGTACTGAATTTCGTTGCCCTGTATTAATACATGTGTAATGACAATAGTTGAATCTAATTTAATCTAATCTAATGTATGAGCTCATAGTATAGATTGAAATTTATGGCTGTATATCCAGTAGTGTGTGCAATATGTGCTTTTCACTTACATATGCATACCCTATGATTAGTTGGCACACAAACGAGCTGCATGCTTTTAAGGAATAAAGTTAAGCAGTCTTCGGTTAACCATCCCTCTGTAACCACCCCTCTATCTTCTGTGTGTATGTGCAGGAGAAGGGCACCACACCCCTGCACGTCGCTGCCAAGGCAGGACAGGTGTTGCAGGCAGAGCTGCTGGTGGTCTACGGGGCTGACCCTGGGGCCCCAGACATCAACGGCCGAACGCCTATAGACTACGCCAGGTGCGGCATTCTTCCACCCATGGCCCTCACAGCATGTTCTTCCAAAATGTTTGGGTTGCAATTTGTTTTTTCCAAGCTGGCGTGCTCATTTGTGTCTTATTAAACATTAACGAGGACATTAATGAAGACGTGTCACAGCCTCTTGGAATTTGGAGTGTTTCTGACATCATAGCTAAGTGCACTGTCAAGAGACCATTTATCACAGTGAGGGGGAACCAAACAGCTTGATGATCCATCCTCGTGCATGTCTGTCTCGCCTGCGTGTTCTCTTGACAGTCATGTGTCAGTGTCCCTGTTGACTCTTGTCTGTCTTGTCTGTCTGTCATTCCCGCTGCAGGCAAGCTGGTCAGGTGGAGCTGGCTGAGCGGCTGGTGGAGTGCCAGTACGAGCTCACCGACAGACTGGCCTTCTACCTGTGCGGTCGGCGTCCAGGTGAGCATCATTCAGATTCCCAGATTCAGTTTGTGTGCCTTGTCATTATTTAGACCAAACATGCAACATATTTCAGCTATTCTTCCATGCTATTTTCATTTGCAGTGATGTACGCTTGTATTGCGTTTGTGTTGAGTAGCATGGGTGAATATTGTGTGTGTGTGTGTGTGTGTGTGTGTGTGTGTGGAGGCTGCCGTGCATGTTGTATGTTAGCAGTGCGTGTCTTCTAAGTTTAGCTGTGGCCTCATTAAACTTTCATGACCCTCTCAAACGCAACCCCAGATGGTTCAGCCTCATCAGCCATAGTGATGCTTAGGGAAAACATATTTAAATACACACACACACACACACACACACACACACACACACACACACACACAAACACAGGACTTTTACGACTTTTGCAAACATATTTAAGTCACTCAGGCGTTTGTGTCTTTTCATCCTGCAGACCACAAGAATGGGCATTACATCATCCCACAGATGGCAGACAGGTATGGAGTCTGTGTGTGTGTGTTCCATCCCTATGTGTTAATTTGTTTTTGGGAGGAATCAGTGTTGTTTACCACAGGCTCTTGTTGTTTTGCTGCTCTTAATGACTTTGTTGACACTGGTTTGACATGCTGTTGTTGACGCAACAAACATAATTTTTCTAAACTGTTGGCGTAATGCTGCAGTTTATTGTTTTGGCCAGCAGGTTGCGCTGTGTCTTAATTATGTTGATAGAACATGAGTAAGAATGGCTAGTGACCTTACTGGTCATCTAAGTTTAGTTTATATCTTTGCTGTATATCGTGTATATCTTATTCGTTTTGGCAAGCGTACAGTAAAACTGCACAATTTTATTGTTGATGTGGGGATCTGAAGTCCTTGCTCTGTCTTACTGCCCTATTCTCTTTTACTCTTGTTCTTTCTCACTCTTTCTCTCTCTCCCCCTTTCTCTCTCTTTTCATATTCTCTCTCTTTCTCTCTTTCTTTCTCTCTCCTCTTTCCTCTCCTTACCTTGTCTTTGTAAGTTTCCTTGGCTTGGTTTCTTCCTCACTCTTTCTTTCTCTTGTACTCTTTCTTTCTCTCTGTCTGTCTGTCTCCCTGAATGTATATCTGTCTTTCTCTCTGGCTCACTGGTTTTCTGTTCTCTCCATCTCGCTGCGCTTGTGGAGGCAGAGCTCGTCCTAAGTGCCCGACGCAGAGGTATCTCTCCTTTCCTCTCATCCACCTGTTTCTCCCTCCATCCATCCTTCCGCTTCCCCTCCGTTTTCCCTTTCCCTTCTTCCTCAGCTTCCTCCCCATCCCGTCTTCTCTTCCCTCCCTTCCTCCCACCTGCCATTCTTCCATGCCCTCCTCTCCCATAAGTGACAGGTGTGTCAGAGCAAGTGGGCGTTAAAGAGTTGGCACTGAGCAGTTCACTCCCTGTCACCTGCCACGTGGAGGGAGCTCCATGAGTCACACCCAGCCCCAGCCATCTCCCCACCTATAGGCCTTGACTAATTAATCACACCCTGTGCAAAGACTAGTCCAGTGCGGGAGCCATCCATACTCAGTGAAGCACCTGAGTGTGTGTTTGTGTCTTCCTGTGTCTGTTTATGTGTGTGTGTGTGTGTGTGTGTGTGTGTGTGTGTGTGTGTGTGTGACAGAGAGAGAAGCTGTGGTCCTAAAAATGGACAGAAATAATTGCACCAGATCACACTGCTGCAGAACTGGAGAATACAGATGACACAGACACACACAAAATAACTTCATGCACGCGCTTATCTCATTTACCCCTTCACCCCCACCCCCATCCCCAGCACCTGCCCCCCTGCCCTCTCCAAACCCCCCACAGCTCTCCTTGTTCCCCCACTAGTTGAAGGTCTCCATGCTAACAACTTTTTACCACCTTCCCTCCACATCTCACTCTGTGTGTTTGTCACGTCCTTGTCGTGTCTCGCTCGTCTGTCTTTTTTAATTTAATTTTATTTTGGTTTGTTCACTGGGCCCTCTCTGTTCTCTGTGTGTTGGTTATGTAGCTTGGACCTGTCTGAGCTGGCCAAGGCGGCCAAGAAGAAGCTTCAAGCGGTGAGTGTCTGTGTGTAACAACAGATATCCGATTTTGTACGGTCAGGCCGTTTTTCCGGCCTTCTGTCCCGCCCGAGGAATAACATCCTAATTTGTAGCCATTTGTCCTCATTTTAGCCATTTTGACTTGTCACAATCGCAAACATTGTTTATAGCAGCAGTACTGAAAGCATTGCATTCTCTATGGTCAATGCGTTTGCATTGTGCATGCAATAATGAACAACAGCCAGCACAGACGTATGCACTAAACTCTTGCAGACTCTACATGTGCATAGTTTTTTCCAGTTAGAGTCAGTTTTCTGTGGGAGAAACGTGAAACAAAAGGATGCTATATTCTCACATTTATAGTGGGCAAATATGTCAGGACACACTGACATCAGTTATGTTAAATTGGGCTATTGTACCTCCAATCACACAGTGATCACACAGTCCATATTAGTCCTCACTTTGTCACTTTGACCCTTTGTCTTCACTTTTAGATGCACGTGTCGGTGGTCACCTTAGTTTTAACCTGTGTATGTTTAATCACCTCATGAGGTGGAAAAGGGCAAGTTGAATACAGTCTGAGTTGCAGAGAGGCCGGGCTGGTGTGACCTAATCTGCCACTACATACATACAACCACATTAAACCACAGAACAGAAACAATCTCTGTCCAAATGAGTTTCCCTGAAGGCTACTCCCATCAGTACAAACATGTTCTGGTGCTGGTGATGTAGTAGTTTAATTCTGCATATTTGGCCAAATGTTGCGTCGTGGATACATAAACTTAAATGTCATTCAGTAAGGTTAACATTTCTAATGTAATATTTGCATTACTAACATATCTAATAATGAAACATTTGACCACTAATTTGTCAAAGTTGCTTTCTCCGCTTTACAGACATATCGGCTTTTCTCTTTATTTAAGACCTTTTATGACAATTCAGAGGATCATCAAGCCAAAAACAGTAGATTCAAATGAACAGACTTGTTTCGGTTTCGTTTAAAAATAGCACCTAACCTCCATACGGTCATGATGCCATGATGGTCATTCAGCCTTGAAACTGTCTTCCTAAATCCTCTGTGGCTCAGAACTTTTACAAATTCCAGCTTTGTTATATACCTTTCCTGAATCCATTGCTAATCCAAGAAGTTATATGCCTTTTCCTAAATCCATTGCTAATCCAAGCAGAGTTCTAAATTTCCGTCCATTTCCAAACTGTTCCTCAATTGGCTCCCGTTCTAAGCTATGTCCTGATCCCGGCACGGGTCCCCCGCTTTGCTCTCGACTCCAGTGCTGGTCCAGACAGTGCAGAGTGCTGTTCCATAGCCAGGGGCTGTTCTGTGTCAACCTCACCAAATGGCAGAATGACTGTGTAGCTGCTTTTATGGAATTGCCTGTCATGGTCTTGTCCCGTCTTGCCTTGTGTGCTTTCCTGTGTTCTTTGTTTTTTTTTTTTTTATGTTGCTGTGTTACATGTGTTGGGTTTCCCAGTTGGTGTCTTTTTTTAAGTGTGGGAAGCAGTTCCAGTCTGCCTTTGCCCTTTGGTCAGCTTTGATGTGTTTGTGCCTTTGTTATGTGCTGAAGCTTTGGTGTGTGTGTGTGTGTGTGTGTGTGTGTGTGGCAGTTGAGTAACCGGCTTTTTGAGGAGCTTGCCATGGATGTCTACGATGAGGTAGACCGGCGGGAGAACGACGCTGGTAAGTCTCCCATTCTCCTCCCCCTTTCTGACAATTACAGCGCTTTCCTCTCTCTCCCCTCTCCATCTCTCCCTCTGCCTCCCTATCTCTCTCCCCTTCCTCCTCCTCTCTTTCTCTTCCTTCCTCCTTTACTTTCTCTCTTCTTCTTTCACTCTCCTCTCTACTTCTCTCTCTCCTTCACTATCTTCCTCCCTCTCTCTCTCTCTCTCTCTCTCTCTCTCCTTCTCTATCTTCCTCTCTCTCCTTCTCTATCTTCCTCTCTCTCCTTCTCTCTCCTTCTCTCTCCTTCTCTCTCTTCCTCTCTCTCCCTCTCTCCCTCTCTCCCTCTCTCTCTCTCTCTCTCTCTCTCTTTCTCTTTCTCTTTCTTTCTCTCTCTCTCTTTCTCTCCTTCCACTCTAACTAGGCTTTTTCCTTTTTCAGTTATGGAATCTGTGAGCTGGGGATCAGTGGGTGGTAATGGTGGGTGGTGGGCGTTAGGCAGACGTATAAACACACACTGCGGACGGAGCAGTAGCCATGAAGGGCCAAAGACCTGAGTAGGAGGGAGGGATCAGAGTAGAGGAGAGGAAAAGGGGAAGGAGGGAAAAAAAAAAAACAACTTGCAGGGAGAGCAGCACGAGCAAAGTTCCTGAAGGGAGTGCCGTAGGAATTTGTGAGTCGTTCTTTGTTTCTCTCCCTTCTTCTTTCTCTCTCCCTCTCTCTCGCTCTCTTTCTCTCTCCATTTCTTCTTTCTTCTCTCTCTTCTCCTTTCTGTGCATAGCGGGAGCAGGCGAGGCTGGAGACTGCAGGTAAGCTGAGTGCAAGGTAGCAGCGGGGGGTGGGATGGTGGCAGGAAAGGAGGGCTGGCTGGGGGGGGGGTGAGTTGGGTGGAGGGCTGAGGGGTGAGGTCTGCGTCTCTGGGAAAGGTCAGGCACACAAGGGGACGCCAGCACAGCTACGGGCACAACCAGGCGCTTTACTTTCCTAGCCAGAAAAACTATTCTGTCAACGTGCGTGCATGTGTGTTCATGTTTGTGTGTGTGTGTGTTTGAGCCTAAATAAATGGTCTTGTGGGTTCCTCTTTAAATGCAATATTTTCTCCCTTTTTCTCTGTCTTCCACCCACTCCCACCCTCTCTCTCTCTCTCTCTTTCTCTCTCTCTTTTTCTCTTTCTTTCTTTCTCTCCCCCCTGCTGTGTGTTGGCTGTGTTAGTGTGGCTCACGACCCAGAACCACAGCACCCTGGTGACAGAGCGCAGCGCCGTCCCCTTTCTGCCAGTCAACCCAGAGTACTCAGCCACACGCAACCAGGTAAATACCACTTGGGCGGCCACATGCATAAACACTCCTCCGCATGCTTGTCAACGTGTGTGTGTGTGTCACTCTCTACCTGTGCACATATCAAACCGACAGATGCTGTTACACACTCCTTCTCTCTGTACACACACAGAGATAATGTACTGGCTTATGAATCTTTCTCCCACACACATAGACACGAACACAAACACACTAGATCTATCTCTGATACACACAACTTTTAACTGAGTCTCTCCGACCTCTCACACACACACACAAAAAACAAAGTTAATGATTCATTGAGTCTCTTTCGCTCTCAAGCACTCATTCATGCATATGCACTCACACTATCTCTCCTGCATACACACACACACACACTCTCTACAGGGTGTGTTTGCCCAGAGGGCGTGAGGCTGTCCAGACTGCTGCCTGGCTGCATCTGGAGCCGCTTCTGCTCGGCCTGCTGAGGAGAAAGCAGCGGACGTGATGCACTGTGACATGCACAGGCGGGCCGCACGGGTGGCCAGGGCGACAGCGCAGCCAGCACAGAGCAGCGCGCAACCTTGTGTGCACCCGCATGAGCTCTCCCTCATAAAAGAAGGAGTGCGAGAGGGAGGGGGAGAGAGGGATTTCAAAAAGAACAGAAGGAGGACAAACGGGGAAAGTTTAAGTCTGGAGTGAAACAGAAAGGCGAAGAGAGAGAGAGAGAGAAATAAAGAGAGAGAGACGAGAGAAGGAAAGAGGGAGAGAGAGAGAGAGAGAGGGAGAGAGCGGATGAGGCTCTTGTCTATAAATAGAGTTTGTGGCTGGATGATGTCTGCAGCCCACTGCTGGCCAGCTGGGAGACAGAGTGACGTTGAATCAGAGAGAGAGAGCGAGAGCAGGGAAGGAAAAAGGCAAGATGTTTTTCATCTGTCTTAAAACTGGAGCCCTGTGGTAAAGCTCCTGCACCTCTCTCTCCCGCTCTCTCTTTCTCTCTCTCTGTTTTTGTGGCTTGTACTTGGCGGGCACATTCCCGGTAGTGTGATTGGCCAGCCTGGAAATGACTGGTCACTTTGTTTCTATGTATTTGCGTGTGTGTGTGTGTGTTTAGAGAATGGCTGTTGGGGAGAGGGGAGGGTTTCAGGGCTGCGGCCCAGCTGACACGTCCACACATGTGCAGCTCCCTCGGCAGCTTGTCCCCTTGTGCCTCACCATGGAGCACCACGTCGGCCAGCCTGAATGGAGCTCATTTTAACACAGGGATCGATTTAAAAGGCGCTAGCTAGTTAGCCAGTTAGCGCAAGCGGCTTGTTCCCCCCGCGCTAGAGGGTGAGTGCCATATTTGAATTAGGGGCTCAGCCGGCTGCGGGTCTGTGTTTGTGTTGGCCGAGGGTGCCCTTGAGCCGCTTGTTGGGCCGTTGTGTAAACACTGACTGCTCATGGTTTATGTCCTTCTCGGAGCGGTTTTCTTCAGGTTTTTTTTTTTTTTTTTTTTTTATGGCGGGGGGAAGGGGTAATTTTGAAGATTCACCATTCTCTCTTGTCTCTGTCTCCTTCTGTCATTCTCTCTTTCTCTCCCTCTCTGCTCACTCTTTCTCTCTCATCCTCTCCCACTCTGTCTTCGTTCCCAGGGCCGGCAGAAGTTGGCACGCTTCAACGCCCGCGAGTTCGCCACCCTCATCATCGACATCCTGAGCGACGCCAAGAGGCGGCAACAGGGCAAAGGCCTGAGCAGCCCTACTGGTGAGCGGCCTGAGACTGGCAAATGGCTTCCTAGCCCATTAGTGT
Source organism: Limnothrissa miodon (assembly GCA_017657215.1). NCBI lineage: Eukaryota > Metazoa > Chordata > Actinopteri > Clupeiformes > Clupeidae > Limnothrissa > Limnothrissa miodon. Next base: position 146,992 of record JAGFZM010000157.1, on the reverse strand, counting down.
GTGTGTGAGACTGGGGTGGAGAGAAGAGAGGGGTGGGGGTGTACAGAGTGGGCTCCCATTGTAGGGATAATGCGATTGCAAGGATGAGATTATAGGACATTTATGGGGTGTTAATGGAGGGATGGCTGTCTGCTGTGGGAGGGTAATGTTGGAGAGTGTGTGTGTGTGTGTGTGTTGGCATCAGTTGTCTCCTCTCTAACCACCCCCTCCCCCCAACCCCCCCACTGATGTTTCTCTACACAGAGGCGTTGGATCTGAGCCAGGCAGACGACGACGATCAGCACGACTACGACAGCGTAGCCTCAGACGAGGACACGGACAGCGAGCTGGCCACACAGAACAACAGCAACACACAGCGCAACAACCGGGCCAAGGTGGGCCAAGGCACACACACACACACACACACACACACACAGAGACAGTAGGGGGAGGGGTTCAGGGGAAGGTCAAGGCCCATCTGGGAAGTGGCGAAAAGAGCTGAGAGCCTCCTAAGACAAGAGTTGCATCCTTCAGAATTATCCAACAAGGTGTGTTTGTATAGGATGTGAGAGTGCACAATACTTCTGCAAGCTTCCAGGTGTTTTTTTTTAAGAATTGACACACAAATATACATACACTTCTTAGCTGTCTAACTTGACACTAACACAGTTGAGTGTTACCTTCTTCTGAGAAGTTGAGAAAAAGTCCTCCATGATGCCCGATGTGTAGGATCCCACCTCTGATGGCTTGAGAACAGTAGCACAGCTTAAAGGATTATGACCGTCCTCAGGGGAACGCTAGAGCCTCAGGCCTCGTTCCTAATCCATTGCACATCAGCGTGTTTTTCTAGCTGTCTGACGAGTGAAAAAAGGAGAAATCTTTGAGGGGTGCAACTGTAAAAGTGAAACCAATATAGTAGTTTGTCAGGAGCATTGAGACCAATGGTGTGATTTATTTTTTATTTTTTTTTTCTTATGACTTGAGGGCCGCACCTTACAGGC
>JAGFZM010000157.1:89004-141289 GCA_017657215.1 Limnothrissa miodon | reverse complement strand
ACCCCTCTCCCCTCCACTCCCCACCCCTCTCCTGTAGATCACGCGGATGCAGACGGAGAACAACACGCTGCGAGGGTGTCAGGCCGGCGGGACGGCCATGTCGGGAGCAGGGGGCAGCGGCGTTGGGCTCTGGCCGGGCGGGGGGATGCGGATGGGCGGCGGTGGGGTAGCGGGCGTAGGAGGAGGGGGGATGGGTATAGCGGGAGGAGGAGGAGGGGGGGCCGGGGTAGCGGGTTTCGGCCTGGGCCTGGGCAGCACGGCCACCAGCGCCAGCGCCGCTACCACCGCCGCCGGCGTCCCCCTCCGCAGGGACCGGCAGGCCTTCTCCATGTACGAGCCCGGCGCCGCCAGCCCCAAGGCCCTCAGCCCCGCGCTGGACTCCCTGTCCAGTCGCCTGCAGCCCCTCAACCCCTCCGGCGTAAGTGTGAACCTCGTGAAACCAGCCCGGGAATGACACTCACTGTAGACGTGCCTCTCTCACAGCTGTCCTCCACTCAGTCTGTCTCGCTCACATTACCCCTCCACCCTTCCCCAGGCCTCCTTCAGTAGGTCTCTTTTTCTCTTCTTCTGCTGTCCTGTCTCTCTGCTTCCTTTCTTTTTATCGCTCCTGAGTCTGGACTTTATTCAAATGCTGTCGCTGCTGTGCTGTTACTCCTGTCTCCGCTGCCTGGCTAACCTCAGTGGACACAACTCACACTAATCACCCAACACACTCTCTCTCTCTCACACACACACACACACACACACACACACACACAGAAACACGTTTGGGTGTCCCGTTCGGCTGACCCACTCCACTACCCCTTCTCTCTGCACTGCCTGCACAGACCTGAACCGTCTACAGTATCACATTGGTTCTGCTCGTAGAATGTGTCCTAGACAGGAGAAAGGTGACCGAGGTCTTGCTTGATGTTTAACGTTGTAAATATCAACTCGCCAAGACGGCACTCTTCAGTGGCTCTATGGAACCTGTGTTCCTGGTCTCCTTTGCCACTCTCCGCCCCAAACTCAGTGTCGAAGTGGCACTTCAGCTGCCCCTCTGCAGCTGTGGACGTTTGTGCTCACAAGAGTCCTTGTCAAACTCCCATCCTGTTTGTCTCACCTGTCTTGTCTGTCAGACAGCTCACTCCAACAATAACCCTCACCTCCATTCATTTATCTTCTGCATCCATAAGATGTATGTGTTCTCTCAGACGTTATTCTTGGGTCAGCATTTACCTGATAATGTCTCACAATACGGTCATGTCTCCCTCCGTGTACGTTTGTTGGTACAAGACTTGCATGATGACCTATGGTTACTTATGCTTGATATTTATGCAAGTTTTTAATTACAATATGCTTGATATTTATGCAAGTTTTTAATTACAATGTCCAGGTTGTATGACGGCAACTTGTTTGCCTAAAGCATTCATAGGTGGACATGGTAATAATGTGAATGTGCAACTTCAGAAGAGTGAGTGTGCAGTGAGCTATGTAACCACAAGGGGGCATTAGATCCAAACAGTGGAGGAAGTTTCAGGCATACAAGTCTGGACAAATCTGCCAATGGTTTTGGATGTGTGAGGAAAAGGCTGCTAGGCTAAATGCTCCATTTCTTGTGTGTGTGTGTGTGTGTGTGTGTGTGTGTGTTTTTCTCTTGTTTTGGTCTAGGGGTGTGTACTCACAAAGTGTGACAAGGGGGTTTAAAGTACTTCTACTACTGGAAGCCAGTCAAGCACTGATCTTCCCAATACAGCCCTCTTATATTGTCTATAGCCTGAAAAGTGCAAGCACTATATTATTATATGGTGGAATTTAGTCTATAATGACTCCTGAGCCTGGTATAATTTTATTTTTAGACTCTTAAAACAAGGCTGCCAACTCACACGCATTGAGCATGAGACGCTCACGCCATTCCGCCGATGTCATGCTGAAAATCCATTTTATCTATCTGATCTTCATCAGCTCAAACTCTACCTGTGCGATCGATCAATTACACAAGGCCGAGTTTTCAAGACAAGTAGCAAAGTCACAAATTGTCATGTTAACAGGATGAGCTGCAGAAATGTCACAGCTAAGGACGTTGTATACTCTCAACTATGTTAAGTAGGCTAAGTTAGATTATTAGTTATTTTATTCAGGTAGCCTGGTAGTAGAACCAGCCCCTGAAGTTCTAAAATATTTGTAATAATATCTAGCTCAGCTTTGACAACTCTTCCCCCTGTTCACTGAATGGGAGAAAATCAGCTCAATGGGATCATCCTGACTAGCATTGTAGGGAGATGAGTAGCCATGACATGACCAGGTTAATGAAAGTGTTTTCTGTGAGAGGGTGTTTTCTGTGGTGACCCTTAACAAAACTAAGGCAAGAAACAACTTGACCCCCCCCCCCCTCAAGTTTTTTTTTTTTCCAGAAGTTGGCAGCCCTGTAAAAGAATCATTTGTCCTGAACACTGGACTGCAGAGCTTGGCTGGCACCACCAGACTGGATCTACTTCTGTTTCTTTGTCTGAAGCAAATAACTAACGCTGCTTCTCTTTTTTTCCCTTTTCCTCTAATGCTTACTCAATTTGGCATTTCCTGCTCTTTGTGTCTTACACTCTCTCTCTGCAAATAGCTTGTATCTCACTCAATCATGTTCATCTTTCTTCCCGCCCCCCAGGTTCGTAAGGGTCCATCCAGCCCTAGTCCCTATGGAGGTCAGCATCTCTCAGCCTCCACAGAGGTGGGCCGGTATATGGTGAGTGCCCCCAGTGTCTTTGTTTACACATCCTTATCCTGTTCTGTAGAGATACAGAGATAATGCACTGTACATAGATTTAGAACAACATCCATATATTACTGTTTAGACATTGTCTATGTATTGTACTGCCCATAACATAATGTCTATGGGTGACGATACTAGGCAAATAATAGATATCTGATTCATAAAATTTTCTTGGCTTAATCTTTCACCAGGTTCCCAAAGCAGAGAAGCACGGTAGTGGCACAGACAGTGACTATGACAACACCCAGACATACGACGTCTCGTTAGGGTCTGTCCAACACCTTCCCTAAAACATTCTACTGTCAGATGTGCACTGTTATGTTGTGCAAGCATTCTGTTATGTTTGGATTAGATGTTTGGGGTGTCTTCATTGGCGGGGTTGTTTGTTTTTGTGTAGGGCGGGCCGCAGTAGTGAAGAGGAAAGCCGCACCGAGCTGGACGAAGTGGAAGGGGGCGAGCCGGACCCCACGCTGCCCTGCACTGAGGACGTCATTCTGAAGACGGAGCAGGTGACCAAGAACATCCAGGAGCTGCTGCGAGCCGCCCAAGAATTTAAACATGACAGGTAATAACACCTCAGAATGGCTAACCCATTGGTATTTTCTTTCTTTTTATTTGGTAATCTCAAAGGACACTGTTGAATTGGCTCTTTTAAAGCCTATTGATGAAACAATAGAGCAGTTTACAAGAGCGTTTAACGTGCGTGTAACACATTTCTGTTGAAGAACATTATTTGTTCACAAGTGTGTATAAAGTTTGAGTTTGAAAGGTCTGTTTGGTGTAATATTTGCCTGTGCTTGTCCACAGTTTTGTCCCATGCTCTGAGAAGATTCACACAGCAGTCACAGAAATGGCCTCTCTATTCCCCAAGGTGGGTTCTTGCTTTTACTGCTTCTTACCACCTTTTCTTTCACTTTTACAGCCTTAGTCTGCTTTGTGCTTATTCATTTAGCCATTCATCTCTCAGTCTATTTCATTTTCTTTTTTTTCACCACCAGCGACCTGCATTGGATGCGGTGCGTGGCTCACTGCGTCTCCTGCTGGCCAGCGCGTCGCGGTTGCAGGTAGAGTGCCGCAAGGCCGCACCCTCGGACCCCTCCGCCGTCACCGTGGACTATCAGCTTCTCACGCAACAAGTCATACAGTGTGCCTATGACATTGCAAAGGCCGCAAAGCAGCTAGTCACCATCACCACCCGTGAAAAGAAGCAGTGAGGCGGCCCCACCAGAAGGGGGCAGCCAAGGGTTATGGGGATGGGGAAAATGAGGGGTGTGACCAGAATAAGAGATCAAGAAAACACTCGTGACTGACAAACAAAGAGGGGGAGAAGGAGAAGGGAAGGAGAGTGCGAACTGATGAAAAAGAGGAAATGTAGATTGGAAAAAGGCAGGAGGAGATGCAAACCTCGAAATGTTTGGAAGCGTCTGGAACGGAGAAAAAGAGGAGCTGTGCATGGAATGGAAAAAAAAGGAATAAAGGAGAAAAAAAAACATAATCATGACGCTAAATGCAGCTATCACTACAGATGGGGTGGGGGATGGAGAGGCAGTGGGATGGAGAGGCAGTGGACTGGGGATGAAGGCACTCGAGGTTGAGGTGACGGCTCACACAGAAGCAGGAACCCCCTCCCCCCCTCCTCTCCCAACGGGTCGGCTTTTAATCATCTCACTGAATCTCACATGACCACTCTGGTCCTGATCCGCTCTTTAGGTGGGACTCTCAGTGCTCCAAAAACACTTATAAGACTCTTTCCAACACACACACACACACACACACACACACATATATATACGCACACACTCGCAAGCACGTAGGCTTGTTGACGTGCTGACTCTGGGGGCCAGGGCACAGAGACTGCATCTCTTTGGGGCCACAGACAGACAAGCACTCCCAGTCACACTAAAGAGAAGCGCAGTTACGGGCCCCCACTGTTTCAGACTGTGTATGTGTTTGTGTGTGTGTTACTTGGCATTGTTGAGGATGGGAGGATTTTCGCCATTTTATTTTGTCTTTTTTTGTTGTTTATGTTCTTTTTAATTATGCCGTATCGCTGGCCTGTACCTCTTGGGACAAAATTTGCTGACTTTGAAAAACAAAGCAGACACTTACACTGGAATTGTTATTGTTTTATTGTTATTATTACTATAGTTTTGTATTATTGTTACTGTTTATCATTGCTGTTGTTCGTTTTGCTTTTGAATGACCTTGTCACTGAGGATTTTCTTTTATTTTTTTCTTCTTCAATCTTTATTGAGGTTTTGTAATCAGAGTTGGACAGGGAGATGGTAGCAGAGCTTAGACATTAGGGACATTCCCCAATTGGCCCTTGAATCTTATGTCTTGCTTCCTTGTCTCACAATGACCTGTGAAAAGGATGCTCAAAGCTCAGTGGAACACTCCCATTTTTACACAGTGACAGTGATTTATTATTATTTTTTTTTTTCCCCCACCCATCTTGGTTTCATTTCATCCTTTATGTATTCATGATGCATTTGTTATTTTGATATCCGGTTGAACAATAGCCAAAGGTGAGTGGGGAAGGGGTTGGATGTTTCCTCATGCCCAGGTCTCCCCACTCTTGAGCACAAGGACAATGGTTTCTGTATGGTCTTAGGACGAGGGGGGGGGGGGGGGACAAAATACTTGCTGTTGATGTCAGAATCCTCATGTTTTGCTCAGAGGAGACCACAGCTCTAGCTACACTGACAGGATGCTCATCTCAAATTTCGCAACTCAACGGGATCATTTTTAAACAGTTAGATTTACTTGTATAGTAGTACGTTGGATAGTCCTGTCCGCCTTGTAGTGCTAGCAAGTTTGGGAGCAGTGAACATTTCAAAAGTGTTTTGTATTTCTATTTGTGCGTGTTCATTTTCTTCGACCTTCTTTTCCTTTTTTGATTCATTTTCTTTCTCGAGCTCTTTGCCTTCTCTGTATCTAGCCAAGTGAATGTGGCCATTTTCATGGGGACTTGTTCACCTTTTTTCTCTGCCTGTCTTCAGGACCACATGCATCCTGTGACAGGGCCACCACTTCCCGAAAGCACATCCAAGACTGTCATATCAGCATGAACACAAAAGAAATGTATGTCGGTGGATAATCCAGTCCTTGCGTTGCATTGAATGAACTTTTGAAAAAAAGAAAAGAGGAAAATAAGCTAAAAAAAAAAATCAAACAACTGAATGTCAATAGAAAAGAGGCGTCTGCTGTAAAGCTCCCTGTTGGCTGCCCTCTGGAGAAACCTTTTTTTTTTTAAACATTCTTAAATTGTGAAGCTCTGCGTGCCAGACTTTTTTTCTTTTCCTTTTTTTTTGTGGGAGTCATTAGTAAAATGTTGCTTGGTCCCCCAATAGGGAGGAATTAAGTTTTAATTGCCCATGGTTGAAAAAAATAGTGTGTCTCATTGCTGATCAAGCACTTCTCAGCCAGCTATATTCACAGACCCATGTGGTTCTAATCAACACTGCAGCTTTTGACAATTTGGTTCAGCACTTCCAGACTAATTTAGGGTGACTAAGATTTTTTTTTTTCTTTTTTTTTTAGAAAGTTACTTAAAATGGCCTTAAGATCTTCTGCTGTGGTTCTCTCGTCTTCCATCAGCCAGTTAATCCTAAATGGTCTTTCCTGCCAAATTCTGAGCTTGTTTTCAAAGTTAGTTGTTTTTCTTCTTTCGTTTATAATTTTTTTTACATGTAGGGAATGCAACTTGTGTCCTTCTACTCTTCATCTTGCTCGTAAAAATCTGTGTCAAAATGTAAAGAAAGATTGTCTTAGAGAACGTATATGATCATTATTGCCTTTGCACATTTGCTAGTTTAGCTGTAACATTGGCCATCTCATGCCTGGATGTCATTGGCCTGGCACCCTAATAATGTAGGCGGAATGGCCCGGAACATCTCCCCCTGCTTCCCTCACCTTTACCTCCCGTGAACAAATCCATATAGACTAGAGACATATATGAGACTATATTTTCACAATATTTTTTAATCAAGCTCTAAATGTTTAAATATGTTTGCCTGTTTTGGGGAGATCTTTTACCTCTTTTTTTTTTTTTTTTTGCCTTGGTGGACCCCGGGGTCCAGTATTGGGGGTGTGGATCGAGGCCCACCTCAGGCGAAGCACTAATCATCTCACCTTCTTGCCATTGGGACAGTGGTTGCTCTCTACCCCCTTCTTTTGCTTTCCTCTTGCTCGGGTGGACAGACCCACGTGTAGTGACTAAACCCTCTGGGATCGGCTTAGATGGGTGGTAAGAAACCCTGAAATGAGTCTTTGGCTGTGAGCCCAAGTAGCTGAGACAGGCACTTGGGCCGGTCAGTCTCACTCAACACAGGGGCAAAACATCTCAGCTGTGGAAAACATTTTGTTGCTCCATTTCACGCACCCCAGCCAGACCTGTCTCTCACACACACACACACACACACCTCCTACATCCCCTGTGCAGACGGGTGCATTGCACTTAACGCCTTCACTGTCTCCTGTGGGTGCATCTATCTCAGCTCTTCTTGTGGGAGAAACACAACATGGTGATGGGAGAATACTCGTTACACAGAAGCGAGCTGTACAAAATAAAGAAAAACAAAAACATAGACAAGTTAAGATGAAGCAAAAACAATGGAATCGTAATAGAAACTCGTAAGCTGTACATTTGTAATAAATAAACAAAAGACACTCATTTCCTGTCTTTGGAGTTGTTTATTTGAGTTGACTTTTAACAGATCTTCCCTGGATGGCGGTGTGTTCAAGGCGGAAATGTACAATGGGTTGACAAAATCTGATGCTGCCACTCTTATGTTTCATTTGGCCCTTTCCCAGGTGGTTTCAGGACAGCTTTTGTAAATCTGAATAACAAAAGGCTTTGAGAAACCCTAAGTAAATGTTTGGCTTTTAAATACTGTCCAAACTGAAGGGAAATGATGAATGCTGTCTCTTAAAACTGGGACAATCTGGACCTTGAGGTTAGTTTCAACCAGCTGAAATCTGCCCTGACTTTAGGATTGTGTCTTTAAACATGTATATGAATGAAACTAGTATATCAAAACTAACAGCTAACAGAACTTTAATCACTGCACTAACCAAATCTTGGTTGGATGTTCACGTGTGTTTTGGTAATGAAGCAAAACATTTTTGCACAGTGGTGGCCAACCCACAGGTGAAAATGATTTAATTGTCCTTTAAATTACTGCATCAAAATGAATATGAGGATCATTCCAAAACCAAATGCTGACAAAAAAAATGTACCACATTAACTGAAAATGCTGCCTTCTGTCATCAAGCATTCACACTGCCTGAATGCTAAACAGGATCTAGGTCGACTGAGTGTCCCCAATATCAGAGGGAATGCAACCTTCTCCACACTATACAACAGAAGTGGAAAAAATTAAATAGTTAAAACATTGAGTTGCAGATGCTTATGATAAATAAGCAATAAAAAACATGTACCTGTGGCAGTGCAAAAGGGCAGAACCTTTGTTGGTCAGGATCCTAAGACCCATCCATAACTGTCTGCTACTGTACTGGTACAGTAATTGTAGGCTTCTATATTGTACGCTACCATAAGTATGCAGGCTAGTTGGAAGGAGAGAAAAAAAAAACAAAAAAAACGCCATTGTCTCCACTGCTATACACAAATAAAACAATTCTTGTCTGCCTGGATACTGTTTATCCTCTAAACATCTTCCAGACAAAAATACTGAGGTACTGTGCTGTGCACTGAATACAAAAATATAGCCCACTCTGCTAACAGTTTTGAATTCAGCCGTTTTTCTTTGGGCTTGAGTTCATCATTCATTGCTCATCCCAGAAGCAGCCTTATCAAAGAAGGCAGTAAGTGGAGGAAGACGTCTAAAAGGAAAGCTATTTAGTCAGAGTCTTCTTCAGCACTCGAGTTGAGGATGAGAGGAGCTTCGTGTCGGCGGCCTGGTGCAACCCTTCTTTTGCGCCGGCCTGCAAGTTTCAGCCTCCGTCGAATCACATCTACAAACAAATGTCAGACACAAATGAGTCACATCTCAAAGTCTAGAGAGACCTGAATTTGCAAGAAGCTCCAAACATTTACAAACTTGGTCCAAAAGGTTCTGAAAAATTCAGTTATTTAAATCCAGACGATGTTTGGAGTTATTGTGCTGCAATATCACAATGCAAACAAGTAGGAAACACACTATGGATAAACACAATAAAATGGTTATTGTTACATTTGTAATACTTGATTGTTGCAACCTGTAGCTATGCACCTATTCTCTCAAAGTGCTCAAACACTAAAGTTTAAGTAGCCTTAAGATTTGTGCCACAAGTTCCAAGTGCATATGAGTGCCACACAATCATGTTTAAGTGTATGCATTTGTGCATGGTTTTCCGGTGCCCGTACCTGCCACGCTGTCGTAGTCTTGAGCGCTGTGGTGCCAGTAGAGGCTGGGGGAGGTGCGCCAGTGCCGGTAGAGGCGCGTGTGCAGCACGGACAGCGTGAGCAGCACCAGCAGGAAGCCGAGCGCCGCCGCCGCCCACACCGCCTCATCAGTGCGTGGTGTTGGCAGACGCTCAACGGATGGCGACCCCCTGCCGCCACCAGCACCCACGAGCCCCGGGACCTGGGTCTCCCTCTCCTCCAGTCGCTTCTGCTCCTCAGTGTCTTCCTTCACCCGTTGCCTGGGACTGGTCGCCCCGCTGGCCCCCGTGCCCGTGCCAGCACCTGCACCTGCTTTCCTGTGGGTCTGTCCATGAGTATGAGTGTGTGAAGAGTGTGTGCGGCTCCTCGTCTTTGCAGCCTTCGTCACTTTCTTCTGCTCCCGTCTTCCTCCTCCTCCTTCATCCTCTCCTCCATTCTGGGAGGCCCCTTTCAGCTCCGGAGCCCTGAGAACCTCCTCTCTCTCATCCTCCATTTTTGGTTCTCCTGCCCCCTCCTGCTCCTTTGTCGGCACAGGTGGGTTAACGTCAGCCACTGTTGTCCGGGGCCTTGCGGTGCTTCGCGTCGCCATGGCTGTGGCGGGTGGTTTGGTTTCCACAGGCGCGCTTGTGGAGTGTGCTACTGCACTACTCAGTTTGCCGGAGTGAGTGCTGTTGAGGTCAGTCACATTGCCGATCTGTGTTTGGTAGTCTGTGTGTGGGTCCTGAGGGCTCTCTTCTGGCGCTCGGAGCACTCCTCTCCTTTCTCTTCTTTTGCTCCCTTCATCCTTCTCCTCCTTCCTTCTGGTCCCTCCATCCTTGTATTTGGATAGCAGCTCCTCACAGCAATTCCTGAGGCTCTGCAACATAGGCAAAAATAAAAATGCACTCGCAAACACAGACACCAGAAGCACATGCCAACTCATACCAAGATCTAATCTTTTTTTTTTCCCAAATGGTGATGCAATGTTTTCTCCATTGTTGCAGGAGAATTAAAGAAACAGATGTTGCATTCATCACTGTAACTTGATTCTGATTAGCTTTTCTTTAAGGGCATTATTCTTGTTTGTTTCCAGATAACATGCTGATAACACAGTCTCCTGGACTTCCAAGCTCTTGCTGAAAATACTCTTCAATCAAGATACTGTAGGGGTTGGTCACACGGTGGAAGTTTGAAAGATCCACACAAATTAAACAATGAAATCATTTTCTGTGATTCTTCAAAGTCTTGTGTGTAATTAACAGGCTCATAAAAACACAATTCATTGGATTCCGACAATAACCCTGTCTTCTATTGAGGCCTCGGCATTACACACAGCACTTTAAGTATCAGGTTATGTCCTTGGAAGTAACAGAATCTCTGGCTAGCTAATACTTTTCCTTAGGGAGAATGACCCAGTCCCCAATAAACATTTTTTTTTTTACTTTGAAGGACAAGGAGGATTGACAACAATGAAAACAAAAGCTAGACGCAAACTGGAAATCTAGACGCAGCCTAGATACGTCTAGACTCAAGCCATAGGACTTCAGTAGCTGTGCTCAGTAAGTTTGATGACACTAATCACATCTCTCTATCCTAATAGACTTGATGGACATTCTCTAGCGGTACCTATTGCATTAAAGACAAAGATGTTTTCGTTTCTGCCCCCTGTATTGAGCCCTTTCTATTGGTTGTAACCACCACACATTTTGTTGTTATAGTCAGCTTGTCGGCCTATGGAAGCAAGGAGTAAAGTTGTGATGGATATCAGTTACAAACATTGTAAACCTCAACATGAAGGATTGCACAGGTAGTGCGCACATGTACGAGCTACTTAAACTGGGCTCAATCAATGTGGTAAAACTGGTTTCATCCACAGCCCATCACCTTTCACAACAGACACTATTTAGAAACGCCTTCATAATGGAATTTCATTTATTTTCCTTCCACTGTGACCGAGTTGGCCTTTATTGACATGTCAGTTATCAGCTCTTTACCTTTAGCCAGTCAATTCGGGATGTTGTCGAATGGGTGTTCTGTGCAGTATCCTTTGGCCTGTGGAGGGGGGCCGCGTGTGTCAACAAAAGGCTGTAGCGCTTCCCCAATCTCTGCTCTGTGTCGCTGGGCTGCCGGAGGTTGGAAGAGACCGAAGCGAGCCAGTCGCAGACCTCAGGGGCAGTCACATGGGACATCTCCAGAGTCTGACCCCAAGAGACCAGTGCCAGAGGCTGTGGGAAAAAAGAGGAGAAAATAACAGGCCATAGAGTGAAAGTGCCATGAAAAAAGACTGCTCATCACAGTGCGGTTTTTATTGTACTCCGCTATTTTATCCGAGTCAGTATCCTGCCGGCTGTCAAATTTATCCTGGCAACAACTTCCCCAAGGGAGAAGATATCGGTGAACCTCCTTCCTGACCAATTTGCTTGTGTGACTGGGGTAATGAAACCTCTGAGGATGGTGGGAAAGAAGTCACTTGTGTACAGCCTCATAGATAATAATACACTGAAGACCTCTTCACATTGCCAGTAATTTGCTAGTCTGCAGCTTGAGAAGCTGGTTGTTTTGTTTTAGTGCCTTGTCATGTGATGCCAGCGCTTCGTTCTCCTGTAATCCATACATTGCACAAACAATCCATGTTTTTCTGTTTGCCAGTAAACAGCAGTCTGAATTAAACTCAGAAAAGCCAGACAAAAGTAAATGCTTTCTAGTATAGCTAGCCTCTAGCTTTTTGCTTTCTAGTATAGAGTCCAGAATCCCCTACCAAACTTGACTGAAAACAATAACACAATGGTGGTTCTCAAACTTTTTACGCCAGGTACGACCTCGGAAAATATTTGGCTCTCCGAGTACCAGCATTATGGCCAATGTTAAAATGCAGCAGCATAGGCTTACCATGTCCAAACATATTCAGAAACAGCTACATTGTACAAACTGGTACTAGAACACTCTCAAATGTTCTGTTCATATGTTCTGTTATGTTATATGTTACGTATATCTTGTCTTGTCTTGTTATATCCTGTATGTTACCTAAGTATAATGCCCTAAGCCTACTTGCACTTTTTTTTACTTAACATTACCTTAATGTTTAGAATTGTTTTTGCATCTGCACTCTATTGTTGTCAACGTCTACGCATGGGACAAGTGTGAAACATAAATTTCGATATCTTTGTATGTCAAGTACATTTGAAGAAATTGACAAATAAAACTGACTTTGACTTTGAAATTAACAACCCGTAGGGAGCAGCCCCTCTACTTTCACATATGACAAAATAAAGATTCATCCACGTACCACTAGAAAGAGCCCGCATACCACTACTGGAGTAAAGGCACGGGTGGAGGTGCGTCAGGCAGCAATGCCCATCAACCTGTATCTTCAAATTCAAATTCCCACGGGCTCTTTCTAGCTCTTTCTTTCTAGGCTCTTTCTAGTGGTACGTGGAAGAATCTTTATTTTGTATTTTGCACTTTGTAAAATTACAAGTTTGGGAACCTCTGATCCACGAGATTATGTGACCTACCATGTCCATGCTGAGCCAGGGGAAGGGGGTCATGATATAACCGGGCAGACAGGACTGAGCCAATGCAGCCAGGCGACCTTGCTGCCGCTCAGGAGCGCAAGGATGATGCAAGACAACAATGGATCCATGCTGCGCACACACACACACAGAGAGAGATAGAGAGAGACAGAGCGGGAGAGAAGATAGAAAGAGAGAGAGAGACAGAGAGAGAGAGAGAGAGAGAGAACTAAAGTAGATGAATACTACAAATATACAATACACGCAAAGACATACAATAGATACTGTACACAATTTGTGCTCGCTATATGAATCAGCTAAACTTATTTTGTGTCTTCTACTGCATGAGGTCTGTGTTGTTACTCACCTGGATGTTGTTTAGCCACCGCTGAGGTGGGCAGTACAGGTAAACACCAGGTTCTGCCCTCACAGGCCTGTGGTCTCCACTACAAACAGTAAAATTGATGAAAGATGTATGTAGGCTATACCTACTTTCAGTCGATAAGACATTTTCCATACGGTTATATGGTTAAAAATGGAAGGTCATCTTTAAAAACTGAACAGTTTGGGTGAATACATTCACAGGGGCATCTACAATCTTATATTTTAGTTCATTCTTGACTCTCACCTGCTTGGAATAGTAGCATTGTATATGATGGGTGTGTCCATACACACATGCTTAGCTGGCTGGAGAGTGAAAAAGTGATAAAGGTTTATATGACCCAGTTATGCAGTTTGGCTTTAGGAGCCTGCCATAAGTTGAACATTTTGACATGATGAAATGTTACTTACCTCTGAAAGTAGCGGATTCTTCTGGTCAACACGGAATTGCTGCAAAGGAGTGAAAGAATAAATATACTGATTATAATAGATCTGACATAACTTACGAAAACTCGTTCGCTCATTCGATCTGACATAACTTACGAAAACTCCAAAGACAACTAACGTTAGTTAACGTTAACATAAACTAGGACGTTTTATTTGTAAAAATGTGGCCTAACGTTACCTGTTTAGAATGTCCTTGATACCATTCAGCGCAATGTAACGTTAACGACAAGGAATGTGGCAAATCTTGTTCCAGCTGAAACTGTATCACACATAGTAACATTAGTAAATCATTTTGTTACAATGTTGCACTGACAGGAATAAAACACATAAGCTATGCATTAGTCCTGTTTAAAACGGCAAATAACGTAGTCTACAAACTTAACTTACCTTTCCGTTGTCACACTGCCAGGGTAATGCAGACTGGCAATATGTCCAACAAAGTCCAGCCAACAGAATTAAAACTTGCTGAATCATAGTCCAGTTAAAATACAATAAAATAATGAAGACATCTAGAATTGCACGTGAACTAACACTTATGTTAGGCTAGATCTACTTTACGCAACAGAAAATTGAGCTAGCGAATCGCCATGGTTGGTCTAAAAGTATAAAAGTTAAGACTGGTTTGGTAGGAAGCTAACTTAATCCAGATCCACGACTAAAATGTTTGGTTTGTATAAGCATGACTCGAGGTAGATCTAGTTTTCTTTCTAGAGCTAAAATTTGCGCACGCATTTATCTTTATCATAGTGCATGTCGTCAAACTTTTGGATAAGCAGCTACCGTGGAAAGAGAAAAGCATCTGAAATTCATAATGTTGATAGACTGTTAGTTGACTAAAACGTGAAACATTCGAAGCTAGTGCCTATCCGACATTCCTCAAGTTAAGTCATGTCGCATTAGTTCTGTTGTCATTCTGTGTTTACAGATTTTACCAGCGCGAAATAAACGTGCAGAACTCAATATGCTGTTCACGTAGCTAACGCAACTACGTAATCCTTCACTTCCTCTGTGTCACTTCTTTTGTTGTAGTTCGCATCCTACTTTCACTATTAGTAGACGAAAACTAGAGGGCAGGCCTGAGCTACAGGAGAATTGTTTAGATGCAATGGCAGATCTGTCTGTCTTTAAACCCAAATAAAAAAAAACTAAAAACCTATCATTACCATGATTAAAATACTAAAACGACAACAGTTTTTTTTCCTAAAAAAAAGTTGGCATTTGCAATCTTACAACTACAGGCACCCCCGATGTAAAATCCAGGAGGGAGAGAATATCCTCAAGGACAAGCACATGGCCTACCACGATCCTAATGGGTAATGTGTACTGAGGACCCCAATTAATCCCAAATGGAAACTTCTAGAGCAAATACATTTTTCTTTTAATGCAAAGGCTTTCCTATCCCCATATATGGCAAACATAAAGTCCAGTGGAGTGTCATTTTGAGTGAAGTTTGATATGATTTGATCACTGGACATTATCCCCTCATCTGCCTTCTGGAAGACTTTTATCTGTTTAGGTTTCAGAGACAAATGCTTGGCTTACATGGTGATAGAATATAGGCTACATACCACCTTCACCTGACTTCACCTCAGTGAGGTTTTGCACCACAGACTAGAGCTATAGTGCCACCTAATGGGAATAGCAGGTTCATTTACTCCCTGGTTAAGAAACAACAACAAAAAAAAAACTAATTTAAGTGATTTTGTGTCTAACATTGCTAGTCTGTCTTGTAGACCTCCAGTTTGTCAGTCTGGCCTCCACTACTGTCTGCAGCCACCACCCATTTCTGCTGCCTATCAGTATTTCTTGATGTGGGTTTCAATCATAGACTGTATATAATAACGGTTTCCACGGTTTCCAATGTGTCCACACATACCATGATATGATGAAATGACTTTTCCCTGAGTTTGACTTGTCTTCAGAGCTCTGTCTTATATTCCCTAGTTTCTTCCAGTGAGACGTTTCACTGTATGTAAACTTCAGAGGTTATATTAACTATATCTTAGACCAATCTGAATCTGAATGCTGTGGTAGCCATCCCCCAAAGATCTGAATAAAACAATATGGTAGCATTAGATCCTCCGATTTTGTGCCACTGCAAACCTAAAAGAGAAATTCAGTGTAAATCCATAGAACTGTTGTTTGAGGTTACCAAGTGCTCCCTATAAGAAAAAAAATCCCAGAATATTTATGTAACATACTTCAAATAGTGATGAACTAAAGGATGCATAGGAAATCAATCTGAAAACAAGGTGCAGATTCACTATTTGGTGTATGTTGTATCATTGTTTTTTGGTGATGGTAATTTTTAGGTTATGTCATCCAACTCTGCCACTGCCTGAATTCAGCCTGCCTTAAAATGCACACACAATAAAAAAACACAAGATTAACCAACTAGCAACATATCAAAATATCAGGTACTCTTAACACTGATTAGTGCTTGTCAGTGTTCAGAGAAAATAATACCATCATAATGTTTCTAGAGAAAGTAGCACAGCTATCTTCTGTACAATATTGTGCAAGAGTCATCAGTTATGAGATAATAGTCTTTATGAAGTACTACTGCTTGCTTACTGTGGATGTTTGTAGACTCATTACTGACAAACACTAGCCTATGCTAAAATAAAAAAGCTGTGCCTATGCCAGAGCTGGACTTTGGCTGCATTGGCAATAATCTGCAGAGCAAATTCAAAATCTTGGAGTCATTATTGACAGTGGTCTAAATTTCAGCAGTCACATGAAAGCCATTACCAAATCAGCCTTTTATCATTTAAGAAACATCACCAAACTGAGAGGTCTAATGTCAAAAAATGATTTAGAAAAAAACTTATCCATGCCTTTATCTCCAGTAGGGTTTAGGCATTCCTAAAAAGATCATCTCCAACTGATCCAAAATGCAGCTTCCAGTGTTTTAACAATAGGCTCCAAAAGAACCAGACACACCCCGCAAATTTTAGCTCTAGAAAGAAAACTAGATCTACCTCGAGTCATGCTTATACAAACCAAACATTTTAGTCGTGGATCTGGATTAAGTTAGCTTCCTACCAAACAAAGTCCTTGGCTTTCCTGTTAGTTACAGAACTAATTTCAAAGCATTACTGCTAGTGTTTAAATCACTACATGGGATAGGGCCTATTAGCCTACTTGTCTGACCTTTAAAAAATACATACCACCTAGGTCTGGTTGGAAAAAAGGGTTAAAACAAAGAGTTGGTAAGCAGCTTTCAGCTACTTTGCAGTTCAGATTTGGAACCAACTTCCTGAAGACATAAAAAGTACCCCTACACTTGTCAGTTTCAAATCCAAATTTAAGACCAAAGATTTCTCTGATGCTTACTTCTAATGATTCTTATTATCATTCTTTTTATATTCTGTCTATAATTATGTCATTTTTATTCACTGCAGTTAACCTTTATCTTTATAAAGCACATTGAACTGCCTCCTTTGTGTATATATATATGAATAAACTTGCCTTGCCTTGCCAAATAGTAATAAGTAGTAATCTGTAGTAATTATCAGATACAAAGGTTAAAGTGGCTTAAAAGTCACTTAATATTTTTACATTAAACTATTCTTCAACTATCTATTTTTAATATTTATGTAACATAAGCATAAGTTTTGTAAAACTAGCCTACATCGTGAGTTAAAATAGAACCAAAGATTGTTGAGAACAGCTTCATCAAATGTCTCTGATAGAACTGAAATTGAAGTGTTTTTGTGATGTAATTAAATTTAGTCTCTTTATTGTCAATTTCTCTACATGTACAGGACATACAGAGGAATCAAAATTAAGTTTCTATCATATACACGCAACGCCTGGTTATGGCATTCACCCAATCACACATTCACACCTGCCACCATGAGCAATTTGGGGTTCAGTCTTGCTCAGGGACACTTTAAAGAGGTCGGGTAGATTGGGGATTCAAACCTGCAACCTTCCGGTTAGCAAAAGGTTCTTCTACCACTGCGCCACCATCGCCCTGATGGTTCACTGAGGCTGGTATATTTGTTTATGATGAGTTTGATAGAGATTACTTTTACTAATGAAACAATTTGGCATGTTTCTGAAGTTGGACCTTTATTATTATTACAAGAACAAACATTTGTAACCTGGCCATTACAAACAATAGCAGTCCAGAATTTGATCAAGGCATCACATCAAGTGTTTTAATGATTAGTTCATTTTGGAATGTTTTTTTGTTTCACAGGATGAGTGAATGGCACCATCAAAATGTGCTTAGAGAAGGAAATGACTGCACAGTGCACAGCTATCTTCAGTATGATGATCAATGTCAATTTAAGGTAAACAATCAATTATAGGTCATGGAATTCCCCAAATTGCGTCAAATGTTTTTTTTTTATTATTATTATTTTTTATTATTAAAATCAGTAGTTGAATAGTAAAAAACTGTACAAAGAATTATGTAAAATACAAAACAATAATAGCTATACTACTACACTAAACAACCACAGGCTCCACAAACAGCAATATTACCTTGCAATTACCTTTGTATTACACATGAAAAGCATTAAGAACACCAACATATTCAGCAGTCACCCTTCCCCTGCAATTACTACCTTTGCTTGGTCCACCTCAGTGGGATTTTCCTATATTATGCCTTGTTCCTCATACCCATATACACTACAGCACAGACCATCGCCAGTAGCCCACAGCCCACTAAGGAAGCATAAATGCTGTAGAAGGTAGAGTCAACGGCAAAAGTGTCCTTGAACACCAGATTGATTCTCCTCTCCGAACAAATGTTCCTGTTACTGTTAATTTTGGGTGTGATATGACCCCACACCTTACATCGGTACACTCCACTATCCTCAGGTAAGAGGTTGGCCATGGCCAGGTAGGTCTGAGGGCTGGTTGAGTTCAGCCTTCCCTGGAGTCCGACAGTTATGTATGCCGGGGAGTTCAGCTTAGGGTTATGCTCCAGAATGAGTTGTTCTTCACCGTCCCCTGTCTGCCGGTGCCATTGCACTTGAAGACTGGTGGTGTGGTTGAAGACTGATGAGTCACAGTCCAAAACAACTCTGCTTCCTTGAGAGAATGTCTTATTTATGGGGTCTAGGTCAGCACATACAAATATGTTTATTTCCTCGAAAGGGTACCAAGATGGATGATGCAGATTTACATCTACGCACTCATACTTTCCAGAGGTATTCGCTCTAACAAAGGGAAATACCAACGAATAATTTCCAGTGTGACTCCCGTTTACCATATACATCTCACTGTTGCTCACTGGCAAGATGTTAACATTTTCAAAATAATAATTCTTGAACAGTGAGACTAGATATCCACGAGGTGTAAGCCAGTCAATAGACTGATGCTCTGAAGCTTGAACCAAACACTGAAGAGTGATGCTTTGCCCATGTTTTAAAAAGAGTGTTTTATATCCCAAATACACAGCAGTAGTTTGTCTCATTCTGCAAACATTTTCCCTCCAGGAATGAAAGAAAAACGTACTAACAAAAGCCCCTCTCTTAGCTGAGATGCGCACAGTACTATTTGCTAGAACCTCCACTCCAAATCTCAGGCTGTCATCCTGGGTCTTTAAACTATTACTTGTGTTAAGAATCAAAGACCCATCATAGTGGTCACCAAAATATGAAAACACAATTTTGACACTGAAAATATGGAGCATATCTCCATGTGTAAAGTTGAAGTCTTTCAATTCAAATTCAACACTTGCTCCATATGGAAGGTTAATGTCCTTGGTAGAGACCTCCTCTGCACAGACAACCATATTGTAGTCTTCCTTAGAAGTGATATTTCCCTGATTCCAGCACTCTACATAATAGTGACCACTGTCAGCTTCTGTGACATTAAGCGCAAACTCTGCTAGATGCTGTAACCTTTCTGAAAAGCCTGAAGTATTGAAGATAAGTCTGTCTTCTCCTGGGGAAGATTGATAGAACAAAGCATAGGAAAAGTCCTTTCCTCTGCAAAATGAACGTATCTGGGACTCTTTTCCTTGCACCGGAAACAGGTAGAGAGGCTCTCTCAGGAACATCAAATCAGTAGAAGCAAAAAGCAGCAGAAGTAAACAACAGATTTGTGTAACATCTGCCATGTTGTGTAACAATTCTCGTCTCTCTTTCTTTCTCTGTCTCTCTCTCTCTCTCTCTCTCTGTCTGTCAGCCTCTGTAAAGGTGAACGTGATCTGTGTAAGACGGTCAGCTCAACACTGCTTCTACTAAATGAAGTTCCTTTCTCAAAAAGAACACTCAGCAATCACACAAAATCACCAGTGGCTCTTATCCTGCGTCTATCTCTTCCCCTATTTGTCCCCACATATCTGGGTTTATATTGTGTGCGGATTTCCTTAATGAACAGGATGTAATGAGGTTGTCAGATTGCCTAACTGTCTCGTCACGTTCCGACATCAATATGCTGCATTCTTTCCAAATGTCAACCAGGTCATGTGTAAAATCTTCTGAAAGGAGTGCTATTGGTTTAGAGCAAAAACCTATACTATGTCAAGACTTCAATACTTGTTATTGTCGTTGTACAGTTGCCTGGATAATCTAATTAGCTAGTGACGCCACTAAGGTAAGAAAATTCAGGCATCCTTTTTTTTGCCAAATGATTCATGAAATGGAAGGTGAATAACCACAAGAGCTAGTGGGAGATGGTGGCGTAGGGGTAGAGGAACTATTCGGTAACCATTCGGTTTCAGGTTCAATCCCCATTCCTGACCCCATCGAAATTGTCCATGAGCAAGACACTGAACCCCAAATTGCTCCTGGTGGCAGGCTGGAGCCTTGCATGGTAGTCCCCTCCAATGGTGTGTGATTGGGTGAATGCCATAAGCAGGCGGCGCATGTATACGCAGCGGCCTCTGGTTCACCCGACCACGAGCACCCTGTGTAGGATTGCTAGAAACGTATTTTCGATTCCTCTGTATGTCTTGTACATGTAGAGAAATTGACAATAAAGAGACTTAACTATCCCTACTCACCACTCCTCCAAGGCATGCACTGCACAATCATAGATAAAAGGCTGAACACTTTTTCATAACATTGCTAACTATTATGCCGTCAAACAACAAGTAGCATCTTGTATAGTGCCAACTCTGTTATACTGTAGTTACAGGCTATTACATATTTTTAAGGGCAGTTGGCCTACCATTACAGAGCACCCATGAAGAACCAGTTGGGCTTGCTTGGATCTTAATATTCAAACTACACGGAATACATCTTGAATGCAAGTACATATTTTAAGTTAACAGTCAACAATCTTCATAATTATCAAGCAGACCTTATTGAATGCAAAAACAGAAATGACCATGAATACATATGTGTGAAGATCTGCTGTATCCAATTAACTATATCTATTTCTACCTAACCAACAAATACTTCTCTGGGAGGTAGGCTACCACACATTTGAATAGATTACAAACAGATCCAACAGGTTCCAACATCAATGAGGAAGTTGGGGACAAAACCACTGGAGCGTCCTATCTTATGTACAGTATGAAGACAGAACTGTGGAATACAGATACAAAAACAAAAATATTTGTAGTTAGTTTTAGGTTTCCATATTGTCAGTCACTAAAGTTAATAGATAAGTGTTTATAAGGCATACTGGATTGCTACCACCAGATCAATTATAAATATTTTATGTCACAAGCTCTTCTGCTGTGTAAATTAATTGAAAATGCTCACAGTAAGTACTGTAGCTGTTGATAACCTCTGAATTCGAACAAAAGTTTGATCATACATTTTACCAACATTGATGAATTTGACATTTCCCCTTTTTATTCTTCCACAGGTATCTACCTTCATCTTGGTACTGCAGATGATATGGAATGGAGTCTTTCAACTTTGGACATGTATTTATATTTATAGGCAAATTAATTTTCTCTGGAGATCCTTACTTATCCTTTCTTAATAAAATGGAGGACTTTGGGTGACACTTTGATTCCACAGTGGGCACCTTGCACAAGGTAAGCCAATATGTTAGCCGCTACCAGTGATTTTTCCATACATTTATGGTCTTAATTGTATAACCTGACAAAATTAAGTCACTTTAAATTTCATAACCTGCCAAAAAAAAAACTTCACTACAGGCATCACAAGGTATACCTAAATCCTACTTCACCTGTTACGTAGTAACTCGGACTAAGTAACTCAGAAGATGGATATCCCTTTCTTACTGCTGGTGAGCCATAAAACACAGACATTTTATTCTTTAAATACATTTAGCTCACCTTAATTTGTAGCTACTTTATACTTATATTTAACACTGATGTTACTCTCTTGAATGTGATTTACACCAGAATGATGTGGATATCACATTGAAATGCTAGGTCTCAATGCAAATAAATGCTGAAAACTCTGGGAGGTCACATTGACACAGAAGTAATCATGGTTAAATCAAAGTTCAGTGATGTGGATATTACATTGAAATGCTAAATGAGTCTTTTGTAACACTGTGCATAAAATTGCTCAGGTTGAAAATGCACATTGCGGTAGTTAAACAAGTTGAATGTTCACAATTAACACGGTCCCCTATGATTTACAATAGAACCGGGGTCATTCAACAGCACATGCTTTGCATTTTTAGTTATCTTGAGTCCATGATTTGACATCTTTTTAGTGGAATGCAAAAGAGGTGTTTTTATCATAGTTTATACTTAAAACGTTTATGTTACCCACTCGAATGTGATTTACACCAGGGTTCATGCCTCGTGATGGCCATGGTAGCCATCTTGGCTAAGATATCTAGGAATATTTTTCATGGAATACATATAAACATCAAACATCCTCCAGTAAGTATAGCTGAAGTATCTTTTTGAATCATATCCAAGCTTGCTCTGCTCAAAAGGCACCACAGCAATTGCAATTAACTCATCTTGAAAAATGACCTCATAATGCAGAATCTTTATGTGTTTTATCAGCTGTCCATTGAGTGCATGGATAACAGAGAAGGCATGCCTGGAAAGGTTGTTTATGATGACATAGGCATTCCTATTCACCGGGGTAAGTTGCTTTCCAGAGGTACCCGTTGAAACCGTATTGCTTCTTAAAGGGTTCATAAATTAAAAGGAAAACACAGATAATTTTTAACCCATGCTGTTAGAAGTTAGTGTCACCAACCAAAAGAACCAGTGAAATCTGGTACAGTAAAAACCTTCTGCTAAATCGGCAAGTTCAACGGAAACTGAAATGGATTGCCCTGCCTCCATTGATTAATTTTAGCTTCCTTTTTGGTTTGTCTTGTACGTTCTTCTTATTTTATTAAGGAATTGCTACTGATAGGTACTCAGTGACCAGGACTAAAATAGTCCAAATTCTTCTTTAAAGGCACAGCAGGCAACCTTTTTAGGTTAATTTACTAGATTTGTAGTCACATTGATGATTAAATGGCTAATTACAGGGTGAATGAAAGCTCCCAGCTCCCTGATCTCAAAAACTGAGCTGGAAGAAACTAAACTAAAAGTGAATTAAACCAAATTTGAATTAATTACCAGCCTGTCAGTCAAAGTAAAAGACAAAAATGATCATTGCTGGCTTCTTTTCTTTGGTTTTCAAAAAACAAATCCAATAGATTGGTGAGAATATAACACAGTCCTGCCTGGCATGCCTTTATGGCTTTGTCATTATTATTAAGACAAATTAATTTCTCTCTTTGATACTCCAAATCTCAAATTAATCTAAGTGAGTGGATTAACATCATACATGTACTTGTTATTGTCTTTTGTTTGTGCAATGTTAGGCCCAGTTCCTTGATGATGTGGTGGTGTAAGGAGCCTGAACCCAAGAAAGTTCTGCCAGCAATACCATCATTGAGTTCCTTAATAAACATACTACATTAAAACTATAAAGAGTATGTTTTATTAATGAGATGCACACATGTTATTATACAGACATAACTGACCTCTCAATTTTGGGAAGAATTATTCAAAGTGAATGGAAAGTGGCATTATGAAGATCGGTATAATAAGTTATATTATGTTATGCAGTTTAGGAGGAAAATAAACTTTTGCAATGTCTATACATTGCATGTTGCAATGTTCAAGGTCTAGCAACAAAAACTGCTTTACTGTTGATGATCTCTTAAATATTCCTTCTTCATTATGTTAGTTAAACATACATCTTATTGTTAAGGATTTCAACTAAAAATGTTTTATACCAGAGGTGCATTCTGTATTTATAGCCTACCAGAGGTGCAAACTGCATTCACGAAAAATAGACTGCATTGCATTGTACTGTACAATGAAATATGTTGATTGAAAATGGTGCATTGCAGAATAGAAATCGTTTGCGAAAAGTGACCTGAGACAGTTGATCTCTAAACTAGATTCTAGAGCGCTTCAATGTTCTGAACCAAAGATTCTAACTCACCTGTCTTCAGACCACGGCAGACTGACGCACAACACTAGCCGAGCTTATGTACAAGGTTCATGGGGTCGTGCAAGGGGAAAGTTATGTGGAGCTAGAAAAACCGGCGAAAATGGGGATCAGAGTAAGTAGGCAACTGTAACTGTAGAATTCTCATTTTCTCCATAACTTCTCTCATTCTGGTATGGTCTATACCACTTCGTTTTGTAATTTAATGTTACATAAACCTATGGTTGCTATGGTGATGGCGCTGTACGATGGCTGCCGTTGACCGTACCTCCACTTTATTTTTCTCTCTTTCTGGGCTTTTTTACGTTTTTCTTTTTCATTTCTAACACTGTGCTGTAGCCTACAAGTAGCCTTGAATATGGTTGTCACTTCTGTTTAGTTTTCGGCAAAGTCTCTGTGAGTTTGGAGGAGCTTATTGGTTTGGACATTTTTTGCGAAGTGAATATAGCCTACTTTAAATGATGCATTCCGACCGACCGTCATTTTCACTGTCTACCCTACCGTCTTTATCTGCGGAGCTTGGAGGAGATCGGGCAGGGACCCGTTGTGAGTGTTGAATGTGGAGGGCTGCGGGGGTTGCCTGTGGAGTGGAGGACGGCTCACAGGGGGGCCGTGTTTGGAGGAGGACGGCGCTGCCTGCGTGTCGGCTGCTATCCTGTGATCTCCGACGCAATGTTGGTCATCCCCTATACTTGATGTCACTCCTGCGTCCCGGCTTCAGCCACAAATCCACGACCTCAAAACATCTCTTCTACATGGACCCTGAATCCTATGGACTATCCATGTACAGTAGCTACTAATGGCAATGGCTAATTATTATTATTATTACTATTATTATGATTTTTTTTTCTTCTTTCCCTTTATCCATCTTTTCTCTTCAATGCAATTTCACTACATGGTTTTACGTTAGTAACTCAGTGTATGTGACAAATAAACTCCTTGAATCCTTGAATCCTAGTTGCAGTTTAAAGTAGCCTAGGCTATGCATATGGACAGGATAAACTAAATTCATATAACCTAATGCACTTGGCTTCATATACAACAATGTTAGTTTGCCCACTGCTTAGGCTACACCAGAAAAACTAAAAGTTTTAAACATTAGCCTAGCCTACATTCTGAATAAACCCATGAAGCCTATCAACAAAAGCCTTTGTTACCATGGCTCCGGAGTCCAGACTCCTTCCGTAGCTCCACCTACAGTACAGTGCCTTTATTACAGTGCGCCTCAAGATGTTTATGAATGTTTGTGTAGGCTATATTTGTGTTTGTTTATTAGGCGTATCATAATGTCTTTGGACGCCTTTCTCAGCCATATCGATGTCGAGACTCATGGTATGCCAAAATTCAAAATACCTGGAAAAAGGTCGCAAAAAAATAAAGATAAAGTTGACATAGATGCCCCGACATAGAAGATAAAAACAGAAAAGCGACCCTTGGCCAGATTCTATAAATGGATGATCTCAGAGCAAGGAGTTGAGAAATTAGTCATTGTAACATCTGTTTCACTGAGACAACTGTGCTTGCACTCGAGTATGTGCAGCAAGCAGTTTTTTTCTGCTTTAGTTAGGCCTACACTAACAGGACAGGACATTGCAACAAGACTGATACTTAAAAGGTAGAAAAAGTATGCATTGTGATGACCAGGAACAAGTGGCGTGGCCCAAGGAATGTTTTCTCCAGTCTTCATATGTCTACATCAACTGTTGTTGTTGTTTATTATGTATTACCTTTAAATACTTTTTTTCCACATTTCACAGTCCACAATACAGAAAGTTTTACCTGAACTGCTAACACGGATGACTAGGTGGGAGTTGACAGAATAAAATTCTTGATTCTTCTTATTGGTCAATTTTTTTTTATTTATAGAGTGGAATGATATAAGGATTAATCAGGTCAGAGGCACGTGATTCCAGGAGATTCTCATTTTTACTTGATGCCTGGTTCTCGATTCCAAAGCCTACCTAAGACACATACTGCGTCTAGGGGTTAGGACATGTTTTCTGCTGTACCTGTACACTTGTTTTGTCTGTCCTGTCTTGTCTGTCTACTTGTGTGTCTCTAGTGGTAAGAATAGGGATTAGAGTATATTTTCTGTCAAAATATAGATTGTTGTTTTTATGCACTTTTATAGATTTGTTCTGTCCTGTATTGTCTGTTTAATGTACGCAAGGGGAAGTGAGAAACATTATTTCGATTCCTATGTATGTCTAGTACATGTGAAGAAATTGACAATAAAACTGACTTAGACTTTGACTTTAAAAGCCTTCTTCTGACAACCATCCGTTGCGGCTCCACCACTTTGTAGTCAAGCTTTTGTTGTCTTGATGAGCAGAGGAGTTATCGGTTTATTTTCTCTGTTCTTCAGGATGGACAGGACCAAAATGAGATGGCGGCGACACCAGAGCAAGCAGGAAAGAAGAAGGAAAAGAAAAAGGACACAGATATGGATGACTTGAAGAAAGAAGTAGATATGGTGAGTGTAGTCCAAGTGACCGTTTAGTTGTAAACTTTTAGAACTAGTGAACAGATGGGTACTAGCGAACTAGTTAGAAAGCAAAGAAACAGTACTGTATTTTTTGGTTTCAACATAATTTCAAATATATAAAACAAACATACACATAGTAGGCCTACATAAAAGCAGCACCATTTCAAACATGGTAAAGAAGAGTTGTTGTTACTCAATAGAGTTGTACAGAACTAATGTTTGGCCTAATATTTCGTTCTTCACTTTGTTAGGATGACCATAAGTTGACTCTGAATGAACTCTGCCATAAATATGGAACTGACCCATGTAAGGTGAGCTCTCTATTGCCTGTCCAGCCAATGGCTAAAATGTTAAGCTCAGGAATGGAAATACTCAATTTAGCAACAAGTAACCAATTTGATTTGTTTTCTTTTGAGAGCAGAACAACCGGCACCAATTTTGTGAGATTTATTTTAGATTAAAAATCTATTAGAGACTTGTGTTTCTCCTTCCAAAATCCTTCGTTCTTTATCCCTCCCCCAAATGTATTTCCACAGCAACGATCAGTGGGAAATGATAGTTTGATTAAATGGTTGATGTTGTTATTAAAGACAATGTGTAGATCGATAGAGACAACTACAAAGTCAACTACAAACAAATACAAAAAAAAGATAAATAAAATTTTTTTAAGGATTGAATATTTAAAAACAAGTATACAAACACACATACATGTATGTGAAATGTATTCCTGTCCTCGGCCTAGGGACTGACCAGCTCTCTAGCTGCAGAGATCTTGGCTCGCGATGGACCCAATGCCCTGACACCACCCCCTACCACACCAGAGTGGGTGAAATTCAGCAGGCAGTTGTTTGGGGGGTTTTCAATGCTTTTGTGGACTGGTGCCATCCTCTGCTTTGTGGCTTACGGCATCCAGATAGCCACAGAGGACAATCCGGACAATGACAATGTGAGCAACAGACTAATAAAAAACAAGACATTTTTTAAAAACTCTCATTGATGAATTTATATTTAGTAGGAGTAAAGCTCAAAGTATCCTTTTTGCAGTTTGAAACTAATGTATTCATGATTACTTTTTTTTTTTTTTTAACAAATGGTGTCCTGGTATTTGCCGGTTTTGTTCTTCTCTGTAGTTGTACCTTGGCATTGTGTTGTGTGCTGTTGTTATCATCACTGGCTGTTTCTCCTACTACCAAGAGTCGAAGAGCTCCAAGATCATGGACTCCTTCAAAAATCTTGTTCCGCAGGTCAGATAAAACGTATTAATAATTTAACATTTATCTATACACATTAATCCTTTATTTATTGTATGTACATATCCTTTGTGTTAATTGTGTTGTTCTGATCGTGTATGTGTGGATTAGCAAGCCATTGTAGTACGTGACGGAGAGAAGCAGAAGATCAACACTGAGGATGTGGTGGTGGGCGACCTGGTGGAGGTCAAAGGTGGAGACTGCATCCCTGCCGACATCCGCATCATTGCTGCACATGGCTGCAAGGTAAGGAGGCAGCATTGCACCTCCACGGCCAGAGACACTGAGGATAAACAAGGTTTGCAGATAGGCAGTTAGTTCATAGAGAGGAGGAAAACCCCTTATTTACTCACACACACACACACACACACACACACACACACACACTCTCACACATATCCAAAGTAAGTAACTTGTTTTAGGCACGGATAACCAAACACACAAGCCAGTGCAACCTGAGGGCTCAGGGTTTAGGGCCTGTAGAGAGGCCATTGCAATTCATCCATTGTTTGTCTGTGTGCTAAGGCTGGCTAAGGCACCAATGACCCAATAATGAGAATGGACTCTTTGTAGGTGGATAACTCCTCACTGACCGGTGTATCTGAACCCCAGGCCAGATCATCAAACTTCTCCAATGAGAACCCTCTGGAAACCATGAACATCATCTTTTTCTCCACAAACTGTGTGGAAGGTAGCGGATTTCGCAGTGTGCATTCAATCGATTTATGCTTATTTATTTTCATTTTGGTGACACTGAAGTGTTAACACTGAAATGCTAATTATAAGGATTTATAACTGTCCCTGTAAATAGTTTTATTTGGTCCATTTGTTACCATTTAAGAAATCACAGTTTATAGTCATCTATCACACTTCTAGAGTACTCAATCAAATCGATTATCTATCAGATATCATTTCTGATTTCAGGAACTGCCCTTGGAATTGTGATCAACACCGGTGACAACACTGTGATGGGCCGTATTGCGTCTCTGGTGTCAGGCCTGGAGGTGGGTCGCACGCCCATCTCCATCGAGATTGAGCACTTCATCCACATCGTCACAAGTGTGGCCGTCTTCCTGGGAATAATCTTCTTCATCCTCTCAGTTATCCTGGTTACACTCTGCTGCAGGCCGTCATCTTCCTCATCGGAATTATCGTGGCTAACGTGCCGGAGGGGCTGCTTGCTACTGTCACAGTGAGTGTGTGTGTGTGTGTGTTTACACAGAGATTGCTTGTCAGTGTGTGTGTGTGTGTGTGTATGTGTGAGAGAGAGAATGTGTGTGTGTGTGTGTGTGTTTGCTTGTGTGTGAGAGAGAAAAGGTTGCCTGTCACTGAAAAAAAAACAAGCATCCAAGTAGCTTTTTAAGCATTTAAGCAAAACAAAATTGTATGCACACATGCCATTTTTGACCTCCATGTTTTTGATTCTGAGGTATGCCTGACCCTGACAGCCAAACGCATGGCCAAGAAGAACTGCCTGGTGAAGAACCTTGAGGCCGTTGAGACG
Organism: Limnothrissa miodon; assembly: GCA_017657215.1. Classification (NCBI taxonomy): domain Eukaryota; kingdom Metazoa; phylum Chordata; class Actinopteri; order Clupeiformes; family Clupeidae; genus Limnothrissa; species Limnothrissa miodon. The sequence continues at coordinate 112,239 of JAGFZM010000157.1, read as the reverse complement.
CTGGGATCCACCTCCACCATCTGCTCCGACAAGACCGGCACTCTGACCCAGAACCGCATGACAGTGGCCCACATGTGGTTTGATGACCAGATCCACAAAGCCGACACCACCGAAAATCAGAGCGGCCCCACCTTCGACCGCAGCTCCGCCACCTGGTGCTCGTTGGCACGCATTGCTGGCCTCTGCAACCGAGCCGTCTTCCTTGCTGACCAGAACAACGTGCCCATCCTCAAGGTACACTGGGAAGTCCGTCAAACAGCTGGGTGTCGACACCATTGACAATAATGACTACCATTTAATTGAAACAGAACCAGATGGCTGTAGTCTTCAGCTACTTTGTTCCTTTGGATCTCTTTGCATTGTTTTAAGTATAAAAAGGGACCATAGAACACATCTTTTGACTATCATAAATTGTTTTTAAGCCTCAATAATAGTGTATGCAAATGTATGCGGCTGAAAGTGACCCAGGAGCACTGCTAGCTTGTTGTTTACAGGCTCATTTATAAGGCTTAGAACTAAAATATTCGTAATTCACGCCTCCATTGGCAAATTCATAAAGCAACAGGGCATTGGACCAGAGACGTTTCCAAGCGATCTTTAGTTGGACCATGCAAATTTAGGAGGTGTATCTTTGTGCTGCCGACGTCAAGAGCTACCTCATTTCAGATTGGCCTGTTTCAGCTCGGCCATTTCTAGCTTGAAATTTACATGTAGAACAAGACGGAAGTTCTGCTAAGATCCATTCATCAATAACAAGGTGAAGGTGGTTTGACATTCTATGGGCACTTTGGTTATAAGTGACATGACCGGGTTTTAGGGTTTGTTTGTGACTAAAGTTTCTTTCGCTTTCTGTGTCTTACTACTGTGTCCACGCAGAGGGAGGTGGCTGGAGACGCGTCTGAATCCGCCTTGTTGAAGTGCATTGAACTCTGCTGTGGATCCGTCACAGAGATGAGAAAGAAGTACACAAAGATCGCTGAGATTCCCTTTAATTCCACCAACAAATATCAGGTACAAGCACATGGGAACACACACATTGTCACACACACACACACACACACACACACACACACATATTCAAAATAAGTTTCAACAAAACACCCATCCCAGTTCATAACTGATTTGTTGTCACAAACATTCTTGTCTCTCCTCTGGGCATAGCTGTCCATCCATAGGAACCCCAGCGCAGCCACAGTCCAGCCACCTGCTGGTGATGAAAGGGGCACCGGAGCGCATCCTGGACCACTGCTCCACCATCATGATTCAGGGCAGAGAGCAGCCGCTGGATGAGGACATGAGGGATGCCTTCCAGAACGCCTACCTGGAACTGGGCGGCCTCGGAGAGAGAGTGCTGGGTGAGAGAGAAAAATAAGAAACAGAGAGAGATAGAGATATAGAAATATAAATATATATATATATATATATATATATATATATATATATATACACATAGAGACACTTAATCACTCATTTCTTGCTTATTATGTTGTAACTCATATCATAACTTGTACCATTTTAGTTTTTTTCTTTTGTTCAAATCCTTGCTGTTGCTAGCAGCATTGTAACCTCATTGGCCAACAGTAAATAGTCTCCTGATGTCTCGGACCTTCTGCAGGTTTTGGCCACTTGAACCTGCCTGAAGAGTGGTTCCCAGTGGGCTTCCAGTTTGACACGGAGGACGTGAACTTCCCCACAGAGAATCTGTGCTTCGTTGGCCTCATGTCCATGATCGACCCTCCTCGTGCTGCCGTACCTGATGCTGTGGGCAAATGCAGGAATGCTGGCATCAAGGTACCTCTTTTAATAGCAGTGGTGTCTTTCCATTACATTAGGAAATCCACACACACACACACACACAGACCATGCATGTTATAAACAAGCCAAGCCAAAGTACAGAAGGTCTAAATATACTGAATGGCACAGGTTAAAAAAGAAATACAGATTGGCTATTTTATTAAAAGCTATTTTTAAAGGGATAGGTAATGCTAATGGTCATTTTGTTTTCCATATTAGGTGATCATGGTGACAGGAGATCATCCAATCACTGCAAAGGCCATTGCCAAGGGCGTAGGTATAATCTCAGAGGGCAGCGAAACAGTGGAGGACATTGCAGCGCGTCTCAACATTCCAGTTGAAAAAGTAAACCCCAGGTACACAAACTGTTCTATAGACTACTATCATTTATCATTACAGCAGAAACTGAGCTCGGTCTCACAGCTTGCAGCATCACTGACTAGCAGTCAAGCACGCTAGGGAGTGAGCTAGTTAGCTTTACCAAAGATCAATTCATCAACCATCTCTGGTTTTGCTCAGTAGCATGTTGCAGAGGGACACTTACTGCGAAGCTGGCTGCACTTGCATATGCATGAGGGCTGCATTGCTAATTGCTAATAGTCAATTCATATTATTTTTAGCATTTTGTACAGCAACACTTGAGTAAGGTTGGGGGCCGAAGCAATGTACATTAAGTATTTTTAGAGTCTTTTATGTGTGGCCTGTGACTACTTTAAACTTTGAAGCTTTTAAAACTTTTTTTTATGTTTCCCACATTATTATTATAATTTCTGTCACCCCGTTGTCTCTGGTGCTCCAGAGATGCCAAGGCGTGCGTGGTGCATGGCGGAGACCTGAAGAGCATGGATGCTGTGCAGCTGGATGACATCCTGAGGTACCACACGGAGATTGTGTTTGCCCGCACCTCCCCCCAGCAGAAGCTCATTATCGTGGAAGGCTGCCAACGCCAGGTGAGACATGGATCACACACCTGTAGCCACCAGTGCCTCTCACTGAAGAATCAACATTTTGGACAAGATGGAGAAATTAGATGACTAGGGCTGGGAATACAGAACGGTGTTTCTCCGATCATGGGCAAGTGGTGTTTTTGAAAGTAAAACTGAAACAGATGTAGTTTATGGACACTGTAGTAATATAGGCTGCATTATAGGTTCATGTGTTGACAGTACTGACTGAAAACGTGTGGATAACCTTCTTCCTACATAATTGTTAAAATAATTGATAAAGAATCAGGCCGACACAAACTTAATGCCTATGGCAGCAATATAGATAATCTAATCAATTCCCACTCAAATTGATATCAGTTCACTGTTTTAAATACAACAAAAGTAGCAAACATACAACTTATAATTCCTTGGCGGAAGATTATGTTAGTTCACCTTATATGCAAAACATTCGTAATACCCAGATCCACAGCTAATTTAACTCAATATATTGCACTTATACAACTATACCTTATTCATATCAGCTGTCAGTTAAACTAGGCATTGGCAGAGAAATTAGGCTACGAGCCACTGAATTTCAGGAGTTCATTTATTCTACTTTATTGAGCGATGCAGGGTGCCATCGTGGCAGTGACAGGAGACGGTGTGAACGACTCGCCGGCCCTGAAGAAGGCAGATATCGGTGTTGCTATGGGCATCTCTGGCTCTGACGTATCCAAGCAGGCCGCCGACATGATCCTCCTGGATGACAACTTCGCCTCCATTGTGACTGGCGTGGAAGAGGGTAGGTCTTGGAGTAGGGCCATGCATGTGAGGAAACTCTTCTGGTTTCCTCTGTTGCTACAGTAATATGAGCACTGGCAATATTACAGGATTACTGTATCAGTTTTCATTTCATGCTCTCATACTTATTCATGTGCTTGAAAAAAATCTAATTGCTGCTAAGGAAGCAGTGAATTATATCACCACAGCATGACAGGAAGAATATTTTTAAATACAGTACCCTTAAGGAAAAGCACTGAATAACTCAGCCATGAAACACTAATATTGATATGCTTACCTTGTAGGGCGCCTGATTTTTGACAACCTGAAGAAGTCCATTGCCTACACACTGACCAGTAACATCCCAGAGATCACCCCCTTCCTCTTCTTTACAATTGCCAACATCCCCCTACCCCTCGGCACAGTCACCATCTTGTGCATTGATCTGGGCACTGACATGGTGAGTACGGGCCAGGCTGGAGATATTCAGCCTTTCTTTCAGACTTTTTTAGCCTATTTAGCCTGTTTCTCTAAAATGATTGGACCAGTAGGTGCTACATAATAAATATGTCCTTCATAGTACATGTGCCCAACTAGGTGCTACTTGCAGAACACATACATGTTGAACATAAAGTTGAACATCAGAACACTAGAACACATCAAAACGGAGTGCTGTTTGATGATATTTGTCACCTTTTTCAAAGGTCACTATGACGACTAAACTCAGACTCTGCCCAAGTTTATCATTTTTATTTTTTTAATCTTTAATCTTTTCAATATTTATTTTTTAAATCTTTAAACTTTTGCCCTGCCATTTGTTTAACAGGTCAAATGAGCACTATGTGAAAGACGCATCTCTATTCTCCCTCCAGGTTCCTGCCATCTCTCTGGCCTATGAGGCTGCGGAGAGTGACATCATGAAGAGGCTGCCCAGAGACCCCAGGACTGATAAACTGGTGAGCGCCAGGCTCATCAGCGTTGCCTATGGCCAGATTGGTAGGAACAAAAAATGGAGAGAAAATTTAGAATTTAAAATCCTTATTATGACCAAGTGTATATGCACACGCAAGGTATTTATTCTCTGCATTCGACCCAATCGTGAATTAGTGAAGTAGATCGTCCTGCCACAGAGATTTTTTTTAATGTATTTACCTTCATAGGGTCTAAATAGGTTAGCAACTAGCAATTTTCACAGGCCATCGGTCGCCATTGTTCTCCATAACGTGCACAGATTTTGTAACGTCTATAAAATCTCTTAGTGTTTATTATTATGTTGTTTGTATAATAACTTGTATATTATTAGTATTTATAATAATAATAATAATAATAATAATAATAATATAATGTCAATCTATGTTTCCTGTCATCACAGCCATTTTCCAGGACATTAAGTCAAGTTTGATTCATTCACACTGATCCCAACTAACTGTAATTGTAATTTGGATGTCATAGTTGACATAACATAAACATAAACAATGCATTATGGACATGACCTTTTTTCCAGGGAATTGTCCAGATCTGGTTTGCCTAGATTAGTCCGGTTAATTATGAAATGCCTGAGTTAGCCTGGGTTGGAAGTGGATAGGGTCCAGTTGTCCACTTGTCATCGCTGGTTTGCACACATAGAATACAACTGTGTTGCATAGTAGCTGAATGAATTACAGCAAGCAGTTTTATATGTGTATAATTGTTACTGTCAGTTACTTGTGGACAACCATTGCTTCACTTTTCTACACCCATGGATTCATTAATAGTATCCTTACCACTGCAGTGTGCACTTATGTTTTTTGTATGTCTCTCCAGGAATGCTCCAAGCTTTGGCCGGATTCTATACATATTTTGTCATTCTTGCTGAAAACGGTTTCCTGCCTGGAACCTTGCTTGGCATCCGTGTTCATTGGGACGATTGGAACATCAGTGATCTGGAGGACAGCTATGGGCAGCAGTGGGTAGGCTATTACATGTTACTACTCAGTGTAGTTGAAGTCGTTATGTGTTTATATGATTGCCTATTACTGTTCAATAGATCTCAGCCTATCCCCCAACAAAATGCCCATGAAGGTTGCACCACTGTGTATGGGCTTTGTTGTTTAGTTGATTGGTGATATACCATTGTGTTGCAAGGTCTTTACGGATCACTGTACAACATTTGATGCATTTGCAAATGCAGGATACCACGTACCTAAAGTTCAGTTCTCTAAAACTTCGCACTTATGACCAAATATTCTAGAGTGCCACACGTAAGATGAATTACTGGCCAGAATATAGGCTTCGTTGAAAATGAGCAGAGATGTAGGTACACCACTTTGGCCACCCTTAACTGTCGTGCCTTTGGCGGTGTTTTAATAAATGTTTTTATTGTTGTTGTTTAGACCTACGAGCAGAGGAAGATTATAGAGTATACCTGTCACACGGCCTTCTTTGTGAGCATTGTGATTGTGCAGTGGGCTGACCTGATCATCAGCAAGACCAGGAGAAACTCGGTCTTCCAGCAGGGCATGAAGTATGTACATGTATGTGCTACAGGGCATTCTCACACTCAGCAGCTGTCATGGCCTTTCAGTCAGGGGGTCCAGAATAACATGCATGAAGAGACTGTGTGTTAACATCCTTTAATTTCATGACGCACTCTGGGTAAAGACGTCAGTGATTTCATCGTTGCTTCATCATGTAGTACATGAAGTCATGACATATTTAAGGCACAACCGCCCATATCTGGGCCCCCCCCCCCCCCGCTTTTTTGTTTTTTTGATGGTTATACTTGTGTCATTCAATGCCAGAAGGAGTAACTTCAAATCAAGCAAACTGACATGAAAGCCCAGGGTCTTGGCTTTCATTTGAAACCAATTTTATGTTTCTAGGCAAAGGGGTTTTCAAGTTATAAACTTTTGAATGTCAGTAGGCCCTCTTGTTTACAAAAAGTCTCTATGGGAATTTACATAGGGGTCCCAATCAAAACGCATAAACATATTTTTCAAAAATGTATATTCAAAAATCATATTTTTGGTCTTTTTACTTCCATTTTTTTGTGTAACAGGTTGAGAGATGGAGTTAGGTCTTAGATTTTTTTATTTGGGGGTATCATATGGATGGTACCTTCATATCTTAGTTAGTTCATAGACATTTGAAATGAGCGGAAAAAAAAACTTAGTTCCAACCTCTATAACTCTGTGTCCATATGTCACAGAAACATACATATTCCTCTAGAAAAATCTTGAGGGTGTCACCTTTCCAATGGTATGAGGCACATCCCTGAGTCTAAAACTATGTAGGAACTGTCAAGCTTTCAATTTGGGTATGCCGTTGTTTTGAAAAAAAGGAAAAATAGGGGTGTGCCTTAAGAGGTTAACTTGTCAATTAATTAGTCATTCAAGCATGCAAATTGCTTTGTACTCAAATCCAATGTCAAGTTAACGCATTTGATTCTTATTTGATATGTTTTATATGTTGATGCATTTATGCATTGTCGAGCTGGAATGGGGCTAACCCAACTGACCTAGCGTCAGCCCCTTGAGCTGCCAGAACTGCCCAAGGTTTCTTCCTTCACCATAACAAATAAAAACGATGATAGAGTTTTCCCTTGCCCCTGTTGCTCATTGGTGCTCTTTGTTGTGAAGCGATATGAGACATGCTTTTTGTGAAATGCGCTAGACTAATAAAATTGAATTGAATTATTAGGCACAGTGCTAAGCAGTGCCTCTGCTCTGCTCTCAGGAATAAGATCCTGATCTTCGGCCTGCTGGAGGAGACAGCCCTGGCGGCCTTTCTGTCCTACTGCCCTGGCATGGGCATCGGTCTCAGGATGTACCCACTCAAGTAAGACAAGGGTATTACTGTACAGAGCTTTGAACTAGTTGCATTTAGTTTGATGTCCTTTTGCATTTTATGTTTTATACAACAGGTGGGTCTGTTGGGTTGAACTACAGTGTTTTAATTTCTGATTAGCTGAGATGCATTCTATACTCACCTGGAGAGGGCTAACTTGACTTTCAATCATGCTCTGCAGTTTAAATACTCCATGTTATTGCCATTAATTAAAACTATGGAAGGCCTGTGGTACTTTTTGCAAGTTTAAAACACAGGTTGAATTCAAAACTCTTTTATTTGCTCCATCACATTTTTGTGAAGGCTTTTAAAACATCTAGAATACTGAACATACTGATGTCTGAATACTGAGACTAAATCCCTTAGTCAACACTTTCCCACATCGCTATACAGGTTCAGATGGTGGTTCTGTGCTTTTCCATATTCATTCCTCATCTTCATCTATGATGAGGTCAGGAAGTTCATCCTCAGACGGAACCCTGGAGGTGAGAACCCTGACACAATTCCAATTCCACATTTGAAAGGTGATTTACATGGATGCAGTAATGCACGTATGACACATTGTCTTCTGCAGGTTGGGTGGAGAAGGAGACATACTATTAAAATGTCAGACAGCAGTTGGAGAATTTTTCTTTTTGACGTATGACAGTTATGCTGTTTTGACGCTAAAGAGAGAGACATACTATTAAAAATATCCAGTCAAAAATGTTGTAAGGTAGTCATGCTTCTTTGACACTTAACCACAGTACTGTTCATTTTGAAGTTGTTTCTCACATAGGGAACGCTTGAACAATATGCTCTGCGTCTCTCTCCACCATACTGCCACACACAGGAAAAAAATATAATGCAGATGGGAGCTCTCCAGTGGATCTTTACTTCTTCACAGGGTTTTCTAACCCTACTTTGAAACACCTCAGAATCTGAGGCTGGTAAATCTATTTCTCACTTTCTCTGCACACGTAATAATAAACTACAAGAAGTGAAGTTATACCAACGTGTGCTGCAGACAAGTTAATGGCTTTAGTTGATTATTTAAGTCACGAGAGCATAAACATGATGCCCATTTAATAGTCACTGGACAAGCAGACAAAGCCAGAGGACTAAAGGCTGTACTAAAATGACTTTATTACAGCTGATCTCTCCAGTATTCTTCCATCAAATAGTACTTACAGTACAAACAAAATAGTACATTTGACCCTAGACTTTTTCCATATCCATGTTTTATATTTTAATACAATTTCAATGCTTTTGCTTCAGTTTCGCTTTAATTTTTTAAATGTATAATCTGTATAATCTTTTTTTAGACATTCAATAACATGTGTCACAATCTATACAGTTTAATACAGGTTACTCATGGGTTGTAGTGGTGATTTGGAAGGGGTGAATACTGATATACTCTATACACACAAAATAGTTTTTTTTTTCTCCTCCTTTGTCCTCTTTAAAACTTTCCCCTGTCCCCACTGCTTTCTCTCGAGTTGTGGGAGGCCAAGAGCTCCTCCTCCTGGCGACTGCTGGAACTAGTTCTCATTCCTCTGCCAGGGCGGAAGGATACTCCAGAGGAGCCAATGCAGTAGTGTTTGGGCTTGGCAGCTCGTACTGTAGATGGCACAGTGTTCGACCAGAGGCTGAACCTCTAATACACTTTTCCCCCCCAATATCTCCAAATAACGAAACAAAAACAAACAAACAAAAAAAAAATACAAATAAAATGTTTTTAATATTAACCCACCCTTCCTTTAGCTCTCTTTCTTATATGTTCAGTCAGTAGGACAAAAAAAAGGTGAGTCATTATAATACTAAAATAATTGTCCACATGTGTGGAGAGGAGATTATTGGTTACATAAAATGGGCCAAAGGGGGGAGAGAAAAAAAAAAAAAAACAGAACAGAACACCTCTACAGCCTCACGCTCACTGACATTTACTTAAAACCAAGACTATGGACAAAAGGCCCTTAGTATGTCCACATGAGGGCAAGTTAGCCAGAGGGACTGCTGGGTAATGGAGTTCAAACCAGTAAAAGGTGCTGGGAGCGCCTGAGGGGGGCTGCTGGTCTGAGACAGAGCAAAGGGGGAGGGTGGGGTGGGGGGCATGCATGGACACACAGCCAAGGGATGGAGGCAGGAAGTCAGATCTGACCGAAAAGATGGACACTTAAACCTGAACTCTGACGGACACACCTGAAGTCTGCCAAGTTTCTATTATTTTTTCAGTGGCAAACAAATAGCTTAATTGTCATCTTTTCGGATGCACAGTGAAAGTGTTACATTCTTTGCAATTTTAAAAACAAAAAGTAACAAAAATAAAACAAAAAACAATTACTTTATTGGTTGGATCATTTCAGATGCTTTGTGGCATGGTGTAGTAGCGTAGTACCAACTTGTGGCCAGAAACCTTAAGTGTGATTGTGTGTGTGTGTGTGTGTGTGTGTGTGTGTGTGTGTGTGTGAGGTGGCATGTAAACACTAGTCCTAGATCCCGTCTGACCTCCTGCCACACATGAGCACATCCCCCCACGCGGGCAAGAAACATTAATAAAAAAAAACAAACAAACAAAAAAAAACAGCATTGTTGGTTCATTGGTTGTGTGTTTCTTTTCTATATTGACCTTTTCAGCCATAATTTACAATTTTACACACACACACACACACACACACACCCTTCTCTCTTCACAATCAAACACGTGCACACAGAAGCATAGCATACATTGTTCTTTGACGTGTTCGGCTTTCTCAAACATCCTTAAAGTTAGTCAATGCATTAAATGTTCCTAAACCTGAAGTGTCCCATTGTGAGAGGTATATTTGCTCTCTGGTGCTTTCAGGCGTGATGCTTTAGAGTGAACAGCAGGGGGCGAACAGCAGCAGGAGCACTTTACCCAGAACATCACAGAGCTTTTTGCAGCAGCCCGAACCCTCGACACAGCCCGACGGCACGAGAGAAAATGAATAGAATCACTAGATGGACAGAGGAAGGAGAGGGGAAGAGACAGCAAATGTACACACACAAACACACACAATCTCTGCCACTGTTACAGTGCATTCTGCCTAAGTGCTTGGTCAAACACTTTGAAAAATGCATAGGAGGTTTGGTTAGGTCTGTGTTGGTAATGCATTTGTCCTATGGAAATACTGCCATACGTATTTTGAGGGGTTAGTCAGAAATAACGAGTGTTGGTGAATGTGCTTTGATTGAATGCATAGTGTTTGGAATTCAACACATACTGAGAGGACTCTATGTGCCTCAGTCACCGTCCGTGGCCTTGAAAAAGAGCTGAGAAACACCAGCTCACTCAGGACAATGCAACACACACACACACACTCACACACACACACCTCCTCTTAGCCAACAAGTAAACTGCTGTGGCACCAACTGCAGTCCTTCAACCCAACTTCAACAGACTCTCTGAGAGAGTGAATGCAATCGCCTTATATGTTCACTCTGCAGGAATCCATATTAACCACAAACATAACATTCAACTCCGGGAAAAAAATAGGAATCTGAAGGTGAAAAAAAAATGGGAATCTGACACCACAACTCAAAACACTCCACACACAAAAATCCTCAGACATTTTTGAGTTTCATCACCTGAAAGCTTGACTAAAAATCATTAACTCATCAAAAAAAACTTTTGGTAACGCCTTACCTAACCCAACAAAGAAAACACCTCAGTATAGTACATTCTAGAGCATTATACAGTTAGACTTATTTATCTATGCACAGGTATCGCTTCAAGACAGACCGACCTACCAACACACACACACACACACACACACACACACACTCATATGAGAGCTGGATTAAAGTGCTTCTACTTGACAGTGTCCATACACAAGGCACCATGGACAATGACCAATGTCCTGACACTATGATTAGTTTGGCCTAAAGTCTACTCATGTTGGCTGGTATGGGACTCCTCAACCCTTCATCTCTTAAATGGCAGGCTACTATCAGTGTTTGAAAAATAGATAAAGTATAGCAGTATACACTTTCATTGGGAATATCTGTAGGTAATAGACATTTTTCAGAACATTCATTACTCTGCTTTGTACAGCGTATCTCTGTCCTAAAGAATAGTTTCAAGGCACTGAACACTTGATGTTTTTGGCTTTGGGGGAAATTATACAGTAAATTACACCTAATGTTTATGTGTCGGTACAGCACAGGGTCTAGGGTTTTAGCTGTGCAATAACAAAACACACACACACACACACACACACACACACACACACACACACACACACCTTCGACGTTAGGCAACATCTAGCATACAACTACACACACCACACACCACCAGGTGGTGCTAGAGAACTGACTGCTTGTTGGCAACTGCAGGGTATGTTTGGCTGCGCCTGCCTTTGGCCATCCATCCATCTAGCACCTACCAACCCCCATTCCATCACTGCAGTAACCACGGCTTCAAAAGTGCACCCTCCACCCCTGCCCCCTCCACACAAACTCTTCGGAGGGACAGGGGCGGGATAAAACTATTTATTTTACACGTTTCATACCTGAATCTCATTTCAAGGAGCTTAGCAAAACACAGGGCACACCTGCTCGTAATCTTCAAGTCAACTTTCAAAGGGTGGGAAGGGGGAGGGTGGGAACTCTCAAGAATATAGAAGCACCAAAAAGAGAAACTATGCCTGTGGCTTCATCACTGCAGTCCAAATCATCTCTAGTCTTTCCTTTAGTGACAGGGACATACTGAGACACACAAACTAGTCGAAGGTCATTGAAGAGATGGACAGAGGTGGGCCAGTGTTTCTCTACTAGTCATCCAAGACACCACCTGCCGTGACACTAAACACTAACTCCAATGGTTGGAGGCCACGAATGACCTGGTTCTTTGGGATTTCGGAACAGCTTTCGATTTCAGGGGTTTGTTTAAAATGGGGGAGACTACGAGTAAACTGAAATGTGTGAATGCAACAGAAGTAGTGTTCATATGATGCTCATCAACACACATATGCACATGAGTTGACCTGTGCAGGGCAGGTGCACTGTAACGTAAACACACAAGCAAGCAAACACACACACACACACACACACACACACACACACACACACACACACAGGGTCGAGTGTGGAGAAGAGAGGAGGTGAGGGGAGAAGAGGAGTTGCCATGGCGTGTCGCCCATTGCTCCCTTTGCAGTGCAGTAGCAGAGCCTGACTGTGACCTCTGACCCCTGACCTATAACCTGCTCCTGCTGTGCTGTGCTGGGGAGAGGGGGTCTACATGTAGGACAGGTGGGAGCCGTTGGAGATCTGCGAGGTGATGCTGGTGCTTCTGCTCATGGGCTGCTCGCCATGCCCGCCCGACGAGGTCCTGTTTAGGGCCTGGGGGCTGTTGCGCGCCACCCCTCCACTGCTTTTTGGCATGGCTCCTGACGACGGGTGGCCCCACGGCGAGGAGCTACCGCCCCCACCACCGACCCCCCCGCCCTGGCCCCAGCCGGACTGAGCTCCCTGCCCCCCTCCCGGGCTGGAGTGGTGGTAGTAGTGGCCGCTGCCGTGGTGGCTGGAGATGCTGCTCCCGCTGCCTCCACCTCCGCCGCTCCAGTGGGGCCCCTGGGAGCTGTTGGAGTGGTGCGGGCCCTGCTGTTGGGAGGCCCAGCTGGCCGGGGCCCCGGGGAAGCTGTGGCTGAGAGCCTCGGGGGAGATGTTGGACAGCACCATGTTGCTGAAGCCCAGACGCATGCTCTCCGAGTCGAAGGCCTCGATCTCGCGCGCCTGCCGCTCCAGCAGCGAGCGGATGCGCTCCAAGCGCTCATTCTGGAGGGCAAGCATCTCCTCCTCGATCTAGAACACACACACACACACACACACATCCTTGTACAAAACAGCAAAAGCACAGACATACAACATTCTTTCTCCTCATGTTAAGTATGTCATGCTTCATTATTAATTAATTACTAAAGCGCTGTGTCAATTTATTTTCAGCCTTGCTCTCTTGTTCTCTCTGCTCTGCTTCCACTGCACCATTCTTGAGGATTTGTCCTCGGCCCTTTCAAATCAATAAAACCTAGAAATGTATTGAAATCTAAGTTCTCGGAGTAGTAAGAACAAGCTTTTAAGTGGGTCATGTGTGAGTTGGAGTAAGACGTAACTCAATAGCTTGAACTACACAAAAAGAATTAAAAAAGAAGTGTGTGTGTGTGTGTGTGTGTGTGTGTGTGTGAGACTCCAAGAGTATGGGTGCAAGAATTAGTGACGCGCATAAATGGATAAGAGAGAAAAAAACATTTAAGCCCTTTTCACATTGAAAATAGCTACATTTGTTTAGCCAAACGGGGTTCATTGTGGGTTGAATAATGTGAAACCAAGGGTGTTAACGGCCTCAAAACAAAGTTCTCGAAGAGAGAGAGAGAGAGAGAGAGAGAGAGAGAGAGAGTGGGCGGCGAAGCGTCGTAATAATGAAAGAAGGGAAATATCAACATTTGGTGGTGTGCATGTAAACATACATTAACCAAAGCTTGCTGGCAACGTTTCACAATGAGCTTAAGAATGTTGTGCGCTAGTTTTTAGCATTTTCTACAAATATGTTTTGTACTCCAATTGTATCCATTCTCCCATCCACATAGGAAATCAAGTGCAGAGGAAGAGAGAGGAGAGACAGCATTTGTGGGAGACCAAGAGATCGTGTGGAGAAAAAAAAAATGTGTGAGAGACATAGTTTGTGTGTGTGTGTGTGTGTGTGTAAGACAGCCCCACCTTCTGCTCCAGCAGTGCCCTGCGCAGAGACACTCTCTGCTCCAGGTCCTTCCTCTCACGCTCCTGCTGCGCGTCCGTCTGCATCTTGATTTTGCTCTGGTACGCATTCAGCAGCTCCAGCTCCTGCTGCAGCTGCATACGCAACACCTGACACTCGGCCTCCTGCGCCTCGTCCAGACGCAACTACACACACACACACACACACACACACACACACACACACACACACACACACACACACACACACACAAAACTATAGTGAGGCTTGAATATGTGTGAATAGGTTATGATGCCATCCCAAATCGATCTACAAACATACAATTTTGTATAATGAATCTGACAAACAGCATTGTAAACATGCCAGAGATAAACTCTAAATGCCTGGACAATGATTTTCAGCATGTAAAGAAAATAAAGACTATTTTCCAGGCATAGAGGATTACTGCACCAACACAAGGGACTGTGCTGATTCATTTACTGGGTTGATATTCTGTGGAACAGCTGTGTGTGTGTGTGTGTGTGTGTGTGTGTGTTTTTGTGTGTCTGTCCATCCACTCACAGCCTGCGTGGAGAGCATGTCGTTGATGGAGTGGTCGTACTGCTCGGCCAAGATGGCCAGCTTGCGCGTCTGCTCCTCCTTGAGGCGCTTGAGCACGGCCTTGTGCTCGCTCTTGGGCGTGTTCTCCCGAAGGTGGTTGCGCAGCGCCTTGTACTGCCGTGTCTGGATCTTGCACGTGTCCTGGAACTGCTTCTTGATCTGGAGCTCTTTGGACTGCCGTGGGGAAGACACGGGGCAGGAGATGAAATAGGCTGCAGTTTGTTCCCATCAAAGTCATCTTATCAAACACCAAATCGCATGGATTGAAAACACACATTTACATTTTCAGTTTTGTTTGAACAGAAGACGCACAGGATTAACCCGTCAGATTCAATACGACTGGACTCTATATTGAGCCATTGCTGTAAGTATCGGATGCGTTATTCCATCGCTAATGGACCATGGGAATAGCTAAAAAGCTAACTAACGCAACGCTAGAAAGTGGCATGGTAATCAATCAGGATTAGTGCTTCTTGGTAAGGTATTGATTCGTCTGCAGCGTCACACAAAGTTCAGGGTCCCAGTGAAGCAGTCGGGGATAAATAAGCGATAAGAGCTTATCTAGAGCGCAGCAACTGAAGGGAGAGGAAGGGAGACAGCAGAAAAAAACAAAGAACACAGGAAAGAAACGAGAGAACGAGGTGATAACAGTGGACAAAATGGGAGATGAGTGCACTGATGCCTGCAGGTGGAAAGAATAACAAGCAGGATGAATGTGCAGAAAAGAAGGGGAGTGGAACAGAGAAGTAGAGGGCAAAGAGATGAGCGTGGGGAGGAGGAAAGAGCAGGACTTCACTCTGAGTGTGACTCGTGTGTGTGATGGGAGAGGCATGAGAGAGAAAGGGGTTGGGAGGACAGAACAGGATAGGATGGGTATTAGAGAGAAAGGGGGGTGGGGTGGGGGAGGAGAAACATTAGAAAAGAGATAAAGGAGGAGGAGAGAGAGAGACGCACTCACCTTGAGGCTCTTGGGCTGCTGGCGCACCTCCATGACGTGCTTGCGGCGCAGCTCCCTCTCGCGACGCTTGTTGTATTCCTGCTGGTTGTTGAGCTCGGTCTGGTGCTGCGTGCGGATCAGGTCGGCCCGCGTGCGCTGGATGGTGTTGAGCTGCCGGAACTCCTGCTCCTGCATCGACTCATGGTGCCGCAGCAGCATGGCCTGCTCCAGGTCCTTCTGCGTCTGACGCTTGTTCAGCTCCTGCAGGACACACACACACACACACACACACACACACACACACACACACACACAAGGAAGAGGGGTGAAAAAAAGAAATGAGAGTTGAAAAACTGTTGCAGAAAAACAATTCAGATCCAACCAATCAGTTTCACACACAAAAACAGGCAAAGATCTAGAGATACATTCATGGCGTTTCATTCAAATAGCAGTCTCAAATAAATCACCTGCGCCTGATCAAAACAATGTAAGGAGTAACAAGCAGACAACCACCACACACACACACATACACACACACACGCACACGCACACATACACCTCCAACAAAAAAGACTTGTTAGGCAATGGCCACGGAGGGCCCAGTGGCAGAATAGCTAAAGTAGTCCTCACCTCGCGGGCCAGGTCCTGCTCCACGTTGTGTCGGGCGATGAGGATGCGCCTCTTGAAGCGGCGGCACTCCAGCTCCATGTACTGCCTCTGGCGCCGCAGCAGGTTGGCCTCCTCCTCCGCCTGGAAGTGCTGGATGTTCTCCTTCTGCTTGGACAGCCACTCCTGCTTCTCCTTCTTGGGCGTCGACTGGTTCTCGTTCAGCTCCTGCGGGCGGAAAGAGGGAGGGGGGGGGGGGGGGGGGAAGCGAAGCGAGCAAAGAGAGAGGAAAGAGAAGAGACATGAGTAAAAAAAGGCTTGAAAGGAAACGACAGATAAATCGAAACAATAAAAGGAGAGACTCCTGAATCTGTGGTGCGGAGCATCAAAGTCTACACACTCAGATCACAGGGACCAGACTGTTTGTGCTGATGGCCTTCACCTCTTTGAGTTGCTCCTTGCGGCGCTTGTACTCCCGCTTCTGGGACTCCAGGAAGCTGTTGAGCTCCTTCTTCTGCTGGCTCTGGATGTGCTGCTGAAACTTCTTCTCATCGTTGGTGAACGTCTTGGCCTGCACACCGGACCGAATGGGTGCAACCGTTAGCCTTCGACTACAAGCAGTGGAACGCAGCCGGCCGCAGCCGAGATGAGAAAACCAATGTGCAAACTAACACCCAATGTGTGCACACATGACACTAGCAGGGGGCTTCTCCACTGACCGGTACCAGCTTGGTTTCGTTCAACTCGCTTTTTTGGCTTTTCAAGGAATTTATTATTTTATTCTCACATACTTTTTTGTTGTGTGAAAAATGTAGTGGTGAAATTACGGATAACAGTTCCATAACTGAAATCTGATACCTGGCAGCCAATACCATTTTTTTTCCAACCGTGCTGAACTAATACTAAATGATGACATATTGAATGTTTGGTCGCTACTGCAACCAGTTACATTTAAGCTAATAATTTAACTTGAGTAGAAATCTGTAGGTTCGAAACCAAACTGAACATAGTAGAACCGAACTGGTCCCTCATCAGTGGAGAATCCCCATACGTCCTGCTCTGGGCCACGTACGTCTTTCTCCATGGTGGTCTGGTGCTTCTTGATGAGCTTGTCCATCTCGGAGGAGAAGCTGCTGCGCTGGCTCTCCAGCTCCTTGTCCAGCCGCAGCCGGTGCTCGTCCAGCTCGCTCTTCAGCTTGTTCTCCAGGGCCACCAGCTGCTTCTGGTGCTGCCGCCGCATGCGCTTGTAGCCCCACATCTGCTCGCGCAGTTCAGAGTCCTGCTCGTGCTCCTGGATCTGACGCGTCACCTGGGAGACAGATGTGCATGCATGCAAGTTAAAACACTCGTCAGGTGGGACATGAGAAGGTGCTTCGCTTTACCGACACGAAGCAAAGGGACATAAACAACTTCATACTTAAAAGGTGCTCTGTGAGATTCTGCAGGATTTTAACGTGATTTTAATTTTGTATCAAATTGCAGGCATCTCCCCTTGATCTGCTCGCTTTCTGCCCCCTGAATACATTGTGAAGAAACCCGGTCACGAAAGACAACTCATAGAAGCAAAGAGCTTATGGCTTAGCCCTGAGCCCACTGAGACACAGATGAGTGAGCAGTCACCCCAAACATAATGTAGCCTGTCGACAGACAAACAGACTCATGCTGCTGATTGACATGCCCTGGCTTAACCTGCCATATTGGTACAACACTGTCAGTCATCAGTAATGAACTACATTAACAGCATAACTTCTATAGAGCCCCAGGTTAGTTACATGAACCTCATGAACACATAGCACATCACACGCTCAAGATCACATTTCATTCAACTGATGCAAATACATTTACATTCTTAAAGAAAAATGCAAGGACATCACTGTGTTCACAAAAGTAAAAAAAACTCTGTTGTTTACAACACTGTGATCCAATGCTCAAAACCAGAGCTGCGGTGAACTATTTACTAACAGCAAAAATAAACCTTTTTAAAAGCTTACTCATTCAAGGTTTTAAAATTTGTTCAGACGGGATGTTTTCACAAATCAAGGCTGCCGACTCGTGCGTCAAGCAGAGCAGCCACAAGGCTGTCTTATGCAAGCCGAAACACAAAGCATCCTGCCAAGTGTAGCGTGGGCCCTCTGTAATTACGGAACACAGTCGAACGTCTGTCCGTCAGCACCGGGGCTGTGTGACCTTTACAGCTGACGATCATGTTTAAAAAAACAAAACAAAAAAAATAATATAATGTGTTCCAACAAATGTGTTTTAGACAGGGCTCCTGCCCACAACTTTACAGCCCCTGCCACACACCCAGCTGGCATGAGAACTGACCAGCAGAGAGCAGAAAGACATGCGGAGGTGGGGAACATCAGAACGGAGGGAGAGAGAGAGAGAGAGAGAGAGAGAATGGAAAGACATGGAGTGGGAGAAAGAATAAGAGAGTGTGTGCAAGACAGAGGAAGAGAGAGAGAGAATAAAAGAATGTATATGTGTGTAAGAGAAAGAGATGTGCGTGTGTGAGAGAGAGCATGAGAGAGACTGTATGTATGTGTGTGTGTGTGTGTGTGTATTCTCACCAGGGAGGCTGTGCGGATGGTGGCAAAGTGCTCGCGGTTGCGATGGTGCTTGCGGGGCGTCTGACCAGGTGGTGATTGGGCCGGCTCAGAAGGCCTGCTCTGAGGCTCCTCCTCCTCCTCTTGGTAGCTCTCTTCCTCCTAACACACACACACACACACACACACGCTTAGCTTAATGATTCAACTTCATATAAATTAAAAGAAAACTGTCACTGGAGGAAAAAAACGGACAGAGAGGCTCAACAAAACATTTACGATGACCATAACTAGACAGCAAGGAGGGTTGGAAGGAGAGGAGAAGGAATGTATGAGTGCGTGCGTGCGTGTGTTTATGTGTGTATGTGTGTGTGCGGAGGTAGGGTGAGGCGGGAAGGAGTGTGTGTGTGTTTCCAGGCACGTGCTCGTACAGGTTTGAGGTGGATGACGGAGTTGTTGGACATGACGGTGCGGTCGCCCTCCAGCAGGTCCAGCTCGCTCTTGTTGTCGGCGTCGGCGGCGTCGGGCAGGCTGTTGACGGAGCTGCTCTGGGAGCTGGCGCTGATGGACATGCTGGGGATGGACTGGTTGCTGCCCACGCTGTTCACCGTGCCCGTGCGGCCCACGCTGCTGTGGTCCGGCTCCTGGCACAGGGGAACAAATGGGAGAAGCCGTAGGGCTGGACAATTAATCGCATTTGCAATATAATCGCAATTTTGAAAATCGCAATTTCGAAATCGCAGAGACGTGCAATTTTTTTTGTTTCATAAAGCATAGACTTGTTTGTTAGCTACACTCTGCACTATGTTAAACAAGGATTGGGGTTCAATGCAACAAGATATTCTCTTCAATAAAAATATGCTGATTAATGAGAATAGTTCATTTTCTATTTTTAATTAGACATTGTGTACAAATATGTATATTAATGGGACATATTTGGTGCTTGTGGTTTTTATTGTTAAAAATCGCAATAAAATAACAATCGCAATATTGGTTGATAAAAAAATCACAATTTTGATTTTTGGCAAAATCGCACAGCCCTAAGAAGCCGTATGTGTCAGATGGGCATGAGTGGACACACACCAGAGATGTTCACAAGTCATTTTTTCCAAGTCCAAGTCAAGTCTCAAGTCTTTGTGCACAAGTCGAGGTCAAGTCTGAAGTCTAAGAGGGGTAATGCCAAGCCAAGTCTAAAGTCTTTCGCCCCAAGTCAAGTCTCAAGTCTTTAATGGCTATATTGAAAATTTTTTCACCAGATGCACACCTTACATAAAACTACATGGCTGTACTGTATTACACACTACTACTATTGTAAATATGGAGGATAAAGCTAATAATATTGATTTTAATATAAAATTACTAGCCCTGAAGCACCCTTACAAAATCAACCATGTTATTTTATGGTAACTTCATTACTGCAATATTTGTTATACCTTAAGCAGTAACATCCAGTGTCCAGCTATTTTGTTTACATTGCGTTTGTTTCTGTAAAAGGCAATATATGACGTTTAGACTACTGAAGCAGGCTAATATTAGGCTTAGAGTAATGCATTGGAATATGAATGCAGTATTCTTGTGTTAGACGTTAGGAAAGATTTTTTTCTTAACTGGCAAACACATAGGCACCTGCACCGTGTTTAAGGATGATTAATCTAAATCATTAACTGATGTTTAAGGATAGGCTGCTGTTATGACATCTGTGACAACAGCAGCTCTAATTTCACGTTGCAGCATATTGACCTGCTGCTTGCTTGTAGCCTAAGCGCAAACATAGCGCGATATAAAATAAAACGGTAATGAAAGGGGAGCGATAAAACTGTAATCGGCATACAGTCTGTATAGCCTACATTTGGGGTCATTTAGTGGGGGTGTAGTTGGATTGGTTTTCTAGCGGTGACGTTACCTTCAAGCTAAACTCCCCCCTTCATCTAAACAAGATAATTTATGTCTGTGTCTGTGTGCTTCTTAAAAGTTTGTGTTAAGTTCTTAAAAACAAATGCCATCATGCTACAAATTGAGCAGCTCCGGTTAAATCTGCCGCCACAATGCATTCAGTGTCAGTGTTTAGTGAAATCTGTAGCTGGCTGCACGCATGCGTTACGTTGGGCGTAATGAAGAGGGAAACGGCAATTTTGCCGTAACGCTGGAGAACACCAGGACACCGAAATATGAAATAATTTATTAAATAAATTAAATTATGCTAGTAAATGAACATTGTTCACGACTCTCGAGTCACACCATCTAAGTCCGAGTCAAGTCTCGAGTCTTTAAGGGCAAGTCTGAAGTCAAGTCACAAGTCTTTGTTTGTGCGACTTAAGTGCGACTCGAGTCCAAGTCTCAGACTCGAGTCCCCATCTCTGACACACACTACAACTATCTGCAACTAAGACTCATCTGACTAATTTGTGCAGACTCACTAATACATTGGCACAATGGGATAATCTCAAGAGAGACAGTCACACACACACACACACACACACACACTCAGCTTACCAAGAACACACACACACAGATGGACATGGACACACACAAACCCACAAGCATCTAGATAACACACACACAAGCAGGCCAGCATTATTTTCTGTTCTATTGAAGGAATATTTGTGACATCCATCATGTGTCATTCGAGAGACAAACACTAGTGTGTGTGTGTGTGTACATACACACACACACACACACACACACACACACACACACACACACACACACACACACACACACGTGGCTGTTTATACACACTGACCTCCTCCTCATCGGCCACCTCTGTGGTGGGGCCGTTGTGGGCCTCCTGGAAGAGGATCTTCTTCATCTTGCGGTACTGCAGGTTGTCCAGCTCACGCACGGCATCTTTGGTGCGCTGGATCAGGTCCATGAGCACCGACTCGGGACGCTCGCGCTGGACAAATGCATGCTGGGATGGAGGAATTGGTGGAAAGAAAGTACCGATAGCGAGGGGGAGGGAGAGAGGGAGAGGGAGAAGGAGGGAGGGAGGGAGAGAGAGAGAGAGAGAGGGAGAGAGAGAGAGAGAGAGAGACACAAGAGGCATACAGAATGAAGGAGCAAATTAAATTTAGAGCGTAGACAGACAAAATTTGTTCAAGTGAAGTGCATTGTCTGCGATGGTGTGTATGTCAGGAGTGTGCATATGAATAAATACGGGACAGTGACCGATACAGCGCTGATATTTCAGTAAATCATGCTGGTTCCAGATGGAAACAGGGCCACTGTACAAACGTGAGCCCTGTGGCATGTGTGTGTGGCGTGAGGGGTGTTGAGAAGCTAGTGTGGTGTGACTGACGTGGGGAGAGTGTGATGCAAAATGGAGACGCGCGCACACGTGTGTGTGTGTGTGTGTGTGTGTGTGTGTGTGTGTGTCTTGAGGGAATGGGTATGTTTGACTGTGGTCGACTGTCTTGCTGGGTTAAAGCAATGCATTCTGGGAGAAATTGAAACTTCTTTCTTATAGGGCCCGTAATGTTGCACTGAACCGCATCGTCTGTGTATGAAATGTTCTACCTAAATAAACCTGTCTTGCCTACAGAATAGGCTTTTGCCCAGTGAGAAAAGTGCTGCACAGCTAAGTTGAACAAGCCGACTGACTGATTGAAGCACGCACTCACCTTCAGCAGCTCCTCAGAGGTGGGCCTGTCCTGAGGGAGCTTCTGCAGGCACGAGTCCACAAAGTTTCTAAAGTAATCCGTCCTGGAGAAACAGACAGACAGAGAGAAGGGAAAAGAAATCAGGTAGAGATGGATATGAAAGAACAAGTGAGGGAAAACAAAAAGAGTGAAGGGGGGGAGGAGAGGAGAAAGGAGAGAGGGTGTGTTGTGTTTGCGTGTGTGTTTAAGAGTGTGCCATTGGCCATGACATTCAAGGGATTCAGAAATAGGGGGAGAAAGAGAGACAGAGAGAGAGAAAGGATGAGAGGCCTGCTTCTCCCTCTCCTCTTTGCTCTCGGCTCATGTAGTGAAGGTAAAGTAAATTATGCATGAGACGAGCAAACAGTGGCCCTGGGCCCCCGGAGTACCCAGCAGCAGCAGCAGCGATCAATAGCACAGATACTCACCACTCACTAGACTGCAGCGTGGGGCTCTCATTCTGGGCTATGTGATATAAGGCACTCATTGCATTCATGTTGAAGAGGGGTGGTTTCCTCTCGGCTAGAGAGAGAGAGAGAGAGAGAGAGAGAAGAAACACAAATTATGTTAATCAACCGTTTAAGATGTAAACACAACTAAGTCTTAGTTCTGCTCACATGTAGGCCTAGATGTGACCATCAAGGGAATAGAAGAGGGAGAAAGAAAATGAGACTGAGGTGTAGCCAGACACTGGGACTGGGACATGACAGACAGACCAAACCAGAGGGAGAGAGTACACAAGGAAGTGAAAATAAAAGGCAGAACGTCCACAGAAGAACAAGAAAACCTGCCAATAGGGATTGTGTGGCTTGAGGGCATGTGTGGTGTGTGTGTGTGTGTGTGTGTGTGTGTGTGTGTGTGTGTGTGTGTG
>JAGFZM010000157.1:68106-88743 GCA_017657215.1 Limnothrissa miodon | reverse complement strand
AGAGAGAGAGAGAGAGAGAGAGAGAGAGAGAGAGAGAGAGAGGAAGAGCAGAGATTCAGTTTTCCTTCACAAGGTTTAATTTCAGTTCAGCCATTATGATTCAGAATATAATCTTCTGCCATTATAATTTTATTTGAAAAAATGTCTGCAAACAAATCCTGATTTTTAGCTGATAAACTGCATAATCACTGATGAACCATATAATCACTAGCACCCTCATTTGAAGCCATGATTCCCCAGACCATGAGTCATGACAACCCTGACTGAGCAGGAGTGAGTCATCCGTGTGTGTGTTTGTGTGTGTGTGTCAGTTCTGCTCAGACACTCACCAATATGGAGTCCCCACAAAGGAGTTGGCAGGGGACACCAGGGATGCTGAGCCAAAGTCTGCCAGCTTCACCTGTCCCGGCTCAGTCAGCAGGATGTTCCCAGCCTTTATGTCCCTGGGGGACAGAGAGAAGAGGCAGACAGAGACACAGAGAGACAGACAGAGAGACAGACAGGGAGAGAGAGGGGGAGAAAGAGAGGGAGGGAGGGAGGCAGACAGGTGGTGACTTACATTAAAATCCCGGGTGTAACCGAGACAAACAGGAAAAATACTAATGATTTATATTACTTCTACTTATATTTTAATTACTTACTTATTTTATAATAGATATGGTACATAACATATATAGTATATACAATCACCATATGGCAAGGTATTAACAACATTTTATTTCAGTCAAAGTTACTAACTGTGTACACACGCACACACACAAACAAACACATGCCCACACTAACACATACACACACACACGCATGCGCCCACACACACCTGTGAATCATATTATGGGAGTGAAGGTAGGCCAAGCCTTGCAGTGCACCATGAGTAATGGCTGCTATTTCCATTTCTTGGAGTGGTTTCTTGTGCACTGGATAGAGGTTGGAAAGATAGAAAGGAGGAAACAAAGGAACGAACAGACAAATCAATAAACAAATCAATGCATCTACCGGGCTTCATACAACACACCGGTCGCTGGCATCAGTGTCATCCATCACACTTTTAGTGGAACTATGGTCATTTCTTTTTTTTCTTTTTGTCTGTTTTGTCCTAATTAGATGGAGCGTGAAGCACAAACGTACCCTCTAGAACATCCGAGGTGGAACCCAAGCAGTACTCCATCACCAGCTGCGGGAGAGACAAAGGCACACGCTGTCAGCTCACTGTCAAACAGCACCCACGACCTGACCATGTGCCTTTCATCAGCGACGCCATTAAACTGAGCAGGAAGGGCAAAGATGGGGGCAAATCGGGTTTGCATAAGTCGCTGCCAGCTTTAGGAGGACATTTAACGGAGGCATGGCTGAGGCTTGGTTGTTATGCAACCGGTGAAATGAAAGTGCTTTTCTTTGGTCACATGAGTGGGGTGCTGGCCTACAACTAGAGTTTTATGCAAACAAAAACAACAACAACCTCAACAACAACACACACACCCACAAATGAACCGTCCCAAGTATTTAACAGCTATTCATAATGAATTGCATCAAATAAAGACTGATTAAGAAAAAACAAGCATTCTAATGTATGAAATGCATACAATCATTGTTTATTTACTGTAGTCTGGTTGTGTGTATGGTAAACTCGCAGACACCCACAAAGAGGACGAACAGACAGACAAGACTCTCACCCAGGCTGTGTGCTCGCGCAGGTAGCATCCTTTATACTCAATGCTGTTGGGGTGCTGGATCTTCTGGAGAAACTTCACCTCTTTAATGATGTCCTGCCACTTCTGCACATGACAGACGGGGGAAGGAGCAACCAGAGAGAGAACTTGAGAAAAGGTTACCTTACCACCACAGAGAGAACATTCAACAGCCGCTGTGATGCACTAAAATGTGAAAAGAAACTTGCTGGGGATATGCTAGGAATACCAAAAACTTTCTGCATCATACATAACAAATCTGGTTTCAGTCGACATCAAACAGATGCTACCAAAAATAAAACACTTCCGCAGGATTATGGTTTGTTTTATTGACTTCATTTTTCTTTTCTTCTTTTTTTTTTTTGGGGGGGGGGGGGGATAAACAGATTTATGACACATTTATGACACTCAACCCCACCTAGAGCGCTTCTAATTGTACGTCTGGCGCAGATGCTTCCCCGGTGAGCTCATCGCTCTTGAGTTCTAAAAGCCCTGCGGCAGTAGCAGCGGCGGCGGCAGCAGCAGCAGGTTTGGGAGACTTGCTCTGCGTTAGGCCAGCCCACTCGCTTGCTCTCGCTCCTTCTCCCATTGCTGCACAGCGAGGGTGACTAAAGCAGCTTGACCTCGGATGAGTAACGGGGAGCAAAAGAGGCAGAATTCTCAGCTCTAACAACTCCGGTGTGTGCGCGGCGAGACCCAAATATAGCAGCACCTCGGCAGGGGCGTGCTAAAGACTATTTTAGCAAGTCACCGCAATCAGTAGCCCTGCTGCGTTTTCATTTAACGTCACTACCTGGATTGCACAAGTCCGTCCATTGGCTTTCCACAGTACATTAATCATCAGGTAGAATAAAATGAAACGGCATCTTATTATATCTTGAGAACTCAAAGGGTCTGTCAGGAAGCTTTGCTCCCCTGCTGCACTCAAGTGAGGTTAAGGACAAACTGCAGTCTTAACATGCTCAACAATTTGACAATGGTAGCTCACCTCATTGCACTGTTTCCCACTGTAGGACATCTTCTTGATGGCCACCACCTCTGAGGACCGCACATTCCGAGCCTGGGAACACACAAGATCGCTTAATCTCACACACACACACACACACACACCACTTTCGGAATACCTTACCATTAGCAACAATGCATAGTTCAGCATTAGGTTGTCCGAAGGTATTTTTTTATAGTCGACAGAATCAATCGAAGTATGTAGACGAATCTTGTAGGTGTCAGATGCTTGTGTAATAGAACACTCCTCTGGAGTGCTCACAGTCCTACTAAAGTATTTCTTCAGTCAACCATCATTTAGGCTGATATTTATCTGATTCTCTGTGATATTTGAATGCAAACGGTTGATACCAACATGTACATTTGTGGCATCCACTACATTTTTTGTAATTGATTAAGTTGACTACACCAACATATTTTCCCAGCATTATTAATTTCATGCTGTGACAAGGTGAAATACATCATATTTATTGAGTCAATCCATACCAAGTGACTTGATTAACATTGTACACTATATGCTTTGGAGCCCTGGCTGGCTACTCACGAAGTAGACAGCGCCGAAGCTGCCATGGCCGATCTCTCGGAGGTCGGAGAAGAGCTTCTCGGGGTCATCCTTGAAGAAGAGTTCGGCGATGTCGGGGTCCTTGAGGCTCCCGGCCCGGGCGCTCTTGTTCATGCTGGGGGATGGGTGGGCGGGCGAGGGGCCGCAGCGCAGCCGCCAGCAACTATCTGGGTCTGCGACTGCGACGCGACAGCCCCCACCGACGGCTCATCTGCAGGACAGCGGCTGCATGCAGATCCACACCTGAGGCCGAGAGACACAACATTGACACAGCTGTTAGAGGGGAAAATTCATGGAAAACAAACAGTTCACCGTCTCCCAGTGTGTGTGTGTGTGTGTGTGTGTGTGTGTGTGTGAGAGAGAGAACAGATGCACAAGGAGCATATAATACGCTAGATCTTTGTCTCTGTGGTCTATTCTTCCTAGTGTAAAACAAAAGGGATAAAGCAATAACACTTGTGGGTTTAGGGTGATGTATGGTATGACGCCTCGCCTCCCCTCCCCTCCACTCAAACACATGTCTCTTCTTAAGTTTGGATCTGTGTGCATAGTACACATCATTACAATTTGTTGCATGTTTAATAATGGAAAGGAAAACAGACAAATAAAAAACACAAAAGGGGTAACGGATCTAATGACAAAGAAAAGACAAGATGACTGACTTCTCCAGCACGTGTCAGATATGGTACAGTATGCCTACCTACACACTCTCCACCGTCACACAGACGTATTTCATGCTGGAGGACTGAATACACAGAGAGAGGGGGAGAGGTGTGTGTGTGTTGGAGGGGGGGAGAGAACCAGAGACAGGAAGTGGAGAGGAGACACCCTCAAGTGGCAGCCACAACACCCTCAGCACCTTCCCAGAAAGGCCTCGCTGTGTCCACATCCACACAGAGAGGGGGAGTGAGAGAGAGAGAGAGAGTGAGAGAGAGAGAGAGAGAGTGAGAGAGAGAGAGATATCATTGCTATCTATGATGTTCTGCACTGCTGTAGCTGACAAAGCACTCCATGGGGTCCCAACAGTTCAGGCACAACAATACTGACTCCAGCAAGTATTTAACATGATTTTTTAAATTAATTTGTGAAATGTTTGCATAGATTTACGTGTATATCATTCTAAAAGCTTTTTGCTAATAATTTCTTTGGCCCTATGGACAAAAACAGTCAAGGTTTACAAAAGAAATGTGGTAATATAATTGTTAACTGATTAAGTTTTTTTTTTTTTTTTTTAAGATTGCTTAGAGCTATATTTGTACTCAAAGTGCGTGCGCGCGCGCATCATGCCACTTCAGGTAGTGATCTGGGGGTGGCAAAAGTGGACCTGTCCAAGCCCCTGTGTGTGTGTGTGTGTGTGTGTGTGTGTGTGTGTGTGTGTGTAAGAGAGTGATAATTATAGGCATGAGGGTGGGTAGCTGTGTCAGGCTTAGCAAGCCCAGGAGAGGCGGCCACTTATAGCCGGTCCCCGTTGAGGTGGCTCCACAGCATAAAAGCGATGGCAAAGACGGTTGCCATGGCAATAGCACCTCCTGCACATGGTGGACTGACTGACTGCATCCAATAGCCTAAAACTACCTACACCAACTCCCTCCCAAAATAAATGAAAACATGCCAAGACAAAAAAAAAAAAAAGAAATCCCAAAATCCCTTTCGTCTATTGCTGTTAGTCTTCTGCGCCGGTTGCTACCTTGAACGTGTGATTCGCCGACGCAAGCCTAACAAAAGAGGTTTACGTAAGCGTGCAGGTGAGAGGCACAAGGTGCTTGACAGGGACGCAGTGGCGCTGGAACAAAGCATACCACCCGCACGAGTCATCCGTCACATTGACAACACTGAAAGAGGGAAGAGCGAGGCTTTCATCGCCGCCCCTGGCCAGCAAATCTCACGCAGAAAACCTGCGCCACGTCAGCAACCTTGGTCAACAGATCTAATACTAGTCCAACACATCCAGCATATACACACATTTCTCTGAAAACAAGCTGAATCAAAAGAATCACTTTTTGACCTGAAATGACACCATCAGAATAGTCTGCCTTCTGTTTTTTTGCCTTAAGGGTCTCTGAAGCCATGCTAAACTTCAAAGCTTTCTGTCAAAACTGTTCTGAAAATAATTGCGAAATGGTTGCGCAATTTCAGTACAGTGACAGCAGGCAAACCTGGACATCTTTTCTCAAGGCAATAACACAGTCATGGCCACCATGGAGTAAACAACGCAGAAGTTCTGGGCTTTTTGGGCGTGAGGTAGAGTTTTTTTTTTTTTTGCTAACTGAGCAATTTCCTGATACCAATCAAGTTGTGCCCGTGCCCACCCCCATTGTCCCTCCATCCTTTTAAACCCCCCCTCAAGTCTCGACGGGCTGACAGCATGGAGGCTAGACGTTATGCCACCATGGCTAGTCATGCTTGCATTCCACAAGTGCTCACTGTAAAGCCCATCATCATGGGTCGGAGTCTCTGTGTCGCACACACACACACCACACACACACACACACTAAACTAAAGGACTGCAATGCTCCATGGCCAACCCTCCTTTGGTTCACCCAACAGCGCAGCTACAGTGTGCCACTCTGTGCTCATTTTTAAATAGCACTTTGTTTATTACTGCTGCTTGGGCACGGCCCCCTCACACACACACACACACACACAACTACTCAGATGATCAGCTTCACAGACACAATACTGAAGACTGAGGTCTGATGTTTGAGTCACAAGACTAGCCCCGCTCCCCCCGCCTGGCCAGCAAGAACAGAAACCATCTCTCAGTGTACTACTCATCTCTCTCGCTCACGTACACACACACACACACACACACACACTAACATACACATACACGCCCTACAAAGAAAAACAAATACATGTGTGTACACATGACTCATACACATACAAAAAAAAAAAAAAAACTAAACAAACATGCCATCTACAATACAAAACATTGTTAACTGTCTGGACATTCCACAAATTCTACAAACATCGCTCACATTTCCTCAACTTTGTGTCCTGCACCCTTACTCTGTACGGCGGTCCAGACTCAGAATCAACCTCGGAGCAGAAACACTAACAGACTAGCAATTAGCGACCTCAAACTAACACCGACTGTCCAGAGGAGCAAAGGGCCTTAGAGAACACACAACACACCGCTTCAGTCCGAGCAGACAGCGACCGAGCGCTGCAGCTGCGTGCTGTGGAACCTCTCTGAGGTCGGGGCCGGTCTGGTGGCTGGCCGTGTGCTAGGAATAAGACCGAGGGCGAACAGCGCAGGGGCCCTGGGCTGGTAGCAAGCGGACGGACGGACACAACCGAGCGTGCACAGATGGCAGGAACGCGGCAGAGCAGGACGGTAAAGGGCAGGATTCCCTCTGCGCGTCCTCACTGGGCATGTGCAAACGGATGCCAGCTAGCCTAGCCGCAAGCGTTAGTGAGCCAGTGTCAGGGGGTAAGTGTGTAACGGAGGCCAGTCAGTCTATCCACACATCCGTAGAACAAGCTTATAAAATGCCCTCCCTACACTTCAGTAGTGTTGTCGTAAATTGACTGAGTCTGGGCTGTTTTCAGCCGACTGGCAAAGGTGATAGCTCTTGATCTGAGGTTACTGTATCACAGGTTTGGCCTCCGGGTTTCACTGCGTAGGTTGACCTCTATTACAGTACTGTGTTACAGTAAAGTGCCGTGAGCCCGGAGGGGAGTGAAATTTATAGGGGGGTGAGTGTAAAACTTTCCTCTCAATACAATACACAAAAGAGCGTCCTGGTCAGTTGACTGGGGGCCTGGGTTTCTGGTAACTGGCTAGGCTGTTTGTTACCATTACACATAAAGTCTGCACGCCAATTCCTGGTTCTAGATGCTTGCAGTCCACAACAGTTTGGGACGTTCAGGACTCAAGTCACCTGGGTCACTTAGCCCATTCCCTCGTTAAATCTTTAATGAACCAATCAAGTGCAGTGCTGCCCTACAGTAAAACCTACACGCATCACACAGTCAGATAGGCCTAATGACAACATCCAATAACACAAATCACAAAAAAATTCTGACACTGCTCAAAAGAGAATACTAAATACTAAACACACTGTTGTGAGCTTACTACACCCATACAACCACTTGTTGATTGACGATGACAAAATGAACAGGTAATTGCCCTTTTGGGTGAGTTTCCCAGTAAACACAATCACAGAGTAGGGAAAGATGGCATCAATCTGGTTTTAGAGTAGGGAAAAATAGCTGTTTTAGAGTAGGGAAAAACAAATTTACATTCACCTCTCTACAGTATCTTCATTACTAGGCTCAAAGTTGCATCCAGCTCCAACAGACACACACTCACACAGAGCACAGTACCGATTGTAAACAAGATTTATCCACGCCCACTGATGGTGAGATGGTGCTCTCGTTTGCATCATCATCATCATCATCACCATCATCATCATCATCGTGTCCACGCACAGCGCTGGCTAAGGTCATTACGGCAGTGACACTGGCCTGCTCTGGATTACATGTGTGCTGGAACCAGGACTGCTGTTGCTACCCGTCTGCCCGTCCACCCACGACCCAGCCCTTATCCCTCCCCTTCCCTCCCTCCCCGCCCCTCCGGCCACCAGCCCACTGGAGGGGCCTGAAAAGCAGCTTTGTGGGCTCCATCCTCTGTCGTGTGTCTGTAATCATGCAAGGCATTACAGGCTGAGGGATGACGACAGTGTCAGTGGACGTTCTGCGCACAGGCCACATTTCCATGAGCCGTGCACAATGTGGCACTTAATCAGCGGCGGGGCTGGACATTGAGCGCCAGCGTAAGATGCTTATGTTCCATGATGACCGACGAGTCAGAGATAATGTATGCACGCTGTTGTGATTTCCATTCACAATATAGTTCATACTGATTTGAATTACAAATATCTCTTCCCCTTCTTATGTGAAGCACTGTCAGGCCTACAGCTTTCTGTTGCTGACCTTAATGACAGAATCTATGAGCCTGACAAGTTGACCTGCTGCCGTCTACAAGCTAATTACATAGTAACCACTAGTTAATAAGATAATGAGTATGACCTAGAAGAAAGGCTTAGTGCGCAAAAAATTCAGGTAACTCAACTAGTACTCAATATGTAGCCCAAATAACAAATCAAATGTGGTGAAAAGATCAATACGATTTTTCTTTTTTTTTTTTAAATAGTTTCAATAGAGTTCATCTTAACAAAGCAGTTGAGCTATGACCTTCACGGATACCATGAGAAATGTGTCCTAGCTCAAACTCTCACACACCATCAGGTCATGTGATGCCCCAGCTCAAAACATTTTTTGATCCATTTGATTAATTTTCAAACCTTCATTGCTTAAAAGCCCTTTAAAAGGCTAACCTTCAATTATACATTAGGGGTCAAAGAGACAAAAAAGTGTTTCTGAAACTCTTAATGCTAAAACATCTGTGTACACTGTGATTAGCAAAAGAAAACCTTACTTTCTGATGCCGAGAGATGTTTGTGTAAGACCCAACATTCCATAGACAGGACAAGACAGGATATCACCCTCATTATTAAAGAGCCGTTATCATTTGGGTACAGCGCACTTCAATTTTCATTTTTATGACTCTATTGTCTTGGGTAATTCCCAAAGGGGGTGGCAGGCAAAGGGTCTAACGACAAGCCATAAATTTTCACTGGAGGGAGAGTGAGTATAACACTACACTGACACTACAACCCAACACAGAAAAGGATAACACCTGTTGTACAATCCGTTAAACTAATGCTATTTGATACAGCCTTACATTAAATCCAGGTGCGATTCACTGTTTCAGCTTCCCATATTGAACTGATTGTAGTGTGTGGAAATACAAACAAAAAACAACTAAAACTGACTTTATAGTTTGTTTACTACCTTCTTGGTCACACTATGGCCTTTAAAATACTATAGCACCTTAATACCGATGTAAAACTAGCCTACACAAAAATAAAATTATACCTATGTAAAAAAAAAAAAAAAAAACAAGACTAGGTGTATTTCAGGGAGACTTCTTAGGTCCCTGTCGTTATTGTATCCAACACTGTGGACTGGTGGTATAAGCCCTTCATAACTATTTACAGTGAAGCAGCTAACAGCAATACCTACTCAAGACGTTCTTTCTTACATAACCAAAATTAGACTTCAAATTACCCACACTGAACAAAACCATAATTATGTAGTTTCTTATGGTATGGAACTATGCATCTCCATGTTCTTGTGCTAGACCACAGCACCCAAGGAGTGACACTCCTTCATCTTCTGGCCTGTTCCTCCATGGGATAGCCTAGTGAGGAGAAGTGTCCATGGCTGCTTTAAGAGGCGCAATGAGGTCAGAGACAGACAATTGTGGGGACAAGAGAGTGTGTCACCCCACTGCACAGAGGCATCATTCAGCCGAGCGTTCACACACTTTTCACTTTGCATGTTTTTTGTGTGATATTCACCCAAAGACAAATAGACAATGCACAGCAAAGCTTCTCACCACAAGGGTTCTGGCATCCACAAGTTCCCCCTGTAAAATGATTTCTTCCAGTGGATGAGCACATATCTCAACATCATCCAAACTTCTTGTAGAGTGTGACAGTATGTCTCTGTTGGTGGGGGAAAAAGGGATCTGGTTGCTCTATAAAACATGACTAAAGGGAACACACCCAGGAAAGCTAAGGCATAATGCATGGCCTCCATATGGATGTGTACGCCTGATGAAAGGTTCCCATTTCAGAGGGAGGAAAGCAAATTAATTTGGCACCACTAAGCAAGCATATGCTTTCTTCATCAAAGGCAAAAAGGTTAGAGACTTAATGAACCAGACACCAAGAGGACATGAAGCCAAGTTCTTGTAATAATAGGCCACATTTGAAATGGCATACATTACATGCCACAATGCAGTGCAATGAATAAGAGAATACTAAAAAAGTCCACATTTATCCAATATCCACCAAATTTCATGAAAATGAACAGACCACCCCTGAATGAAAAAACTACATGGGAACAGTCTTTGTTGGGCTGATATGCGTAGTAGTTTGGAGATGACTCAACGTTTGAATGACGAAATGAAAAAGACCAAATCTGACGCTACTCCAGTGCCATAATCAACTGTGTGCAATTCCTAAGATTTTCGCCATATATCATACTAACAGCATGGTTTAATGCCACGACTAAGGTTACTGACGAAGCAAGACATCTGTCAAACAGAACATGGGAAGCGGGGGTCTTCACACAATTAGGCGTTGTCCAGAAACAAGTAAACAGGATGAGATGCTTGCTCGGAGGCTGACAAAATAAATAATGTCACTTCAACATGGACAATTAGACGACTCTTATACTGCTTAGACAACGATGAAACTACTTTGATGGCCAATGAATGTAATATTGGCAACGTTACACTAGACCACCTCGGAGGCAACTAAACATTTATTAGTCAGGATTTGCTCTTCTTCAATAGTTTTCAATAATCATATTATTCGTACAGTCAACTATAAACACAACAACACTCTGCTGCTTACACAGCGAGTTAACTGCCATTAAACCTATCAAGCAAGGCCTGTGCTGTCGCACGTCCACCAGTTAGCAAGCATCAGCTGGTAAGTTAGCTAGCTAACGTTAAACCTGCCTAGCTGACCAATCAGATAAACATTCAAATGTTGAAAAAGTCGCATTGACCTATGGGTCAACTGTTCTCGAAATATGACTTGTGTTATGTATGAATAGTAATAAAAAATGTCACAAGTTAGCAACCAGTCATGGTTGTGGAACATCTGATAACGTTACTCAAAGATGACAACTTCAGAACTTCCCAAACTAACGTTAGCTTGCTATTTGCTAGCTGACAAATAGCTTTAACGTGGCAGTGTATATATGCCATGGCATGTATCTAAGTTACATAATGTAAGGACTTATGACATAATAAACAGTAAATCTGCTAAAACATAACACATATATACGACACTTATAATATGTAGATGGTTGTTCTAGCACTCAAGTCAAAAGTTACTTGGCCGTTCATGGGCAAGCGGGCTATATGGCTAGTTAGCGAGTCAGCTAAATCTGCTCTTACAAGTGCAGCTGCAGAAGAATGTAAGGCGGTAACTCACCCGTTCGACAGGCCAGTTTTGAGAGGGCTGTCTGGAATCAAGAAGTGCTGTTCATCCAGATCAGAGTTAGCAGAAGTCTAATAATAGTCTAAAGTTACCTTCGACGAACTTTTGACGCGTATTTAGTCGACAGGTTTTGATTATAACTGATTTTGCTAGTTGACAATGTTAAAACTCCACCCCAGGGCTAACGGTGGCCCAGGAGCTTGATTTTCCCCCTCTCACGGACAAGTTCTAAAGATGGCGACCAGGCACCTCATTCCCTTCGTGTCAAATCCGACGAGGAAAAAATGTGGGAACACTCCTAAAAACAATCTAAAAACTAACAGCAACCACGCCCTTTGAGAAGTCCGATGGCTCAGAGGCCTCGCTGTATTAGATTGAGTTTGCAGTTATATTTCACTGTTTGTGTTGGGACTGTGATTTTCTCTCCCCTCCTCTTCCCGTCTGTTCCTGGAACGCCAGTTCCGCCCTGTTTTTTTCTTGGATGCATTCTGATTCTACAGCATGTAAGGACATCAACTGTAGGCTATGCATTTTTCATAATAAACCATTCCGTACAACTAGAATGACTTGAAAATTTAATGTGATATTTGGTCGATTTGGATTAATTCTTTAAATAACATTTAAGTCTACAGTTGGCAACATTTTAATAGGCTGCTGTGATGGTATTTTTTATCTGGTCAGCTCTTGATTCTGATGAATCACCACATAAATTCTGAACGGAATTTATATGTCTCAATACCTCCCTTGTAACAGAAAAACAGTTTTTTAATGAAAGGAACGCATATACATTACATATTGATACAACTTTATTAAGCATGCTATATTTACTTTATTGCAGTGACAGCTGTGACGTGCAGGTTATAAGTCAGTGAAAGGTTAATAAACTGCACAGGGTGTACATCTTTTTGCCTAAACTACAAGAAACCAATTGGTGTGCAGCACAGATATCACGACTCTGGATTGGCTCTTGACTGACCAATCCGCTCTCATTGTGAGAGAGCCTGTGCTTTGCCTCTGTATCCAGGCGAACATGGAGCTTTGAAGCTTACTGAGGATGTAAGATGAATGGGAAACACAGCTCACAGAGTATACTGGGGTTAGGCTACACTTTCTTTATTATGCTAACAGGCCCTGTAAAGTGTTATGTAATCTCTTGAGAAGCAGATCCGAAAGAAAATACTGCATGGCAAGTGAACTGGTCTGTAGCCTATAGATTTTTGTCAGTATTTCTGACAATTATTTTATTCAACATTGTTTAACTATTTTATATACAAAGCAAAGGAGGGCTGACCACTGAGGGTTATTTTGTATTGGCCTAATTTAAAAGCATTTGAATCTTGACAGCATTCACTGCCACTAATTCTTCACGAAACAGACCAGTTTTCTTTGAAGCTCTGCGGAAAAATAAAAATGCAATATTAAAAATGTTTCATTTTCAAATAAAAATGTCATTAATCTCTTAAAAACCCATTTCAGTTTTGTATCAAAGGCCCAAGAATGGATCACAAGATGAGAACAATGAAAGCAGTACTGAAAACCCTATCTGAGAACTTCCTCTAAACCATATCTTTGCCTCCTGGCATTTCCTGAGACAGACCCCAATGGATTGCAGTCAGCCTACAGAATGAAGCGTGCCACGTCTATGAGACTGCACTCTGCATCCCAATTCAAGGCATACGATCCTATGGAAAGTAGTATTAATGGCCTGGATGAATTAATTATAGAACTAAAATGTAAAGCATTAAAGGCACCATGTATTCCAGAAATGGGTATTCTTAACAATTAACTTAATATCACCACCTACAGGACACATTTGGTAACTTTTTTGGGTGAAATACATAGGATTAGATTAAGAAAAAAAATCTAGCCTGTGTGAATTGACTGTCATAAAGGTTATATTGTTATAGGCCTAATCCAAGACATCAACAATCAATTAACAATCATGTTACAATTGGGATTCAGATAAAAAAAAATGTTACCAAATGACAAAATACGGCTATATTAATGTTTATAGAAATTGTGAGTGGAATACAATATTACCAATACAATGCCCACTTTTTACTCCATGGAATATTAGTAGGATAAATTTACCTCATGGTCAGTGCCTAATTTTTATTAATTCATTATTATTAAATGCTTAAAGCAATGTAATAACAAACTTAGAACAGTGTACAAATGCTCAAATAAATGTAGTAACAAACTTGAAACTGTGCAGATGGCCTAAATAAATTATTTCTACATTGTTTAGTCGTTTGTTTTGCACGAACGTTTTGGAATATCAGTTGCAAGGCCTGTTCCTAAACAGCAGGTGGCACTCGAATAATTGCCTAACGTCAAATCGAAAGCACGCGAAGGAAAAGAAAATATCGCGCATAAAAATTACGTCATTTAAAGTTTTGGGCACACGTGGGAAAATGGCCCCGAGTGGAGACCAACAGCAAGCGCATCGGCCTGGAGTTTTTAAACAAAAAAACAAAACACACAAGCATGGCAAGCATAGGACAAAGGGCGAAATTGGACGAGAGAATAAGGGTGAGCTTTTTGTTGTGTTACTTTGAAGATATCGGTGGGTAATTAAAATCAACAACAACGTTGTTAGCATTAGCAGGTAACATTTCAATCTGACATGGTTGCGGTTATCACATGTGCAGAGAAAATCTCCGGCAGTGCTAGATAAGAGAGAGCTAGTGGTGGAGTTTACTTAATTAACTGTAAATCCTTGATCCTCGATAGGCCGCGTGGCTGTTACGGCACTCACGAAGAAACAGAGGAGAGAACTGAGAAAAATGGACCGAAGACACAAAGCAAACCAGTTACGTCGAAATAAGAAGGACATGGTAAGGAAAATGCATTACCCAGAAGTGTTTTATATAATGGCTTCCTGCGTCGTGCGCAATGGCATCGTTGATGTGTGAGATACTTCATTGTCTTGATAAGGTACTGACAGAAAAACGACGTCTGGGCAGCAAAGATGGACCCCCCCATTTAGTGGCAGTCGTGGCCCTTCATGCAGATGTGGACGCTGGAGCCGTGACACGACTGCTCAGAGCAGAGGTCGGTGGATTGGTGCAGGAAAACCAGGGGGTGACTGGGGCAAAGGACAGTTTTGGAATCGTTGTTCCACGATTCAAACAGAGGTTCATCTTTCATCGACCAGACCCATGTGAGTAAGAGGAAAATAATCAACATTAATACATATTTATATACTAAATAGCGTATAGCGCGGCCTAGCCACATTGTATAATAGCCATTCTCTCATTTTTACAGCTGACCTTCACTCCCTTCTTGATGTGGCCAAAATTGCAGATAGTCTTGTCTTTGTTTTGGAGCCTACAGTTGGCTGGGACAGTTACGGAGATTATTGTCTCTCATGTCTGTTTGCACAGGGATTGCCAAGCCATGGTAAGCTTTTGGAAAAATCCAGTCCTTTGGGGAATGACATGATGCAGAGACAATAATGAAATCTGTCATGTCAGTGGCTTTGCCTTGTTGAAGTCTATGTACAGTTTCCTCTTTAGGAGTACTGCTCTCATGTATATGCATATCAGACTTCTGTAATGAATCCAATTGGAGTATAGTTAGGATTGTTAATCTATACTGACCCTTCTGTTGTCCGTCAGCACTGGTGTGTCAGGGAATAGCTGCCTTGGCTGTAAA
Organism: Limnothrissa miodon; assembly: GCA_017657215.1. NCBI lineage: Eukaryota > Metazoa > Chordata > Actinopteri > Clupeiformes > Clupeidae > Limnothrissa > Limnothrissa miodon. The sequence goes on along the minus strand of JAGFZM010000157.1, from coordinate 73,750 downwards.
GAAGCGCGCCGACTGTCGCCGCACGCTGTCCAAGCTGGTGGAAAACCGCTTCCCTGAGGCACGTCTTATCCCGCTGGACTCGGACCAGGATGCCACCCTGCTCTTGCGTCACCTGGGATCCCAGAGGCAGAGGCGGCTGGGCTTCCGTTCCCGCCGGGCCCACCTCCTGGCACAGCACGTCACCTTCTCACCAAACGCCGTCACAGAGGGCACGGCGGCCTCAGGCCTGGGGACACTGCAGGTGTGTGGTTATGTACGAGGGCGGCCCATGCAGGTCAACAGGGTGGTGCACATCGTGGGCCACGGTGACTTCCAGCTCAGCCAGATTGATGCACCCGACGACCCGCTGCCCATCCAGGCAGCAGCTTCACGTCCGACAAAGAGAGGAGGAGATGTGGAAATGATGGCAAGTCTGAGTTTTGATCTGATTAATAGTAGATAGCCTAACATACAGTAGCTTATGAAGTGATGGAAAGACTATACACTATCAGATAGAGAGAAGCATTCTCCTCATTATTTTACTTCTATCAACATACCCTTGCAGGCAATTTGAATGTAATCCACAGAATAATAATACCTGATAGATGTGTGGATAAGAAGAATATCTAGTCAGGAGGGTGCCTGTAAGCCATTGGAAGTGAAATTGTTCAGACCTGAAATGTTTTTCACCCCCCCGAAAATGTATTTAGTTGTGCTTCTTGTGTAAAGCTGTGAGAGATGTGTTCTGAGGTGTGCTGAGGGCTCTGTGTGTTTTCAGGAAGGCAGGGATGGAGATGGCGGAGAGGTTCGGGTGCTGATGAAGGCCGATCCGGCCCAGAGGGAGAGCCTGCAGGCAGAGGCTGAGGTGGATCCCATGGATGGAGAACAGACATGGCCTACTGAGGAGGAGCTGGAGGAAGCAGAAAGTAAGAAATGGACTGTGTGTGTGTGTGTACTTGCTAGACCTGTGTAGAAGAGTTTAGTGAGTGACGGTCATCTGAAGATCAAATTGACTTTCATAGACATTTCAGTTTAATGTATTTGGTAGCAGATCATCTTTTGCCAATCCCAGTGTCAAAAAATAGAATTCCTTTTTAAAGTACAGTATTTGACCAATTTCGACACCTTCCGTGCATCTTTAGCAAAAGTTCTATTTTATTTTGTATAACTACATGTGCTCATTTTTTGACAAATTGATTTGTCATAAGGAAGATGTACTGGAATTCCACAATTTTTTTGGATGACTTTTTGTGCTAAAAATATAAATACTCAAGTAATTGACCCTCCTTCATGGATGTGGTTGCCCTGTTTTGTGTTGTCATGGACCATCAGACATCAGAAAATTGAAAATATTTTACTGAGGTAATTCACAATGGGTCAATAATAGGTATTTCTAACTGCGCTCTCAGAGATAGTTGGATCCATAACTAATGTACACACATGATGTCATTGCTTACTGTGCACCACTTTCCAATTCACCTCCAGATGAGCAACTGAAGAGACGGGTGATGAAGGTCCCCAAAGGAACGTCCGAGTACCAGGCCGCATGGATCCTCAATGACGAACAAGAGAATGGTGACGAAGAGGAAGATGATGACTGTGATGAGGATGATGACGACGACGATGATGATGAAGACATGATGGAAGATGGAGATGAAAATGATTCTCAGGTTAGAGAAAAATTGTGTTGCGTTAAGAATCGAGGGTAAGAAGTCACATGTACTGCACTAGTGTGCTCCACAAACTTGTTAGCAAAATGCATTTTTTTTGTGTGTGTGTAGGGGGGCAAGGAGGTGTCCAGCATGTATACTGTCTAATTAAATGAATCCCATTGATTCTTTTTTTTCTGTGGGGTGGAACATTTCTCTTTGTGGATGACTAAAAATGGTCGGCACCATTTTCCATGCCCTTTTCTCCCATCAACGATCATGAGTTATTGTTGCTAGTCATGGTTGCGTTGCGGCAGCAGCAGCCAATCCCTTGCTACATGTTGAATAGCTATAGTAGTTTGTAAGTGATGAATTGGTGTTGAATTATTTCATTGGTATGTGGAGAGGGTGTAACATGGAAGCTCTCCGCGCTGTCTGAGTCATGGGTCCGGAAGTCACTGGTATGCCGGCTACCAGCAGTGCAACGTCTCAAGTTGTGAGAACAACTTGGTCCCCACGCCTGTGGAAGAACAGCCGTTGCCGCATGCTGAGGCCTGGTGTGGTTTGTTTGTGTGTCCGTTTCTATGGTGGCAGTGGTATCAACGGGGGAGGGCTATGGAGGAGAGGCCAGACAGGATGTGCTGAGCCGAAGGTCAACCTGCTGGTGACCCCACCCCCTCCCCCTCCCTCGCAGCAGCCCACAGACAGACAGAAGATCTCTCGGGGTGGAGCCCCTGATGGGTGGGCAGACACAGAAACCCTGATGAGATGAGTGCGTGGGCGATTTTCGTTGTGCAGCCGCCACCCCCACACACACCCCCAACCCGTGTGTGCGGAACCGAGTGCATACGTGCCGGTGGGTCTGTGCGCCGCAAAGCCCGCGGGCCATAGTTTGTTTTCCCAGCGTCTGCCTCCTGGGCCCCTGTGCCAGGCTGCTCCCCTACGCAACAATAGTGTTTGGAGCCGGGGTCCCGGGAGAAGCCTCCCCGGCTTCCTGCTCTTTAGACACGGCTTCCCGTCCGGCCTCGACAAGGAGCAGGGAGGAGAGGGGAGAGGAGTGGGGAGGGGGGGCATTTATTTATATCAGGCCCTGCACCTTTGAACACCAAAATGGGGGAAGCTCTTTATGTTGTAGTAGTGGGGCCCCGCTCAATTTATTTTCATTTGGGTTAGCAATTAGCATGCTTTTGATGTCTGTGTGTATGTGACTAAAGAAGCACAAAAGAGGTTTTTCTTTTTCCCCTCTTTTTTGTTCAGCGGGAGATGAGAACAATGGAGGAAGTGGTACAGGGGATGATGATGGTGGTGATTATTATTATTATTGCACCTGCGATTGTTCGTCTGGGTTATGAGTTTGATGTGCGGGGGGACCCACCAGCGCTCCCCCCACTGAGAGGCTTGCCCTCTGTGTCCGACCACGCTGCTCTCGCTCGGGTGCGAAAGGCACTGCTCCCCTTAATTGGTGCGACTTCAAAAGCGTATTTTGGCTTTGAGGCACATGGCGCTCGTCGGAGTTGTCATATCCGGTGATTCCCCACAGTGTTGTATTTTTAGAGGGAGAGAGAGAGAGTGTGTGTGTGTGTGTGTGTGTGTGTGTGTCTAAGGTCCTTTTCTTTCAATTTTGTGTCTCAGGACGCTGGCTCGGGCTGTGGGTCTGGAGACGAAGAAGAGGTCGCGGAGGAGGAAGAGGAGCTGAGCTCAACGGATCGCGGCGGGGCCGACCAGCGCTACGACGAGGCCATGGACCAGGCGGAGGAACAAGATGGCCTGAAGCGGTACCGCGAGGCCCGGGCCCACGAGATGTTCCCTGATGAGATCGACACCCCCATTGATGTACCTGCCAAGACCAGGTAAGGGCTCCAGAACCTCGTCGGATCCAAGACTCCGAGTCCAGCGCACACACACACACTCACAAGCACACAAGCACATACTTGCACCGTCCTTAGCCCACAGACCTGTAACCTGCTGGTTTCTATTGCTTGGAGACCTTTCCCAAGGCAGACCTGCTAAGTGCTCTGTCTCACCCGGGGAGGGGGGGCTGGAACTCTCTGGGAAGCAACACAGAGAGCGCAGACACCACCACTCTCCTTTTTGCTGGCCCAGGAAACCATTTGTGTCCTAGTAAAATAGGGAGACTACACCTAAATCACACTTTATCTCTCTATATTTGTCTGTTCTTCCTCCCTCCCCCGTGTGTGTGTGTGTGTGTGTGTGTGTGTGTCAGGTTTCAGCGGTACAGAGGGCTGAAGAGCTTCCGCACCTCCCCGTGGGATCCTATGGAGAATCTGCCGTACAACTACTCGCGCATCTTCCAGTTCCAGAACTTCGAGCGCACGCGTCACCGGGTGTTGGCCGAGAGCAGCAAAGAGGAGGAAGGGGCCATGGTGTGTCTTGTTAAATATCTATCGTGTGTCTGTGTGTGAGAGACTTTCTGTGCTCCAGTTTACAGCTCACTGAAGCATGCTATATGTTTACATATATATTTTTTCTCTATGTATTTTAATGCTGCTATTATCAAGGGTGATGACTTCTGTGGTGAACTTGTTAAGAAACCTGGCTAGCACACACTGAAAATTTGTGGGTTTGAATCCAGGCTTCCCTTGAGCAAAGCCCTTAATGCCAAAAGTGGAATTATGGCAAAAAGTATCGCCATTGCTTTTCTGTAATGGTTCAACATCAACGTCATGTGCTGCAAAGTAATTACCTTTAGAAGGAAAGGGGGCATTGGGTCGTTTTGCAAATGTATCCTCGTTCGTATCACACACTTCACCAAGTCAACCACACATCAACCACGCAGTTTATTCCGGGCAATTCCTTTGTTGATATTGCTGTTTAAAGACAATGTATATTTCAACAACCTCGTTTTCGTTTCAAATATATCAGAATCATTCACAATCATTTCCTGGGCAGTCAGTTCTGTTAACATGCCAACTTCTTATGACTGCCCACAAAGTTTTGTCTGCTGTCAAAGCACTGGCTTTGAAACATCATTGATAGATGAACTGTACAATCGGTAAATCCTGTCTTGGTGACATAAATTATTCACAAAGCTTATACAGTGGACTAGCATGTTTCTACATGTACCTACAGTAGGCTGCTGAAATATACCCAAAAACAAAACGAAGGAAGTAGACAAACTATACCAACCAGTGGTATTTTGCGACATTTTCCCTTACTGTCGGAGTCGGCCGATGACCTGAAGACAGAGAAATTGTACGGCTTAACAGATGGGTGGTTTGTGGCAGCATTAATCTATACCAGCATAACTAAGGTATGATGTATAACAAGCCAACACCACCAAAGGAATGGTCAGTGGCCACCAAGCCCTGGACAGGAGCTTACAGCAGAGGCAGTCCTTTCCAATAATACCTTGAGGAGGTGTGGCTTACCAGTTAAGTTGCTCTAGGGGAGTCTGGCCCAGATGTAATTGATGTGAGTTGCTGGGGTGCAGTTGATGTTGACAAATGTAAGTCGCTTTTGATAAAAGCATCTGGTGAATACATACATGTAAATGTTTACCCAAGTGGAAACGGTTATCACGCTTGACTACAGTGTGGGTGGAGTGCATACCGAGGTCTAAATCTACTCCGAGAACCGAAAAGCTTTCGTTTCTTGAATGTGATTTGGGGGGTGGGTGGGAGGGGGTGACTGTGGGGTATGCCTGGTCAGTGTTTCCTTACTCAAATTCTGTTATCTTGTGAGTGAGCCTTTACTCGGATAATCCATGTTTCCTCACTCTCTGTCTGTGTGTGTGTGTGTGTTTGTGTGGGCGGTAGGTGGGCTGGTATGTGACCCTGCACGTCCAGGACGTGCCTCCCTCCGTGTTGGAGAGTTTCCAACAGGGCCGGCCGCTGGTGTTCATCTCCCTGCTGCCACATGAGCAGAAGGTACGCTGACGCTCTCTCTCTCTCTCTCTCTCTCTCCCCACTCTCTCTGCTGCTCCCATTCGTAACCATCCCAGCGAATCAAACTGGGTATAGACACGGTGTAAAGGGGGTGAGCTGTTCTCATACATT
>JAGFZM010000157.1:63106-65606 GCA_017657215.1 Limnothrissa miodon | reverse complement strand
TGAGATGCACAGCCCAAACTACAGGACTGATTATCTTTTAATGGGCTCGGCGCAAACTTAACAGGCCTGAAAATCTTCGAAGGGCTGCTATTGCAAAAACATGCAGATACCATCTTAAATGTTTAACTAGACGTGGATATGTTCTTCAGGAAGGAGTCCATGTGGATTTGATTACCGTGATATCCAGTGTTGTTATACCCAAAACCCCGGGTTCGGTAGTTTGCACCGCATCAAATTCACAAGCCCTGGGTATTTTAAAAAATGCATAGCAGGACTCTTAATTTTTAACAAGCAAATTTGTTTCTTGCTCCCCTCTGGGAGTCACCAAACAACTGCTTAAAATGCTTCAATTAACTGTTAATAATCCTTGCAATTAATAGCATCTATTTTTTGCCACCAGTTTGTTCAAAACAGAAAAACACTTTTTATTGCAGTTTAAAGTAGTTTTGCAGTTTGTATTAGCAGAGCGGGAACATTGTGTGAATTCCTCCCTAGACCTCAAGCGAAAATGTTTTATGCTTCACATGGAGCGTGTGTGTTGGGTGTAAAACCGCATCTAAACAAGCACGAGTAAATAGTTGTCTGAGTGTGTTTTAGTTCATACTTTCTGTTCTGGCCCAAACCTCCTTCTGGGTGAGGATCTGCCGCAGCTATGTCAAAGGGGGGTTTGGGGGTCCGGACGGCCACTATCAGCATTTATGAGCTCACAGGAGACATGTCCCAATGGACTTATTGTCCCTCAAATACACACACACACACACACACTCTCCCACACAGATTTTCAAAACGTACACTCCAAACACAGTCTGATGACTAAGGTGCTACTCCCTAACACCCAGGACTTATAGCTATCCAGGAGAACAGGGAGGGAAATAAAGTGCCGCACGCCTGCACTTCTCACCACTGGCCCAGGGTCGGCAGCTCTCCCTCTCCCCCACCTCGCTCTCTCCCCGGTGGTCCGGCCTGACCTGAAGCCCCCTTTTCACCACCATTCAGTCTCACACACAGGAGAGCACGACCTTGCTGTTGTTTCTCTCCGGATCCCAAAAGCTGTACAGTTTTTCTCCATCTTTCTTTCTCTCTCTCTCTTTTCTCTCTGTCTCTTCCCCCACCACCTTCACACCAACCCGCAATTTTTTTTCTGCTCTTCTGAGAAACAAATGATTTATGAATTGTAATATTTATCATAAAACAGAACCCTAGCATGCTTGCAGCTACATGATTCATCCCTGGGCTGTGTTGGGACCAAACCACAGATGCATGCCAATATGTCTGGGAAAAGAGAAGGTGAAGACTCGAGCTGGGAGCCCGGAACACGATCCAAGAAAACAGGGGATCAAAAGTTCAATGCGTACATTTTTTTCGAGGTGGTGGTAGTGGTGGGGGATCTGACTGTGAATTTGATTACTGTGGAAAAAGTCAAAATAATGATAAAACAATCGCACAAGGATAATACTTCTTTATTGCCTAGGGCTGAGCTCGAAGCTCTGGACAGTTTAGTAAACGGCACTCAATTTATTTTCTGGTACATTTTTTTTCCAAACGTGCAGTGTCGTTGCACTGGGGGCAACTGAGCAGAGATGTGTTAAACACATCTTGTTTAAAGCTGAAGGGGTGTGGTGTGCTTGGCCAAATGTTAGTAATCTACAGGGGAAATTCAATCCTCCTGCTCCAGAGTTTGTCAACTTTAAGGACCAGATGCATAGGTCTCCCCTTCTCTCCAGCCAGACATCTGACATCTCTCCTGGCCAGGATTCTGTGCCGAGACGTTAACAGTTCTGAACAAATGTGAGAAAGAAAGGGAGACATACATCAATGAGCAAAAAAGGTCATCTCTCTTATTCTCTCTTCATTCTTCTCTTATTCTCCCTTTCTTTTCTCTCTCTCTCCCTCTCTTTCTCTGGCTCTCAGGCTTACTTTTCTCTATCTCTGTTTGAAAGGGGTCTTGTGATGTTCTAGTGCCTGTCATGTTCAGGAGGAGTTAACGTTGGTGACTGTGGACTGCTTGGATCAGGAACGTCCTGCGGTTCCCAGCTCGCTGCCACCACACTCGGCTGGCTCCCATTGAAGATATAATGGGTGAGAGATTTTTCCGTTGGATGCGGGTGAAGCGTGGGGTAGGAGAGGGGAGAGAGGGAGAGACAGAGACAGAGGAGTGGCAAAGGAAGATAGGAGAGAGGGAAGGAGAGAGAAAGAGAGGGAGAGAGATAAGAGAAGACACCACAGAGTGTCTGCATCCGTCAGACTCACACTTAGAAGTCTAAGGGAAATAAGAGTGATCTGGATATGAGGAATGAGCCATATCAAGAGCGAGTGAAGAAGTTGGAGCGGAGAAGGGAAGAAGGAAGAGGAGGGGGGTGGGAGGAAGAAGGGAGTGGGGGATAGAGAGAGAGAGAGAGGGAGAGAGCTGCGGCAGTGTGGGCGAGGGAGATGTGGAGTGAGAGTGGCTGGCGTTTATGGATTGCAGATGTGGCGCTGTGGGGTTTTGGCAGGGGCCGAG
>JAGFZM010000157.1:38362-63096 GCA_017657215.1 Limnothrissa miodon | reverse complement strand
CACACACACACACACACACTCACTCATATTCACAGCACTACTGCACAGCCTTTAAAACGACAAATTAACCTCATCAAAAACATACTCATTGCAGCTTGGAGTGCTTTCAATTACTAATACCTGTAGCAGTTCTGAGTTCACTTGGGACCAACGTCAGTATTTCATCAGAGAGTGATCTATTGTTTGAATAACTAAGGCTGTTGTCTTTGGGCTAGAGCTGGGTACATACCAACAATTAATTTAATGACAGCATCTCCCAAGTTCAACTGGTGGTGATTCTCCCGGTCCCTTAGTCTAATCAAACATCCGGCTAATTTCCTTTTAAAACAGCCTCACATCGCCCACCGAGTTGCTTCCATTATCTTTCTCTCTCTCCCCGCTCACTGTCTCTGTCCCCCCGTCCCTCTCTTTCTCTCTCTGTCTGAGTCTCTCTATCTCTTTCTCTGCCCCCCCCCCCTTCTCTCCCCCTTTACCCTGGTCCTGACTCCTTGGTTCCTGGGGCCTGGCCAAGGCGTGTGTCCCTGGAGGAGTCAGCGAGAGAAGGAGATGGAGAGAGAGAGAGAGAGAGAGAGGGAAAGAGGGGGCAGTCAGGGGGCTGAGAGACGGGCTCCAAAACCACAGCTGCAGCAGCCTTCCCTTTCCTTCTCTCCTCTCCTCTCCTCTCCTCTCTTTTCTCCTCTGCCTTCACTTCACTTTGCAGAGAACTGGCCTGGCACACTCCCCAGTTCTGCCATTAATCAGCCTAAAAAAGAGAGAGAGAGAAAAGGGGGGTGGAGGGTAGTTTGTGTGTGTGTGTGTGTGTGTGTGCGTGTGTGTGTATGTGTGTGCGTGTATATGTGTTTACACTTGTGTATGCACTATGCGTCTGTGTGTGTGTGTGTGTGTGTGCGTGTGTGTATGTTTGCTGATAGAGAGCTGGCTGGGAACAAGGGTGGAGGCGGGAGGGGTGGAGGGTTAGGGGGTGGTGGTAGAGGGGCTGGTGGTGGTATGGAGACCAGGACCTCCCAACAAAACTGAAGAGTTCACCCAGCGAGCGCAAAAGGGAGGGAGGGGAGGCTGACAGACAAAAAGCCTGGTGCACAGATTGTGACTTGTCAGTGAGGGAGACTAAGAGGATGAGAGAGACGCAAATTGGAGCAAGCAGAAAGATAGGCAAAGGGGGGAATAGACGGATACAGAGAGAGAAAGAGGGAAAAAGGGAGGAAAGAGAGAGAGAGAGAGAAAGAGAGAGGGGGCAGAGGAAATGGACCCAATGTGGGCAGAGGGAAAAAAAGCGTCCAAGATTCCAACTTTCTGTCTATCACAGCATGCGTAAACATGGAAAAATCTCATGGTTCAGTACAAACAGATGTAAAGTATGCACTTAATTCTCATTAGGACAGCCCAGCGAGGTCTTATATGTATATCCCAGATGCCAGGCTGAAAGGCTGAACTCAGATCAGCGTTGCGTTACAGTTCAGTGCTCAACTCGGTGACCTGTCCTACTGCTAGCCCATGAGGTGAAATGGCCAGTCCGCTCACCCATTAGTACCCCCCCACCCCCACCCACCCTGAAAAGACGACCCAATGTGGTCTGATTCACTGACAGACTTAATCCGCCTATCTTTACATCATTAGATCAAAATCAAATGAAAAGAGCTTGTCAACATGTGTCTCAAGTTCTAATCCTATTAGGGTCCAGTCAAAACTACTCAGGGGGTGACGGAGAGTGGACTGCAATAGTTGAAGGCGCTTTACACAGGAGAGGGTGGACAAACACACACATACACTCTCTCTCTCTCTCTCTCTCTCACTCACACACACACACACTCACAGTGGAAGTTTGTGATGGGATGTGAGCAAGAAAGACACAGACATGACCATGGGCCCACCATTGGGACTGTTCCCTGAAGGAGAGCGGTTCACACAGAGTACAGACCTCCCCTTGCTCCATCCCTCTCTCTCTCTCTCTCTCTCTCTCTCTCTCTCTCTCTCTCTCTCTCCTTCTCTCTGTCTCTCTCTCTCTCCTCCATCCACCCACTCTCTCTTCTTCTTGATTATCCAGGTAGGACTCTCAGGGGACTCTTCCAGCCTGCATCCCTTCCCACCACCACCTCCACCACCCAAGGCCCGACGGGCCCCCAGGCATGCCTGTGTGCTGACATCACTGAGTGAAGGGCTGGCAGTCCATTCTCTCTCTCTCCCTCTTCCTTCTTCCCTACTCCTCACTCGCTCATTCTCTCTCTCTCTCTCTCCCTCTCTCTCTTTCCCTCCTTCTCTCTCTCTCTCTCTCTTTCTCTCCCCCCCCCCTCTCTCTCCCCCCCTGCTCCCTCCTCTCTTCCCTTTTGCTTTCCCTCTCCCAGCTTCCTGCCCCCATGATGTCACGCGCCATATGGTTTTCAGCGAGATTCAAGCCGGAAAAGAGATTTGGCTGGTGGAGAGTAGAGGAGAGAAAAGGAGGAGATTTTTTTTCTGAGGGGTGTAGGTGGGGTGAAGGAAGGTGGGTAGACGAGGAGTGTGTGTGTGTTTGGGGGGGGGGAGGGGGGGTGTGAGTAGGACACGGAAAACAAAAGGCTGCTCTTCCCCCGGTATGTGTGCATGTGTGAGGTGTGTGTGTGTGTGTACTGTACACTTGTACAACTGTGTCCTGAGGTGTGTGACAGTGCATGTGAGCCTGTGTTATTGTGTGTCACATGGGAGGGGTGTGTGTGTGTGTGTGTGTGGGGGGGGTGCGTGTGTGCGTACGTGCATGGATCTCTGTAGGCCTGTGTGTGTGCATGTGTGGGGGGAAAGAGAAAAGGTGCTGCTGCCTGTGTGTGTGTAATTGTGTGTGTGTGTGTGTATATGTGTGGCTAATGAGGAGGGAGCAGAGAGCAGAGACCATTCAGCGGACAGCCATGTGCTCCACACATGCCCCACTGCTTGTGTGCCTGCCTGGCCTGGCTGGCCTCCTGCTTTACCTCAGTGGGAGTGAGACCAGGGTCCCCAGGTGCCATCATCACCAAAACCCCCAACCCCCTCCACCCCACCCCCTCCCAGGCCCTGCACAGCACCAGCCAGACCCTGCCTTCAGCGGAGGCCAGAGGGGACACAGTGCTGCTGCAGTGGGGGGAGGAACAGCTGGGCACAACAGCGCACAGGTTCACCACTTTCCCATGATTCACTCAGGTGTCTGCTGCCAGGGCTGTAACACACACACACACACACACACACAACAGGAAGCCTGCACAGTCCAAATCCTGACAATCTCTTCACGAAACAACAACTTTTTTGTCATTTCGTTTTCAAAAAACTGTGTGTGTCTGCGTGTATGTGTGTGTGTGTGTGTGTGTGTGTGTCAGGGGGTGCTCACAGAGGGAGTTAGCAGAGAGTAATATAACCATACAGGTTTTGCGCTCGTGACGATGATGATGCCAAGCCATTCCAGTCTGTATTATGGCTGATCCCTGCAAAGCTAGTGAGCGCAAAAACACAATGCAACAATTCCAGCTGATTGTTGTTCAGATGTTGTTCTTTTTTTCCTTCTGGTCAATAGAACTCGATCTTGAACTCTAGAACAAATCAGACATCTGGCAACAATAGAGATATGCATGATTTTCAAAGGGGCTCTGAGGAAATGCTGCACGGTCATACCACTGCGCATTGCATCTGGCTCAAGGAATATTCCTTGGTATTGCTCACACCGTGTACCTTTTTCACTCTCGCAGTCCCACCTGTGGAATGGCTTGGAGAGCCATTAAAATCCCATTTATATCGACGCGATCAATCATGAGCCCTTCTAATCTGGCCTCCATGTTTTTGGGGGTTGGGGTGGTCCTCGAGGGTGGTGTGTGGGGGGAAAGGAGGGGGTGTGGGGGTAGGGGGTAAACATTGCTCAACGCTCAGCACAGAAAGGAGCTGAAAGCCCGTGCCAAGCGCCTTCACAAAGGCCCTGTGCATGCAAATTACCTCCCTTGCATGCCTTGCCACTAAAGCTGTCTCGAAGCGTCTCATTAAAGTGAATTAGGAGAGGGTGTGCGTAAATGTTGGGCCTACTGCTCAATTTCTGGTGAGATGTTGGTTCCCAGGGGGTGTGTCTGGCATGAGCTGGATGGTGATCTTGTGTGTGGTGATTTTTTTTTTCTTCTTCTTCTTCTTTTTCGGTGGCCGTACCCACAAAGAGGGAGAGAAAGTGTTCATCTTGCCCAGGCGACAGAGACAGCTGAAATAGAAAGACAAGGGGGTTGGGGGGGGGGGGGGGGGAACATCCTCTAGTTCTCTGTTCTCATACAGCATGCAGCACTGTCTTGACTGCAGGCCACCTGCCAGACAAATAATGGCGCAATAATAACTTGATTGGTATGCCATTAGTCACACAGAGCGCAAATTGAAATGAGACATTTTGGGCCTCTGAGCCCAATCGACCTCACTGTGCCCCCGCCACCCCCAAATCAGTCCCTCACTCCCCATGGCCCCCACCTTCACGCACCCCTAACCTTCTATCCACACAGGAGAATCAAACGAGCTGCAAACATTTGCTGCCAGCAACTCCCCTGTTTCTCTGTGTGTGCAACTTTTACACATTTATCACATAAAAACCATGCACTAAAAGACAACATTCACTCCCTGTCTCTCCCTCTCTATCATGACACACACACACACACACAGACCCAAAGACACGTGCACAAACACACAGACAGACGACACACAAACAAAACGACCAAGGGAGGTAGGTAATTTAGGAGGTGGCAGCCGAGCGTTAACTGCCTGTGGCTGTGTATAGCTCCAATGGGCCCTGCCTTATCTCCAGCCTCTGCTTCCCAGCCCTAAGGCCTGCAGGAAGTCCCACCGCACTGAGCAGCCACATAGCAGTGCACCCGCCACCACGTCCCGTGACCCGCTGGATTATGCTCCAGTGTGGCTCACTTGCTTTGTCGATCACACACACACACACACACACAGACACAGTCAGACAAACTAACAAACTAATTCAATCACTGCTCTGCACCAGCCGTTTTTGGGAGGCTCTCTAAAGAAGTCAACATGCCGCCAGTTCATTAGGAGTTCAGCGGTTCAGATTTGCTATTGCACTCAGGCAGGCTGCTCTCTGGCAAGTTTGAGGTGAGGCTTGGTGCTCTCCTCGGCATAGGGAGAGACGGCGGAGAAAAACGTTTAAAATGTGTTAAACGGGCCTAAAAGAGTACATCTAGAATTGTGCCACCTTTAAACCATACAAACTGACAATGACAAACATACGCACAAACCACCAAAAACACCCAGTGAATAAACCATTTAGACCCCCCCCATCAAAACATTTTTTTAAATAGCCGATTTTTAATGACACACTGAGGTCATGAAAATAACTGCTGGCATGCCTTGACCATTCTCTAGGCCTATTGTGAGCTATCTTTATACGTCGCTTCCTGAACATGGTGGAGCAGGGCAGATGTGTGAAAAGGATGACATATTTAATTGAACATCAGACAGGGAATTGACTGTAAAAACAGCTGGGTGCTGGTAGGCTCCTGTCTCCTCGGCGGCCCAGAACAGCTCTGCCTACCTCTCCTCACAAGGTTATCAGCAGTTCATCGAGAGAAACTGGAAGTGAAAGACAATACCGCCCTCCTCTAAAACTGGACTCCTCTGACTTTGACCACCATAATGAAAGAGCAGCATCTTGAACTTTAGTAATTGGAAGGGGAAGACCTGGAACAGAAGTTCGTCAGCTGTTGTTGCGCCTCAAAGACAAGGGGGCAGGCAGAGACATGAACCGTCTCCTGCCAGGTGAGTACTGCTGTCGCGCTCTCTCTCTCTCTCACCCTCTCTTTTCTCTTGAACGCTTTTATCTCAGTTCGGTGCACCTCATGAGGTCCTGAGTACAGGTTGGGGTGGGAGTGAGGAGGAGGGTGTGGGGGATCATAAAATAACTTGAAACCACAACGCTCTGATAGCATCTAATTTAGGAGAATTAGTAGTCCCCGTGAAGTACTGTGGATTATGTCTGTGCTTTGAAAACCCTGAGGACAGAGTTCCTGAGGTGAAGCGTGACTTCCTCAGTGCAGGCCTATCTTACATTACTAATGCATCTGAAGTATCTTGTCTGAAGTCTCAAGTCTGTTGATCACCATTGATGAAGGACTTGTCCTTTGTATTAACCAAAGGCACTCCCAAAGAAGAGATGATGCTATCAGAGTGGTGGTGGGACAGATTCACAATTCTGTTAAATTACATTTTACATGTTTAAAGAATTGAGTTATTTGCACATTTCATCAGATTAAAATGAGATCTATTAAATTCTGTTGCTTTTAATTATATCTTAAATTAAATTCGATACTTCAGAAACAGTTGTGGCAAATTGACACATCTTACATTGTAAATTATTATTACGTGTCGAATATAACACAATATATTTTTAAAACAATACAACGTTACATATCTAATGTCTAAGTGAAGTAAATATTACAAAGACTGAAATGCTTATAACTGGGTTATAACTGGAGCGTCGTAATCTGTAGGCTACTTTAACCAGTCGTTGGTCTTATCTCAACCGATGGGTGTCGCTACACACGCGCCCACCAGGTCAAATCGCACCCAAATTTTGATCGGAGTCAGGCTAAATCTGAAGAGGTGTCTAATACACTATTGCACGTGAGGAATAAAAAGTCTGTCTGGGCGAGAGGAAAGTCAGGAATTGTAGTAAAGGAGAGAGGGGACGCGTAACAGCTAGGTGAACGCTCTCGAAGCGGACCTGTTGGACAGGGAATTTTGACACCGGGAAGTCTGGATGGGGGAAAGCTACGGAGGGAAACTCTACTACGGGAAGGATATCAGACATGAGTCCGAGGTGGGTTAATGATCGTAAACCAGGATAAGCGATGCTACACGTGAATACAGAATCTGAATCATATTTAGTATTGAGCTGAATTACTGCCAGCTTCATTGGTTGTACTTTTAATCCTATAATTCATTAGCATTTTACGCGTTGGTGTTTTGACAACAACTGGCCTCTCGAGGGTTTAAACGCATAGAACAGCGATTGAGCAAGATCTTGCATCACAAAATTATGACAATAAGAAAAAATATTTTTAGAGCTGGACTTTAGGTCTCAATTTAGGAAAATAACTGCCTTGACAACCACGCGTTACAGATGTCAATTCGTCAAAACTCAGAATTCAGAATTGTCAGGCGAGTCAGATGATGCTGGTAAAGAGAAAAGTGTCAACCTGGGTGTCCTTGATATCTCGTGTACTGTAAAAATGACATCAGATTTTTATCTGAAGAAGAAAATATGTTAAGTGTGGCCTTATCATGCTAGATTAATTTAGCTGAAAATATTTGGTCAGTGTCGCATTACCAGTTATCTACGTCATATGTACACTCAATTTGCGCAACCTTTAGCCTGTCAAATAAGTTTTAGATAAATTACCAAATATTGTGAGTTCATTTCACAGACCAGAGATGGAAAGCTGCGTTCACGACAATGTTTAATGAGCCTTACGAACATGTTAAATTGTTAGGAGTGATAAAAAGATGGTTTGTTTAAAATAGCAGAGAATTTAAATCTTACAGGCCTACTGAGAATGAGGAAAACCTGAATGAATCAGTATTCAAAGGCAATGAAAATGCAAGTGTATTAATTATCACAATAGACTGTATTTGTTGCTGATTCCATAAACTACAATGGCTGCCATAATGTCAAACTCGGCATTTGAATATCATTTCTTTGCCCTCACCTTTAACCTTCAACTGATCAAGGCGCATCCTGTGTCAAGACACTTGAAGGCCGATTGAATGTTCTCTTACTTTGTTCATTACATATCATTACCACTAAGGTTTGTGCACTGTTCAAGGTAGTTACGAATATTCATTGGATGTAACACAAATTCGTGTTCCTAGTTTGATGTATCTGACATGCATTCAACTGCTACCCTATTTGTTCAAAATACAGTGTGTTGAAGTGTTGAAGATTTTTTTTCAGAAGGTAGCCTACAACATTAACATTTACCCAAAATTCTAAAGGAGGGCTATACATTTCCAGTGTCTTAGACCAAATGATGTTGGCTCGAGACTATTGTGATAATATTGGAACCGCGCGTTTTTTGTGATATACAATAAAATGCCTGTCTCTTTAAGACCAACCCGCGATGTGTTGCGAAGTTCAAGTTGGGGTCACTTGAAGTTCCTGCCCTCGATTTTACCTTTTCGTTTTATTATAGACTGACATCACACGGGGCGCTAAAACACTTACTCCGCATAGAGGTCCCATTATCATCTCCCTCGCGTTATTGCCTAGATGTAAAAATAGCCAAGGAAATTACTAAAATAAAAAATGTAAGGAAACTGATGCTGGACTAAGCACGTATTTTTATAGGAGGGGTGAGAGAGGCAGGGATAGAAGGGAGGGTGGAGAGAGAGAGAGCAAGTGAGAGAGCGAGAGAGGAGGGGAGGGCGAGCAACAAGAAATTCATAGCAATTAATAATAAAAAAGAGTTGGCAGTCGTGCTTGGAAAACTGGCATGGTTTTTGGAGGCTGGCAGTTCAAAGTTGAAACGTCAGAAATGACTCCAGAAGTCTGTTGAGATGATCATTAAGGGAGACTTAGATCGGATGGCAGAAGAGTTCGGGCATCCAGGTAACTTCACCATATCGCTGTTTGATCAAATGACTAGAATAACCAGCGTCCAGTGTGTTAACAACAGATAACCTATTTCCCAATTTATCTTTTGGCGATAACATGAGCTATTATTTTATGTCTTGACAAAGTATTTTCTATGGTACAATCGCTTTCGGAGACGAGTTTAGAAATATACTAAGCAGAATGCGTTATAAGTCACCATGCCGACAGATGAGTAAATAGCCTTTTTTTTTTAACCTTTCTCTCGGAACATTGGAATAGGCAGCTATAAAGTCTTTAACAAGGTAAGTTTGTAATTTGATTACTTCGGTTAAGAAATGTCTTGTAGGTGGACAGTCATTTGGTGTTTACAAGACACACAGGAGCATTGTATAGGTTTGAGCTTTCTCCTGAAGTGTAGCGGTTGATGTGGTCTAAACTCTAACCTAGTGTCGATGCCATAACTCACAGAGGATTTAATTATGAATACACGAAGTTTCGCGTGCATGCTGTACCCATTTTAGACACGATGTCTGTCTTTATGTGGGCTCATCCTTGAGGACAGTCGATTAACATTTTAGGTATTCGAAAATAACCGCGTCTTGTTAGATGACTGATAAAAAAACCTTTTTTTGAGAAAATAAGACAATAACCTCTCTTTGAGAAAATAAGACAAAATATTGGCATTTTACGCTCGGTTGGTTGATGTCTGGTGTAGGCTACTGATTTTGTTGAAACCCAAAGGAGAAATGTGTTTCTTTTACTTAATAGTCATTATGCGTTTTGTGTCATTAACTTTGCGCTGTCATCCAGGATAGCATACTATATAATCCTAAAACACCCAAACAAATATTTTATGGTTTATCGATTCTGAGAATAAAAAAATAAAAACAAATAAGCAAACAGGACGGGAGCACTGTTTCTTATAACTATACACAATGAAACATTTTCATTTTTAATTTCCAACACCCTGTTCAACTTAAGCTTATCGTACGTAAATGCAGGATTCAGCTGCCGATCCCATATTTTAAATATGTCCTTTAGTTTAAGATTATTGATCCTATTGAACACAGAGGTCAGTGTTCCCCAAATGATGGCCTATGATGGCCTACCACGGCACTTGCGCTCTCTATGCGTAGGCCTATCACCATCTTAAACAGGCGTTAGAGGAATAGATTAAACATGAGACAAGACTAAACTAAGAAAGACATGTTGTGCCGAAGAAGATTAGAGCGATCCATACATCGTTATACGACTCTGTTTTAAGTGACACGTAGCTCTTATTTTCATTAGGGTGACTTTAAGTGTTTGGCAGTTAAAAAAAAATATTAATCACATTCCGAGCCAAGAGGCCGCTTAACGGGGCTTGCTGGTCTTTTCCTCCCGACGGGATTTATGAATGAAAAACCAGGGGCACGGATTGGCTACCCAGAGGGATGGAAGCGCAGGGTATGCAACACACGGTTATCTGCAGACAACGAGGAAACGTATGTTGAAGCACAACAAAACAATCTGTGGCCCTACACCATTACTCACATGGTTACACTAAACTTTTGTGGTTGACATATTAAGAAGAGGAGTGTCAAAAGCTCAGGATTAGGCTACAAGCTTAAGCGTTTTGTTTTGTCTTTTCTTTTAAGACGCTGCTCGCCATATGGTGCTTTCTTTGCGTCAGAGAACTCAAGTGGTTTTCATTAAATAAGGTTTCATGCTCAGCTATGCTTTTACATCCCATTCACAAAAATATCATGCTCTGTAGCCCCGGGCTACTTATATACTGACTGCAGCCAAAGCGGATATGTAGTCGGTGCACTTTCACAGTTTTTTTTCTCTAAGCATGACAAGGCTATACGCCCCAAAACAAAGAGTGACAAAAGTAATGAGTAATTAGTTAAGAAAACAAATCTAACTAACATTTCAATTATTTTTTACTTCATGTCTGGTGACACTGAAATAACTGAAAATATTTCATGCTTGTAGTTCAAATGGCCAAAATAGAAAATGGCATTCAGAAATCACTCTATTGGCTTTGAAGCATGCCAAAAATATTTACTCACGATTTCTAAAAAAATCTGAAAAAAAAATGGAATTCATTCATCACAGTTACACTTACAATGAGCAAATGCCACTCCAAGAACTCCGTAGGGGAGTGCATATTTCGAATATGAATAACAAACTGAGGGCGGAGATAGAGGAAGTGAAGAGGGTGTTCTGTGCGTACTGCAGACCCCCTCAGTCTGAAGCAGGTCGTAACCCTAAAACCAGCATAGTGACAACACAGACAAAACACAGGGACAACGAATACCAAACTGTCTAAAATATGACTCTGGGACTGTCTTAAGGAGTCGCAGTTAAACACCAAATATAGCAACTCCCCTATCATATGTGCTTAGAAGTGGTTCATTCTTTTACTAGAAGAAAAAATACAATAATCCTGACTTGTGACTGTATATAGATTGCTTCGCCATCTGACATTTAAATGTTAAAATGTTACAGCCTTTGGTGTTAATGAGGATTTAGACCAGGTGCTACACGCTGACCATAGGCCTACCCGTTTCTTGTTTTCTAATACAAATGCTCGCTATGCTTGTACAACTTCAGACTTGAGGGTCCATAGCCTACACACTCCACCCTATTCCTGTCTACCTTGGGTTAAATAAAATGCATCTATATGCGTAAACGTGGTATGCGTATGAAGTATTATGTTTCCAGGAAGAATTGTTAAAATAAGGAGACTAAAAATTGAATGGCCAGTTTTTTTGGTAAAATATTTGTGGTGACAGAGTTGTTAACTCCCCATTATCACATGTTTTAAGACGTGAGGACCTCATTTGGGTGTCGAAGAGGATAAAATTGTTTACTCATGATGTTTAAACAACTTTAAACATGTTTTAAACATGATTTACGTGTTACCACTTCCGTCTTTTTTGTCGTGCCCTTTGAAGGTTCGAGACGCTCAATGAACTATAGGCGATGCTACGGAACAGAACATGCAACAAGGCACTTTAAATCGAACTATTTTTACGCACAGTGTTACACGTAAAACTCCATCACTGGCGTTTAAAAATGAATGTGCAAATTAATAACATTTATTTAACACACTTATTATAACTTAGTAAAAAGCCTTTATTATCTATACGTCACCAATCTCACTGTTGATGATATCTGAGTGCGCAAAGACGCAGATATTCGATGCTTTCATATAGTGTATTTTTTTATTTATTCGACACTGATATGGTAGTTTAGAGAAACGGTGAGAGATAAAATCAGCGACACATCATTAGGAACACGTGCTTAAAGATACACTGCCATCAGTTATGATCTGAGTTCCGTTATTAACCATTGCCTGCAGATGAGACAGATGGAAGACGAAAGAATGCTGAAGCATCCATGCTCGTAAGAGGCTGCTAGTTGTAAGAGTCGCTGTACTTGGTCATAGTTTTTGATAAGAGGCCTGTTTATTTGTTGAACTTGTGTCGAAAAAAAAGTTTGAGAATAGGGCATTGATGATCTGATTGATGGAGAACTTTAAGTGATCTGTGATGGCATTCTCGATTTGCGCTGATTTATCAATATGTTTATCAACCGCCCTCCCAAACTCATCCAATTATTTAATGCAGAAATACTGCCCTGTTTGATGGTGACGAACCTGCACTCAGCTGCAGGCACCACAGGTGCGCAGCTGGTAGTGAGCTTGCTGGAAAAGCATGGTTTGCGAAAGGAATTAAGGTTTAAGGACTCAAGGATAACTACATGTTTGCCTTTAGAGTTTAGTACTAACAGTTGTTCATGTATTTAATAGTTTTTTTTGCCATACAGTAATCTGACAATATCCTACTGTGTCAATGAGTAATTAACTCATAATTAATCAATTATTTACTTGATATCCATGTGTTTAATATAAAACCTATTGCTTTCCTGTGTTTAATTTGTGAAAACCTACTGCTCTACAGTTTTCTTTCCATATGCACTCCACCTATAGTGAAAAGAGTTGTGTTTGTTTGTGGCTCTGTGAAAACCTCTGGAGACGCTGACATTAAAATTTTGATCTATATTTTCAAAGAACAAAACTCAGTTTTTAGGTTGGCTGAAAGGGGAAAAAACGTATTCAAAAGTGAACTGCAGGCCAATATGAGGCTTTATTCCTGATATACCAAATGTGTATTTGTTATGTCTGTAAGCATATATCATGAATGTTCCTTACTAAAATTAAGCTGTGCTCATTTTTTACTCATCACATAAGTCGCAAATGAACATTTGGGACTGCAGATTACATTTTTTTAGGTGTTACATTCTGCATTAAAGGGGAAGCAATTGTTTTAAGAAAGCATCAGTCATCAGATACCACTGTGAGTTCAGCCAGTCTTTTTGTACATGATGGCTAATTAAATTGTAGTGTGTAAATACAGACTTCCTCTTTTCTCCAAGGGAGCTTATACCCGGTGAAATAAACACAAAGAGGAGGACGAACTGATGCCGGCTGACTATCAGCGGACTTATTTATTTAGTCGCTTGTTTCCCATCCGTGAAACCAAGCCCTGAGGGAGCTTAACTGTTTCATCTAGCATGTCAAGTTTCTTTGCTAAATTTGAACAACACAGCCTGAAGGTTAGATCAGTCATTACTTTTACAAAAGCCCGTCTTCACTTCAAAGGAGAAAAAAGAAGCTGTTTTTAAAAGGGAGTTTCTTTTAGACTGTGGCTGTTGTCAGTATTCTTGTGGTCTCAGTAGTGTGTGTGTGTGTGTGTGTGTGTTGGAGGCTCTGAGTTCATTCTCAAGTCAAACTGTAAAAGCTTCTCTCTCTCTTTCTCTCTTTCTCACTCTCTCTGATATGATTTACATTAAGTATGCTCCCAGTTCCTTATATGACTGAGACGAAAGAGAGATGAATATCACATCTTTTTTTGGATGTATTTTTGTCCACACAGGTTTGTACCTGCTGTTCATCACACTTGCAAAGTGCTCAGACTGACTTTGTTTAAAGCTGCACACACCACCTCTGGAATGCTTTATCAGAAGGCCAGCAACATTAAAACACATTTATACTGGCATCCTGTTTTTTCGACAACCCCCCCCCCCCCTCCGTCCCTTTCACCCTCAGTGCATGACGGTTCACCCTTGGTTTGGATTATTCGGACTGTTTTCGATAATGGCTAAACCGTTACCATTGACATTCAGAAAACAGCACGTCTGACAAAAGTGTGTGTATGTTTATGTGTGTGTGTGTGTGTGTTTGTATGGTTGTGTGAGACTTCTCTTTTGATTTCACACCAAGGGAAATAATTCAACCGAATTGCCAGCTGCAAAAAAAAAAAAAAGGAAATCAGTAACCAGGGACCATACGCAGAACTGGATCATTATTAAACGTATTTCAGAGGATGTAGTTCATTGTAACATAGAATGGGCTTTGCCATAGAACACTGCACATTCCTCACTGACAGCTTATGCAATATCTGGTCATTCAATACTGCCTTGGGGGTTCATGAACATGGGCTTATTCTTTCTTCAGACCTGACAAACATGTCTCCATTTTGTCTGCTCTTTCAGGTGGTGGTCTGAAGAAGATGCTGGATGCCATGGAAGTCCCAAGTCATGCTAGGCACCTCCTTTTGCAACTCAACACACAGCGCACCAAGGGCTTTCTCTGTGATGTGATCATCGTTGTGCAAAACGCCTTGTTCCGGGCTCACAAGAACATTCTCGCCGCCAGCAGCCTTTACTTAAAATCGCTGGTTGTCCACGACAACCTCATCAACTTGGATCATGAGATGGTGAGTCCAGGAGTCTTCCGAGTCATTCTAGACTACATATACACCGGACGCTTGAGCGAGCCGGACCAGGCCTCTCCCACCGAGCCAAACCTTGGGGCTGTTCTGGCAGCTGCCAACTACCTGCAGCTGCTGGACTTGGTGGCCCTGTGCAAAAAAAAGCTGAAGCGAAATGGGAAGTACTCCTCCCACCCCGGTGCTGGGTTTTTACCATACAAGCTAAACAACAGCGAGATGGGCCGCGGGCGGTTCCGTGTGCCCACGCCAGTCATCCAGCCCTGTTTTCCCGGAGCCATCGGGAACAGCCACACGCCGCGTCCGTCTGTTCTAGACGACCTGCCCCAGCACCCGCTGCCTCGCCACGCAGGTGAGCTCTACGCGCCCATCTCCGGGCAGCAGGTGTATCCCTCGCTGCAGCAGGGCCTGCCACCCCAGCCGGGCCTGCGCATCCCATCCTCTGAGCGGAACTGCTCCCCCATCTACGGCCTGGACCTGTCCAAGAAGAGCCCCGGCTCACAGTCCCAGCACACGCCCTCCCACTCCCATCTGAGCCACCCGCACCACCCAGACGATGAGCCTGGTGGTGGGCCACAGAGTGGCCGCAACAGCCCCATGCTGGTGTCCAACCACTCGGACAAGGTGGAGACAGGTGAGCACCCGGGCGGGCCCCTGACCCCCCACTCGCTGCCGCGCCTCAACCAGCCGCTGGCGCCCCACCTCCCTCATCTGCAACGCTCGGGCCCCCAAAATCAGGACCCCTACCCCTGCCCGCCCAGCCCCGACACCCCAGGAGACAATGGCGGCCGGGACAGAGTGAACCTGTACCGCTGGGTGAAGAACGAGCCGCTCCCCTACAACCCAGAGGACGAGGAGGAGGATGAGGATGAGGATGAAGGGGAAGAGATGGCTGACAAGGACAACCACCACAAGGGCAACGAGGGGTACCGGGGCACCGAGTGTGATGGCGAGGACGAGAAGAGCGGCTCGGGAAGCGAGGAGACGGGCAGCAGCGAAGGCCGACCGTCGCCCCCCGGTGGCCTGGGGAGATATCACGTGCCCTTTGAACCCGAGAGCTTTGGTGACAACCTCTACGTGTGCATCCCCTGCGACAAGGGCTTTCCCAGCTCCGAGCAGCTCAACGCCCACGTGGAGACCCACACTGAGGAGGACCTCTACAGCAACTCTGAGATGGGCAACGGCAATAGCAAGAGCAACACCGGCAACGGTGGTGGCAGCACTCCCAATGGGCCACCCGGCCTCAACAGCAACAGCTTGTCCTACCAGGACAGCAAGTCTGGCCAGATGCTGCCGGTGGGCATGGGCGAGATGATCCGGCCATACCGTTGTTCCAGCTGCGAGAAATCCTACAAGGACCCGGCCACCTTGCGGCAGCATGAGAAGACCCACTGGCTGACGCGACCGTACCCGTGCAGCATCTGCGGTAAAAAGTTCACGCAGCGGGGCACCATGACGCGCCACATGCGCAGTCACCTGGGCCTCAAGCCGTTCGCCTGCGACGCCTGCGGCATGCGCTTCACACGCCAGTACCGCCTGACCGAGCACATGCGCATCCACTCGGGCGAGAAGCCGTACGAGTGCCAGGTGTGCGGCGGCAAGTTCGCCCAGCAGCGCAACCTCATCAGCCATATGAAGATGCACAGCACTGGCGGTGGCACCGGGCTGACTGCCGACGGCAAGCTCAAGTTGGACTTTGCCGACGGCATCTACCCGCTCACCAAGTACACGGCCGAGCACCTGGGCCTGAAGCAGGAGAAGGCCTCGGAGCTGCTGGCTCAGGCCTCACAGCACCTGCTGGACGCCAAGGCCATGGAGAGCCTGTACCCGCTGCACAAGCTAGCTGCCGAACACCTGGGGCTCACACACGACAAGATGGACGTCATTGCCCAGGGCCTGCCTCTGCCACCCCCGCCGCCACTCCCTGGCTCTGGGGAGCCTCGCACCATTGACCGCTACTCACCCAGCTAAGGAGGGAACTGACGGGGAAAAGGAGAAGAGAGAAAAATAAAAACAAATTAAAGCAAAAAAAAAGGAAAAGAAAATAGAGCCAAAGCAACAAGTTTCGGACGAGTCTCAGTTGGCCTCGTCAGGGACGCCTTTTCTGAAATACCGCCTACAGTATTCTTTTCAACTCTACTCACCTCAGCTTTTTCTTACACAGGAGGCCAAAGAGAAGCGTTGGCTAAAGAAATGCACACAAAACTTGACTCCATTAAGTGCCTTTTATTTTTTTTATTTTTTTTTTTTTTTTACAAATTTTGCATCACATGCAGTTGAAAAAAACATAAAACTTCCTAAGAGAAGAACTGTTTATTTATGTACTGGTTTTGATCATGGACAAACTTAACAACAGTGCAGTATTTATATGACAACTGTTTTTTTTTGCTAAGCCATCGAGCCAGACAACAAAATACATAACCAAAAAAAAGATTGTTTTTATTTATT
Source organism: Limnothrissa miodon (assembly GCA_017657215.1). Classification (NCBI taxonomy): domain Eukaryota; kingdom Metazoa; phylum Chordata; class Actinopteri; order Clupeiformes; family Clupeidae; genus Limnothrissa; species Limnothrissa miodon. The sequence continues at coordinate 46,293 of JAGFZM010000157.1, read as the reverse complement.
CTTCTCCTTTTGTATGTAAAAGAAAGCCAAATGAGAAAATAGCTCAAATGTTACAAATAGTGTTGCAACCACACCCTAAACCTGTGTACTTAGACTTGTTAGTGTATATATAAAAAATGAGGAAAAAAAGCACATATGATCAGGATTCAGGGCTTCTGTCCGGGACTGAGAGGGAATTTGGACAAAAGAAAAAGCCAAATGTTTGGGATTTTACAGAAATTGGAAGACTGTTTTTTTTTTTTTTTCTTCGAAAGACTTGACGGAGTACTGGATTTTTTTTCCCTGTACCTTACTTTCCAGATTTTGCCAGCTCTTCCAGTCAAAAGGGAACAACAGACTGAAGAGAGAATGTTTGTTCCGGCATTTAGGTAATGTGATCTAAGCTTTGTTTTCTGCATTTGTTGCCCAGCCCTTCCAGCCGTCATGTGTAACAGCCCACAACAATAGTAGCGCGATTCATTTTCCAAGCAGTGCCATAGCCCTTTGAACCCTTCAACTTTTTACATCGAATTGTTTAATTCAACTCCTGTCAGAGCACCAAGTGCCTTCAAACTGTTTTTGAAAGAGTAGCTAGTACAACCCTGTGATCTCACAACTGGGAAATCATAGTGCATACCCCGATCATGACATCGTAATCCCCGTTCATGAATTTTAATCCATCTGCTGGGTTAGAGTAAGCATGGGCGTCGCCATGAGAAAGAAAAAAAATATTTGCGAGGCCTCAGTTTTGTGATGGGCCTCGAGAGGGCCTCCAATTTAATCCATCTGTAAACTACGTCTGCGCTGATCAATGGCTGTCCGGGGCTGACGAGATAAAAGCGTGGTCTTGTGCGGAATCTGTCACACTATCTGGCGTCGGACTGGCAAACAGGCCAAACAGGCGTTTACAAACAGTGGGTGTTAGTCGTCTGTGGGATCATGAGGGAGCATCTCCACATGACCTCTCTGTCTCTGGCCTGTTCTCTCACTGACACCGTCTAGCCGATGGGAGGGTCTCAGTTGAAGAACAGCCCCACCCCCACCCCCAACCCCAGCACGCTTTCTAAGCCGATAATGTGACAGTCATATGAACTGGGCTAAAGCAGAGGGTTCCCTCTGATGCGCCTTTGTGTGTGTGTGTGTGTGTGTGTGTGCATGTGCGTACGTGTGAATATGTCTACATGTTCATGCGGGCGTAGGGTCGAACAGCATGGTCCAGCTGCTACGCTCCACCAATTGTAATCCCTGTGAAATCAACAATTCTCCCTGACAATTCGGGACTGTCCGATAGGCACGCTCCAGGATTTCTTGCCTGTTCCTCGCCTCCCCTGTGATCCAGTCGTCCAGCCGTCCAGCTCTCCCCTCTCCCTGATAGTCATCCATCTGTCAACTGCAATAATGAGGGCTGTCATACTGGGGTTAGATTGCACTGCCGCCTGCACACAGGCTGCAACATCAACTCTCATCCTTAAAAAGCAGTAGGGTATGTAGTTGCAAGCGTGTCTTGTTCAAGTTAGCGAGATCAAAACAGACTATGCGTCTCCATATTTTTTAGAGACATTTATAGTAATGTCGTTTCATGCTCAGCCCTATTAAATTGAAACCACTTTTTCAAGGGGGTTTGGAGACTATGGCACACAAAGGTTTATATCCCAAAGAGAATGCTGGCTGTGTTTTATTATCTTTTTTTTTTTTTATTGTGATGGAAAAATCGAGAGAAGGGAGTTTGTTGACCACTAGTGACAATTGCAACCTCAGTAGGTGAATGTGAAGACCAAAGCCATGAATGCACTGTGATTTAAAAAAAAATGTTAATGCATCTGCAAGCCTTACTCAGCAAAGACTGGGACCTGGTAACCAAACTGTGGAATGGGCACCACAATATAACGCCTTAGTAGAATTCTGAGGGCTTTGAACTGTAGCATGTAAGCATATCTAGGGTTTTTTTTCTCCTGTTACATTTCTTTTTCACCAAAGCGAAGGGTAACTGGTGTGTACCTCAGGACGGATCCCTCAACGACACAGGGATGTGATGCTTAAGCAACACCACAACAGTTACACACACACACCGTACACACACACAAACATGCACACACAGTATGCTTACACAAACACACTGCCTCTTTAGGGGTGGGGACGCTTGTCCTTTGTAAACCTGTGGTTATTTTATGGTAATGAAAATTTGTTTGTTTTCACTTTGATTGAGAAATGTTAATATGTGATGTTAACTTCTTAACATGAATATGCAATGTTTTCTGTCTCTTTTTGTTTTTACATTTTCTTAAAATGTTTTTTTGGACTTAATGTTGACGTTGTACTTAGTGTTGGCAATTTATTCATCTCAGTTGTACCATAAACTAAGGACAGACACCTTTTCCACAAATGCACCCAATGTCGTTACATGCTTCTGCACCTGTAGGTACATTACAATGGCTGCCTCTGGAGCCACAAACACACACACACACACACCGAGACCGTCGCTGCACACTGACATTTCTAGCTGTGATTATTCAAGTGCGTGCCATTTCTCCAGAAATGCAAAATACTGTAGAAGAGGAAAGTCGCAGAGCCTCTGGCTAAGAACACTCTGTTCATTTTTCTTTTTCTTTTTTTTTCGGTAGGGGCTCAGGCATTAAGATGACCTCTGCAGACAAATTAGAAAGATTAGGTTTAAAAGAATAGAAATTGAAACATGCACATAAATGAAAAACATGCACATACTCCGTCACACACACACACACACACACACACACACACACACACACTCACACAAACAAATTGTCCAAGTCAGGGATAAGCATTGGCTTTGTATTTCCCCACACTTTAAATCACACAGTTCACCCTTGAGATCTCACCCACGGTTAATTTTACACCACGCACAAAAGCTGTCTGGGCACTGTTTGTTTTGTTCTTTATGAAAAAGAAACCAGAGCTTGAACTAAGCTGGGCACAGACACAATATTACTCTATCTAAACACAAAAAGAAACAGTGACCACAGGCATATTAAAACATGCAAAGAGAAAGTAAAAGAAACACACAAAGGAGATGACACAGGCGAAACAAACACTGACTTTAGTGGTGGGAATACAAACTCCTCTTTATCATTCATGAAAGTCTATCTCTCCTCTTTCCTTCTCACTGTCAGACAAACCCAGAAAGGAGACCCCGAAAACTTTTCCGACACAGCTCCGAATCTGTGGAGGAAAAGGGGAACGATATCAATTTCTGATGGCTGTAGCCTGGGACGGTCCACTTTGTTTGTGTGTGTCTGTGTGTGTGTGTGTGTGTGTGTGTGTGTGTGTGTGATTATGGAAGAGGGGAACGTTTAATTTGTTTGTGTACACAAGCTGTTTCAGTGTGTCGTCTCAGAGTCATCAGTTAAGGCAAGCTTTGGGAATGGTGTCTGTGAAGAAGGAAGCTTTGGGAATGGTGTCTGTGCAGAAGGAAGCTTTGGGAATGGTGTCTGTGAAGAAGGAAGGCTGAGTGATGTTTGGGGGTGGATGGAGGGTGGGGGGCAATGTCGGGGTGGAGTGAAGTTTTGGCTTGGTGGTAGCAGCAAGCAGGATGTGTGGTGTATTTCTGCTCGAAACTAGATAGTGAGATGCAGATAGCTAAAGTGGGAGTTAAACAGAGACAGAAAAGGCTGGGTGGGGTGGGTTTGGGGGTGGGGGTGATTAGCGAGAGGAGAGAGAGAGACTGGAGAGAGTTCCATGAGTGACCCTCTGCTAAAAAAAAAAAGTTCAAACCTTTAGTTCAAACCTCTCTATACAGAAAAGAGAAGGCAGAACCTGCTTCTATTTCTCCTCTGTCGTCCTGATTTTGAACCAGCCATGAAAGAGTGATTGACTGACAGAACCATTACCCCCCCACTCACCCTTGTGGTCATCTTGGGTCATGGCAAACGGCAAGGAAAATCAAAATGACAGCATTGAAAGGGAACCAGGAGCTGTGCTTATAAGTTACAGTAAGCTGCGGCAGAGTGCGGGGCGCGGTGCTTATTCACCCCCGCTGTGTCTGGAGATTTCCATTGACTTTCCAAAGAAACCACAAACAAAAGAACTCAAAGAAACAGAAGGACTGTGAAAGGGAAAAAAGTTAGGAAGAGAAAGATGAGAGGACATCGTCTCTCTAAGGTGTCCGGAGAATGCTTTTTTTGTTTGAAAAGCAAAAACATGCAACATGCAAAGTTTGGCCCTTAGCACTGTGTTAGGTAGGTACTGATATATTTAGTGTTTTATTGACAGAAATTTTTACCCATTGACAGTTAGGAATTTAATATATCCACAATATCCTCAAAAATTAGGAAAGATTAAGTTAAGTCATTTTGACAGTGGGGTGTCCCCAGGACACATAGCTGTCTATTAATTGAGTGAGTGTTCAAATGTTCAAATTTCTTTCTTCAGCTCTTCAAAAAAAATTATCAGAATCGTTCTTAATCATTACCATCATGCCACAGTTTCTATTCTGCTGTGCTATACTGATAAGATCATTCAGGCTATTGCTTCCAAGTTACAGGACCAGTGACTTTGCTTGATGCTTGGATTTTGAGATAATGATGCGTGTAAAAATAGCGCGGAAAGCTGCAAGGTCTGGCAAGCTGTTTGCGGAAGAGTTGGGTGGGTGTAAGTGCACCTGACTATCTTTTTCTTTGTCTCCCAGAGGCAATCAGCCCAAGAGAAATATGGGGTGCGCGCTGTGAGGGGAAAGAGAGGGAGGGAGAGAGTTGACACTTTCAAGGGTCCTTATCGCATCCAGCTGTTTCGCATTTTGCCTTCGAAAAAAAGCCCATAGCAGTTCTGGAGAAATCATTGAATCATGATTTTATTCACTTCATGACTACTCAAGTCCCTGGAACAGGATCCTTGGTTTTCATCGCTCTCCATGCTTTATCCTGCGTTCCCCCTCCCTCTTCCTTTACTGGCTCTGCTTGCAACACTGATCTCAACCACCCTCCTCCGGTTGATCATGAACACCGACAGCTAGCCCGCATCCCCAGCTCACGACCGAGGCCCCAGCTGTTTTTCATGCGGCACAATACAGTTGTCTAAATGTTTATGCGAATAGTTACGCTCTTTTCTTAGCGCGTCCATGGACATCCAACATCGTCATTCTAAAGCGGCATTCTAATTCTAAATCAATGTCAGGTCAAATAAACACAGGGCAAAGCTTTTGTATACGAATATGATAAACAAAAAACACGTCTTTAAAAATCTAAGACAATTTCCAAAATGTCTGGCTTAAAAGTCAGAGAGAAAAGAAATGTACAGAAAAGTGAGGGGAAGTTAAATAGACTAATCAAATTCGGTTTGTGAAATGAGCAAAACATAGCCTACATTAAAAAAAACTGTCAACTGTCCCATAATTTGCTTGACATAATTCCAGGAAACAGCTCTGTCACTCACAGCCTGTCAAACTACACAATTGCAGATCACTTCTCAACAGGAGAGGAGCCGTTTCTACTTGAAATCGAAGCCCCCTGTTAAAGCGTTCCTTGAGTGGCATTGAGTTATGGCCTCACAGCGGCTCAAATTTTCATTTACATTTCAGAGCCCGTGCCCTAAGCGTCTGTATCGTTTTACCAGGCCCTCAAATTATCACCCCATCTCGCCGTCACAGGAACAAGCTCTCTTTGTGCTTTGCTAGATAGGGAATCGTGGCTGGCTATGTCTTCTTCCGAGTGTTTAATTTGGAGCGTCGATGCCTCTGTCTCGGCTCCAGTGTTGAAACATAGGCAAACCAAAGCGCTGAATAAGCCACAAGATAGCGTATAGGGGTCTATTTAAGTGGATAGATGACATAGGACGGTCTGCTAGGGCTTTGTTTTGACTCAGCTAAAGTTTTCTTTTTTTTGCAGTTCTTTTCTCTTTTTTTGCGTTTCTACATTAATATTCCGTATAGTAGGCTACTCTACAGCCAAATACCAAAACAAAATATAAACTACCACAAGTCCAACAACATGTTGGAGCCTGTAGTTTAAAAGGCAGATTTCAATCTGTCACCGATATTCACACATAGATACACATGTGCAAACTCTCTCTCTCTCTCTCTCTCTCTCTCTCTCTCACACACACACACACACCCCACACTCTACACGTTCACAAACTGTCTTTTCCACTTAAGCTTGTACAGTACATTTGCTTGGCCTCTTTCTCTCTCTCTCTCTCTCTCTCTCTCTCTCACACACACACACAGCTGGACAGCAGACCGCTTTGTCACTGCACCCTGTTCTACATTAGGTCAGATTTAATTAGTCTGTCCAACCTCTTTTGGAGTGTCGGTGTTCTGCTTTTAAGAGTCATTACTAAAGTAGAAGCCGTGGTACGGATGGACTGCATCCAACATTCACACCAAGGGGCCCTTCAGAATGTACAAGTAACTAAAATATGCTATGCACATAGACTCACACTTGCACGCAGTTTTTTTTTTAAATGAAACAAATTATTACGCGACATTAGGAGAGGAGATTCACCAAAAATAATTTGCTGTAGCACATTATAATTTCCTTATATTTTCTACATTTCTTTCATGTTTTGATTAGCTCATTTCTTGCATAACAAAGAGACACAAAAAGTGCTTTCTTGTGAGGCTTAAGTGACTTAAACCCAAAAATGGCAATACCAAAAAATGAACATGTATTTTTCTACATTACAACCGTCAACCGTTTTAACTTGCTTTAGTGAAATGAATGTATTTATTGCATGTCAAGTTGTTTTATAAGATTTTTGTATAAATTTCAACTGTGGATTCTTAAAATTATTTCCTATAATTCCACTGTCTTTATGAGTGACGCGGATCGAGCTTTTATTTTTCTTAAAAGCCATTGTGAAAAAAAATGTCATGTTTTTGTCTATATCTACATTTTAAATCAACTTGGCAATAAAACGAATTGCATAATGGTTTCACAAATCTGGTCTCTCGTTTCCAATTTTATTGTCATCTTTGGCCAAGGGCAACTTGATTAATAGCAAACATCACAGACAGCCTTCTCTCCTTTCACATGTAGCAAGAAAAGCACAAGAGCCAGCAAAGCATGTGAAAGTTTTTATTCCGATCTGTACATGCATCCCTCTGCTCTTCTGTGTGAGTGCTGCAGTCGCTGAGGGATGGGCTATCTCGTCCCTAGTGCCTTTTAAACAAACAGCTATAAGGCACACAGTGTACACTACATGAAGGGCAAGCTTCATCATACTGAATTACTAAGGAGCTTCTCGGACGACAGACACTCTATGCAATTTACTGGGCCTATCCTGTATAGTATGCAGAGCACATGTAGTAAAAGATAAAAAAAGACATTCACTTGCGCACTTACACTAAAGCAAGTAGACACACATGCATGAGAAAACACAGGAACAAATATAATCATGCATTCGCTGACACACACGTGCACGCACACACTCTTCCTTCGCCTCTCTCGTTCTCTCTTTCTGTCTCTCACACACCCACATACAGTCCCACACACACTCACAGTCGGTGAGCTGTGTACATCTTTTCAGACTTATGATATAATATAATCATGCAAGTTCAAGGAAATATCAGAAATATGTAATGACATACATAGCACTGCCACGTGTTCCTCTTCTGAAAATGCATGAGAGAGAAAGAGAGAGAGAGAGAGAGAGAGAGAGAGGGAGAGAGAGAGAGGGAGTGAGTGAGGTAAAAAAAAAAAAGAAGTAACGCAAGCATTTCTGAAAGCTGTAATGAAGTCATAAATCTCAAGACAACAAGTAGGGGCAGACTCGGGAAGCCACTTCTAGGCAACACATTGTGTATAAGTGTGTGTGTGTGTGTGTGTGTGTGTGTGTGTATTAACAGGCTGAGAAGACAAAGAATACTCTCTAGTCCCAATGTCTTATACTCAGACTCTCTAGTCCTAATGTCTTATACTTAGACTCAGATTTAGAAACCCACTCACACACACACACACACACACACACACACACACACACACACA
>JAGFZM010000157.1:0-19117 GCA_017657215.1 Limnothrissa miodon | reverse complement strand
CACACACACACACACACACACACACACAACCACAGTATGTCAAGTTCCAGTATCCCATGTCGTGTTGACGCCCACAAGTGCACGCACATCTCACATCTCACATGAGTGTGGTGTGCTCCATACTTGATCACACAGAGGAGGTGGGCTTCCTCCTGCCTGACACGGGAACAAAGCCATCGGGCCTGATTTGAATATGCAACAGCCTGTCGAGGGGAGATCAAAAGAACCAGGGGATGAGGGGAGAAAGAGTAAAAGCGAGGGAGCACAGAGGGATGGAAAGAATGAGATAGGGGGAAAAGCACACACACACACACAGAGGCAGACACATACACACACACACACACACACACATTATTAAATGTTCTCACAGATGGACAAGCAGGGCGTTCTCACATTGAGACATGGATAGCCTCTCACATTTCTTCCTCTTACCCACCCACACACCCATATACACACACACACACACACACATTAACATGTGTTTCACATTGAAGAGAGTCCATGTGGAAACCCTGTAGCCCACCTTTCACAGACGGAGGCCGTGGCCCTCCTCCAGCCATCCCTCCGTCCCCCCATCCCCTCATCCTCTCACCCCTTGCGGGCGAACTGCGGCTGGGCTGGGCTGGGTTGGGTCTGGGTTTGGGTTGGGTCGGGCTCCACAGGGCCCCAGTGGGAAGCAGCGCGAGTGGGCCGCTGACCTCTGGGGAGAGGAGCATTCAGGCCCTGGCTCGCTCACGCCCATCCCAAACAAGGATGGACAGAGAGTCACCACCCACACACTCATCCACCTGCACAGTGCACCATTCCACGGCCCACTGCGGGCCGTTGGACGTGGCACTGTGCAAAGTGTGTGGGTGATTGTGTGTGCGTGTGTGTTTGCATGTGCGTTGTGTTTGAATGTATTTGTGTGTGCATATTGTGTGTGTGTCTCTACAGTATGTGTACAGTATGTGCTGTGTTTGCTGAGTGTGTGTGTACCAGTGTGTGGATGTATGTGTGCATGTGCTGTGTTTGCTGAGTGTGTGTGCATGTGCGCCGTTGTGTGTGTGTGTGTTTTGGAGATGTGGAAGTAATTGAGTAAGGAACGCATGCAGGCTTTATAAGTTATAAAATGGACTGCAGGAGTCCGCTGTTGCTTATTTGAAACAGTCAGCTACTGAACACAGTAGGGACGTGAAAAATCACTCAACAATGAGAACAGACACTGACTGGAGTCTGTGTGTGTGTGTGTGTGTTTGTGTGTGTGTGTGTGTGTTTGTGTCTGCATATAGGGGAAATGAATGTAAACTTTGTATGTGTGTGCGTGTCTGTGTGTATGTATGTGTGCATGTGCAGTCTGTGTGTGTGCATACATATGCTTGTATGTGTGTGTGTGTGTGTACTGTATGTTTCTTTATATGTTTACATGATAATGTACTGTTAACTTATGTGTCTTGAATGGGAACATAAGACAAAAAAAGCTTCATTAAAAAAAGATAAAAGAGAGAGGGAGAGAGCAAAAGAAACACAAAAGACGAAGCAGCTTAGTGCCGTTTTTAATCACGGGATCAGAGAGGACGGATGAACAACAGACAGTTTCCTGACCCGCCAAGAATGAACTGGATGGAGAGAGCGAAGGAGAGGTGGACGAGGAGTATAAACACGAGGCAAGGAGAGGAGAGGAGAGGAGAGTGGGACAGCTGAGTGAATGAGTTAAACAGGTCAAAGACATGAAACCCATAACTGTGGGAAAAGAGGTGTACATCTTTAATGATATGATTACATAAGCCTGGGGTGTGCACACAGTTTGCACTAGAGAAACAGAGGGGGACAATGGAAGGAGTTGTGCGTGGGTGTATGTGTGTGTGCGTGTGTGTGTGTACTGTATGAGGGGGGTCTTCGAACAACAGTTTACCCAGCTGGAAAACTGCGAGACCCAGACAGCTCTCTGATGTCACCCCTGCGTCTCTCTCTCTCTCTCTCTCTCCCCTGTGCCCCTCGCCTTGCCCCCCCACCTCCTCCTCCACTCCTGCCCCGACCCTCTAACTCCCTCACTTCCTGTCCCTGGAGCGGGTGATGTCACTCTCCAGCTGGGGATGTCACGTCCACCCAAAGCCCAAGCCCCCGAGCGTCTTCTGCCCCCATTCCACCCTCCACCCCTCTTGCGTCTTCGCCTTCAGTGGACGCCGTCCCCCTGTGGCCTGGGACTGTCCAGCAGGCACGTACCCCACAGACATACAGGCAGCCAGACGGACGAACAGACACTCAGGCCGACAGATGCACGCGCCCCGCATGCACGCACACGCATTCTACACATTCCTGCGTTTCAGAGGTGTGATGCTAATATCTGGCGTTAGCAGTATCGTTAGCGGTGGGAAACGGCTCTACCAGATGGGCACGCTGCGCCATTGTCTGATTCCCACCTACACGCAGATAACAGATCAGATAAGGCCCGCGCCCAAAAATAACTCCTTCCGAGAAGCTCAGGAGCGTAATTGATGTGTATCACACGCTTCGAACGATACGTCAAGGACAAACAAAAGTCCACCGAGTCATATCGTTAACACGAACAAAAGAAAAACAAACACTTTTCGCTATCGCTGCCATTTTATCTTGAACCTTTCTTCCCTAAGCAAGAATAACAGAGTCGAAATACACACACTCACACACATACACACACACACACACTGTAACATGCAGTAACAGCCTCAACTTCATTACTTGGGGGAATTGGCTTACGTCTACCCTTTTAAGCAACATAAGGAGCAGTTCTGTGCTGATTCTGATGAGACAGAAGACAGATTTATGTGCTGATGGTAGTGTGCACACAGAGATGGCAGAGAGAGGGACAGAGAGAGAGAGAGAGAGAGAGAGAGAGAGAGGGAGAGAGCAGCTTCTTACTTATTCTTACTTGTGGTTAAATCAGAGATGAACGAGGTGAGGAAGAATGAGTGGGGAAGAATTTTCTCCTGAAATGCTCATCCTGGACGACATTTTGTCTCTTCCTCTTTCTCTGTCTGTCTCACACACACACACACACACAGACATACACACACACACAGGCACTTAATTTGTGTGTGTCTCAGTTTCATTGCCTGTCACTTGATGTTTGTCATTCTCCATCTTTGTTTGTCTATCTCCCTCTCTAACTTATTCTCCTTCCCCCGTTCCCTCTCTTTCTATTTGTCTGTCTCCTGTCTCTGCAGACTTTTATTGGAGCTGACACGTTTTTTTAAACTCATTAACTTGGAGTGGCATAGAACTCCACACAGCTGGGACCGTGTGGTTCTCCATCTCTCCGCCTCGTTCTCTCATTGGCCTGCTCCCCAGTCTTCTCTCTTCCTCCAGCTCTCTCTCTCTCTTTCTCTCCCTCTGCTCTCATTCCCAACACAGCTTTGCTCGCAAAATCATTCATCACTTGCAAATTGATTCCCTCCTGATCCCCCTAAATGCATCCACCATCACACCATACCTCTCTGTATCTCTCTCTCTCTCTCTCTTTCTCTCTCTGTCTCCCACTCTTCCTTGGCTATGCTGAACTTGCAACCTTTCACGGGCGAACTCGAGCCAGCCCGTTGTCCCGTTCGCCTGCAAATTCAGTCAGTCACTCACAATCCCCCTGCTCTTGCTCGAACCCACCGCCCGCCCGCTTGCAAAACAAGTCTGTCCCAGTCATTCAGTGTGGACTCATTCACCGTAAAACCATTCATTCCTAACATCATTCACTCCCAAATCCATTCTCGGCTCTGGGAATGGGAAAGAGGGGTAGAGAATGAGACAGAGAGAGGGAGAAAAAAAGAGGGAAAGGGGGAAGGAAAAGGGGGAGAGACAGAGAACGAGTTGAGTGGAAAAGAGAAAGTGAGAGAGAGAGAGAGAGAGAGAGAGAGAGAGAGAGAGAGAAGGGTCTGTGCCCCCCACCCACACACACTGTACGTGCAGGACAGCAGGACCCCCCTGCTGGAAACTGAACACCCTGATCTCCCTCCTCACAGGCATCCCCTTTTCCCCGGCCCTGAACCCACCCTGTCCCCTGCTGGCCACTGTCCTTCCCCGAACACACACACACACACACACTCAGAGTGACACTATTTCTTTCTCTCTCTCTCTCTCTCTCTCTCTCACACACACACACACAGAGTGACACTTTTTCTTTCTCACACACACACACTTACTCACACATACACTTATTGACATTTTCTATTTTCTCACACACACGAGCACACACACACACACACACACACACACACACACACACACACACACTATGCAAACACTGGCTGACATGGGATTATGTTTCACTGACAAACACCCAGAACACCCCATCCTTCTCAAAACACACAGACATACGCGCACTTCCATCTTGGAAGAAAACAAGAGCACACACACACACACAAACACACACACTGTTAACCACTCACACAGGAAGAAATGGGGGAAGAAAACCCTTCGCCAAAACCAGAATCCAGTGGTATTCACTACAATTTCCATATTATCCTGTGACATACAAGAGACATTAAGAATCCTAGTCAACATGCTTCACTCTCTCTCTCTCTCCCTCACCCTCTCTCTTTCCCTCACTTTCTCTCCCTCACCAGACTCTTTCAGACAGACTCTTTCTCTCTTTCTCCCTCTCTCTCCTTCACCCTCTCTGTTTCTCTCTCTCCTCACCCTCTCTCTCTCCTCTACCTGATTGTCTGCTTGTTTTCCCTGGCGACTCCCTGCTTCCGTTCCCAGGCTGGGAGGTGGGAGCTCTGCCACAGCACATACTTTCCACCCTCGAAGGCCAGCGACAGCAGCAGCAGCAGCAGTAATACTGCCACCACAACCACCGCAGCAGCAGCAGCAGCAGTAGTAGTAGTAGCGCTAGCATCCTCTCCTCTGCTCCATGCTGCCAGAAAGCCTGTCAGTGTCTCCGAGTAGCCCACTGTAGACAACCCCAGGCCTGGGAAGCCTGCTAGGGCTAGTGGGAGGTGGTTGGTCCAACAGGAAGCACCACCGGGCGCTGAGCTTCTGAGCTCTAAAAATTATTATTATTAATTAATTTAAAATATTAATATAAATATATATAGAACTTAAATAAACTAAAATATAAACACTAAAACATATATATGTAGTAGTTATGATAATAATACCGGTAATGATAAAATAACACCAAAATGAAAATGAAAATGTGCAGTATTTTTTCTATTTTAATATTGTTGATGTCTATTATAAAAAGATATATAAGATCAGTATTGTCCACAAAAACAGCAACAAATACATAATGAATTAATAAAACAGTGGCAAACAGTGGTTTTTATACTCCATTGTGGTAACATTTTATTAAAGGAAACATATGTTTAGATTACACTTTATTCATCCCGTAGGAAATTTAAGCAGCCCGTAGCATCCGTAAAATGACATATCCATTATGTACCTACACACATAAACACTATAAAAGCAATCACAAAAACAGTTTTAATTGTGCGCCATTTAGGCTACTACCACTACGTTAACTGTAAACTGTGGAAGTGGTTTAATAAAAATGTGAAGATGGTCGCTATAGTGATTGTAGCGCAAGAAAGTTTCAGTGTCCATATAGAGTTAGTTAAATGGCTACGCGGTATACAAATTAACATTACACAATTAACCACATACAGGCACAATGCTTAATATAGTCGCAATTACATAAGTATGGGTATAAAAGGAAAACCAATATTGTCTTAAAATTTCAGTAAAGAAGCGGCCTTGATTCACTATCCTCATTGCCATCAGGAAAAGGAATAAGTGTCCCTTTCACCTCCCCATAAAACTTGGAAACATCCTAAGAAAGATGTATGAAAAATAGTTTGACCCTGCATTATAAAAGTAGAATCTGATAATAAACCATTATGGAAATTTCTATCCCTTCATAGGATTTTCATTTATACATGACATGCCCTTTTTGACTGTTTAACAAATAATTTGTAGATTTCTTCATATGAAATTAATAAAATAGTTTAGGCTATACAGCAATATTTTTTGTTTCATGATTTATATGTGTTTTATAGTTTAGAAATGGACTTATCATGATGCTACTTGTGCACGTTTAAGGGACAAATTTAAGGTATAATATGATTTGTTAGAGGGTTGTATTATTTTTTGAAGGAGTTTTTTTTAGGTGTCATATATAAATGACGAAAACCCATAGAGGGTTAGGACAATGTATCAAAAGGCTTTTCTGACCTTACTGTATATCAGTATATTTAGATTATTTAGTTGCTTATAAAGATTTACCACAAATAAACGCTTATAAAGCGCTTAATAAATACCCAAATTCATGTGTAATGATCAAAGTCAGTTTTGTCAATTTCCTCACACGTTCCTGACATACAAAGGTGACATAAAAAGATGAATGGATGGATGCAAGTTTTTCATGTAGAGTACCGGTATGGCAGATTCTGAATCTAATTAGTCTAAATTCTCTTTTTTCCATGTTTAGTGTTCTAGCTCCAGCTTCCAGCTTTATCTGATTCATTTTCTACACACACTCTTGCATTCCCCCCCCCTCTCTCTCTCTCTTTCCACACACACATACACACACACTTCAAAAAGACATACCTCATCGGTCTCAGCTTTCTCTCTCTCACCCACTGACACTTACAGACACACTTTCACACACCAGCGGTCAGACACTGTCTAAATGGCAGGCCACTGCAATAAGGAACTTCTGCAAGCTGCTTTGGTGTTTGGAGATGTCTTCATTGAAAGCGTTGGGGGTTCCTCGCATTCCACCCAGCCCCTTCCCAAGCCACCTGCAGTACAGCCTCCAAAGCGAGTCCGAAAACAAAATCTGAGGACATCTCTGCCCATTGATCAAGAAGGTTTGTTAGTTATTTTGACATGAAATTGGTCAAATTTGATGTCCAAGGGCCTCCATGAACGCATTATCTATCTGTTATCTTATAAAGCTTCACTCATGTTGGATAAAGTATTGCAATTGTATCATGTGATTTTGGTTTTTTGGTTTATTGCTCTCCGTCCCAGCATTTCTGTCATTTTTTTTTGTGCTTCAGGTGATGTTATTCCAATGTGCCCTGAACATATATCTGCAGGTAAAATGCCATTTAGTATTCCACCATCCAGTATTTTACTGCTCATCCCAGTGCATAGATTGACCTTTTTTTTAAATAATATTTTGCTGTTTTAGATTACCTGGCAGAATTGCAAACAGTTCTCTCTGGTCTGCCAGAGCCTGCCATATCTCCCGAGGAGGAACCAGAAGGAGAGTGGTGGGTCCGCCAGACTGCAACTCATCAGAGATGGGACACAGCCCGGCCAAGTCTAGTGGAGGCTCTGCTGTCTGCTGCTGAAGTCCAGAAGACCTGCGGCCACTGCAGTAAGGAGGCAGTGATACGCTGCCTTGATTGTCTCCCAAAGCATCTCTTCTGTGAATCGTGTGACCTTGTCCATCACAGACAGCATGTTTTGCACGACAGGGAGTATATAGTGGAGGGTTTTCATAAACCCATATCTCCCACTCAAATCGTACAGAAGTCCAGCAATGGGACATATTCCCTTATTGCAGAGGGTATGATCATACATTATGATTACATACACACACGATACAATTTGTTTTGATATCCATAGTGTTCTACTCTTTCCATTTATTACAGCTTGACAGCTGTGTGCTCACGTTTTGATACGGTGTATCAAAACGGTGTATCAGACGGGGTTTTTTCGAAACCTATGAACAGCTTAAGTTGGATGCACCGAGTCTCACTTGTCATGCCTTTGCAAAGATGTTGGAAACCAACTCAATTCGTCATGGAAGGGTAAAGATTACATTCAGTCTTGCAAACTACTCCTTTTTGGCAATGGAAGAGGGGTGACCTTCTTAGGAATGGCAACCGTCAGTGAGGGCTTCTTTTCTAATTGTACAAGCTGGTGAAATGGTTGGTGATCAAGCCTTAATGGAGCACTCAGTGAAGAGCTCAATTTGTCATAGGTTTGATGCTGTATGTGTAATTCCCAAAATTTTTACCCCCCTTATACAGGTTGGAAAAATCTGCCGGGATACATTTCTGCAAAGTTTTCGTCAATTTAAATATACATCATCGGAGGTGGACAAATACTTAGGCAAAATTGACCTAATGCAGTGCCCAGCATGCACTCCAAACATGATGGCTGTGTCGGCAGATGGAAACAGAAAGTCTTACGGTTCAAGAAATCAAAGGGGTTCGTAGATCTGTTTTAAAGAATACTTGTAATGTGACATCAACCTGCCTAAAGGATTTCAGATGGTACCTTCATATCATAGACATTTGAAATGAGCGGAAAAAAAACATAGTTCCAACCTCTATAACTCTGTGTCCATATACAGAAACATACATATTCCTCTAGAAAAAAACTTGAGGGTGTCACCTTTCCAATGGTATGAGGCACATCCCTGAGTCTAAAACTATGTAGGAACTGTCAAGCTTTTAATTTGGGTATGCTGTTTTTTGAAAAAAAAGGAAAAATAGGGGCGTGCCTTAACAGGTTAAAGGCCCACTACGCATCATTTTTCAGTTAATTAATCCGTTTCATACTGTTTAGGATGCTAACATGAGTCGTTACACGGCGAATGAACGGTGTAGAATGCGCCACTGTGGCCTACAACGGTAGATACAGCATTTGCAATGTTCAACAGCAGCAGTCCGCCTCCAATAGAATGCAGTGCAATACAATGCAATACAGCGATCTTTAGAGGGAACTCGTGAGAGAAAAAAACAGAACGTTGCTTAGCCCTGCTTTAAGAGGATAACTGGGGTGATTTTCAGATGATTAATCCTTTTTATCCTCTCTCACCCTTGAGCTCTTAGTACATCCGGACATGACTGCTTTGCTGGGCCCGGATCATCTGTAGAGTCCTGTTTGAAAGGCATGCATGCGCCATATTTATACTCTACTCTCCTTACCTCATTGTAAAGCCATTCGCGTCTCCTCTCCTGTCTGTGGTAGTGCTGTGGTAGCCTGCTGTCATTTCAGTGATGACAGAACCAACCATCACTGGGGCCCTCTGCTCAGAAATTGAGCAATACACACACAAACTGGCGAGGCTCAGGGCCACTGAGGGGGGTTGTGTGTGTGTGTGTGTATGTGTGTGTGTTTGTGGGGGGGGGGGGGGGGTAAGGGGCCAGTGAATTGGTTTCCTCTTCTTTAGAAACACCAGCTGGAGATTTGGGCAGGCAAGGAGTGGGACTGAAAGAGGGGAATGGTGTGTGTGTGTGTGTGTGTGTGGGGGGGGGGGGTTCGGATAGGGGAGCTTTTTGGGTGTCGACACTGAGGTGAACCCAAACAGCGGCTGGCAGGTCATGGCGTTAGTCATGTTTTATATGAAGCGAGCGTAATGGTAATCCCTCTCAGATCTCATAATGGAGGTGCGGTACCCATTTCCACATTCTGAGGTGACGGTGGTGGTGGTGGGAGGACGGAGACGTTTTATGTCAGCCCAGTAATCATGTGCAGCGTGCAGGAGCTGTAAGCCATGAAGCCATGAGGCTGTGCGGCCCTCTCCTCTCCACTCCTCTCTGCTCCAGAGCTCAAAACCATCTGCGGGAGCCAATAAAAGAGGCACGACCAGGGCGTGTTATTAGCCGCAGGGAGCGCTAGCTCTGGCTACGAGCGCTATCGCAAAAACAGATCTGGTCGTCACCCCGATGCTTTTTTGTTCCCCGGGGCCTATCGGGATATGTGCATACGTGTGTTCCCTCAAAGAACGTGTGTGTGTGTGTGCATAATGTCTGTGTGTGTGTGTGTTCTCCGTGAACATTAACCAGAGTGCCCACAGCCTCCCCACAACATCAGATCCGCTATAAAGGCCTGACACAGCTCCTCTACATGGCTGTATATGACTAATACTACATGCGGGGGGTAACCCGCCCGAGGAGACCGCAGAAACATCCAGAAACCATCTGCGCGTCTGCCACATGCGGTCAACGAAGTGAAGCGCCAATGACAGGACTCATGAGGCAACACCGATCCCGATCGCTGCGCCATCTGACAGCCTGATCTCCAGGCAGAAAGCCGCCTGTAACAATGTGGAAACACATGGGTCCATTCGCGGCACTTCAAGGGGTCTCAGGAGGCATTTTGGGAGGGTGACTTAGAGATTGCACTGTCAACTAACAAAAGTTAGTGTCCGAGCTGCCTAACTATATTCAGTTGACCAAACTTCAGATAATGAGTTGAATGATAACTCATTATCACAAGTTTAGTTAACTTAAAGGGATTATCCGGAGTGAATCAACCCGTAGCTCTGTTGACTGAGGCTGTCAAATGGTGTCTATAGGTATCAGAATGACAGCAGTAGGTACAACGTAGACCGAATTCACAAACTGGCTGCTAATGCTAAGCACATTGGGCATATGAAAACGAAACTGACATGCCCTAATCAGTTAGCGCTGGCTGCCGTTTCGTTACTCGGTCTACCGTGCATGAAAATCTGTCGTTCTTATACCTATGGATAGCACTTAGCAACGTGACTCAACAGAGCTACGTGTTGTTTCACTCCGGATAATTCCTTTAAATGAACTTTAACTGAACTTTAGCTGAAAGTGTGTATTTCTTTTTTACAGTTTGGGTGGAAATGCAGTTCTGCCCTCTACTCAACATCCCGCCCCCCACCACCTCCACCACCACCTTGGCCCCTCGGAACCCCCTCCCCTCCCCCATCCCCCCCTGTCCTGCCTCTGCAAGCTGGCAGAGTGCAGGTCAGTGCAGAGATGTCACATCCTTATTAGATTATGTGGCGGACCAATCAGCGAGATGGTTCCCTGAGCGGAGACAGAGCGCTCTCTGTGGCATCCAGCGCTGGGCAGGAAGTTGCCAGTCTGGGAGATTAAGGTCTGCTTCCTCTCCCCGCAGAAACCTCGCTGTGACCCGCCGACCTTGTGACCTTTGCTCTCTCACTCTCTCTCTCTTTCACTGCAGGCATGGCAGACCTCCAGCACGTAGGCTACAGAGGCACGGGCACAGAGGGGCATTTACACAACACACAAACACACACACACACACACATACACACACTGACACTAACACTCCTCACACACGCACAGACACACACACACACACAAACACACACTGACACACACACCACACACAGACACACACACACAGACACTAAAACCCCTCACACACACACACATACTAACGAAGTAATACAGATTGTACGATAGCGTTTAGAGTTGATATTACAAACAATCTTAATCTTGTGAAACAAATATGCAGAAATAATACTCACAGAAATATGCACACTTACATATGCACACACACTAACACACACCATGCTAGATAGTAGAAACATAATTTAAGTGCATTCACAAGTAAATATATACACATACAAGAATACTTACACAAGCACAAACATAAGCTCCCATGGAAACAGAAGCATATTGTGCATACGTGGACGCCAGCTCTCACCCACGCAAACACACACACACACATGCATAAAGCCAGCTGACAAAACCTCAGCAAACTCTGTCTTTGTAAACACACAGAACACACACACACACACACACACACACACACATATATATATATGCATAAAACCAGCAGACAAAACCTCAGCGAACTCTGTCTTTGCAAACACACACACACACACACACACACACACACAAGCATCGCCACAAACAAAATACATCTGCCTCCCCTCCCTGTGACACTTCAGTTCGATTTCAAAACAATATGGTCTTTCCTGGCACCACGCAGGAATGTATTGTTAAAGCATTCAGCAGACACAGGGAGACCATGAATTCAAATGTCAATAGAGTATCCATATACAGCAAGCTCTCAGCCTAACCCCCCCATCCCCTTACTCCCTTACCCCATCTCACCGTCTCCCAATGCTCTTCCCCCTCTTGCACCCCCAAACAAATTGTGGCAGTAATTTTTCCCTCTCACTGAGTTTTACGAGCAGTAATGTGAAGCACCTGTAGCGACACTGGGGCCAGACGAGGGCTGCGGGAGTCTGTCTCTGACCTGGCTCTGACGTCCCTCTGCTGCACGTCTCAAGCCGCATGCTGCATGCTGCCCGGGCCTGCAGCCTGACGCTGCACAACTAGATTAGAGAAACGCAACAGATTAAAGATCAGATGCACCAAAACACAGCATTGAGAGCCTCAGAAATCAGCAAAGCTCAGAGAACACATGCTGCCTAGGAGAAGCTCCCTACAGTATAGCACAGTACACTATATAGATATAGAACAACACAGTACACTACAATAGAGTACAGCACAGTACACTACGGCCCTGTCCCATTTCTCTCATTTCCCCTCGTTTTTGGCCCTAGCACTCGGCTTTGCACGTTTATGTCTAAGGGTAGTGTGTCCCTATACTTTTAAGACCTATAGGGAAGTGCTGTTCAACCCTTGAAATGGTCCCTTCGAACGAAGTCAGCTAAGGAGCTGACTTCGTTTTAAGTGAAGTGAGACATGAGTGTCCCAGAATACTTTGCGAATGATCAAAAAGAGAAATGGCGTCCGCCTCTAGCAAAGAACTACACAAATAAAAGTATATATATTTTTCCAATTAATCACACAATTAAAAAAAAAATATGTTAGGATATCTTAGTTATTCCTTACAGTTTTGTTAAAATATGAATATTGCAAAATCGCTATTTTTCATGGTGCACAAATCTACGAAGCGACCTTCGTGATCTAGTTAATTCATTAACGTGAACATAAAGTAGATATAGAACAGCACAGTACACTACAGTAGAGTACAGACCGGTTTACTTCATACACCAGATATAGAATAGATATACAGTACAGATATAGTTCAGCACGGCACACAGATTATAGCTGTAAGGCAAGGCAAGGCAAATTTATTTATAAAGCGCATTTCATACACAGTGGCAACTCAATGTGCTGTACAGAGACCAAAACAAAATACAATACAAGGCAACAAACGTGTGTGTTAAAAATGAGAATTTAAAAGAAAATTGATAATAGTGGAACATAGTAGAACAGTGGATAATAGTAGAACACATAGGATACAGAAATGCAGCACAAAGCAGAGTAGTGCAGTCAAATATCAATGCACTACATACAGTAAAGCATGCTACAATATTAGCCAGTCACAAGTGCCACACACTCATCCAAATTGGATTAATCATAAACGGTACAACGCATCAGGGAAAAAAACAGGAGCTATAATAGCCCCTACTGCTGTAGGAAAGGAGAGCCGAAACAGCTAAATGTCTTCAGCTGGAAGAGGTGTAACACAAAGGGACCCATATTCATCTCAATGTTCCCTGAAACCATGCAGCACCCCTTAATGTGTGTTAAGGGGGTCTTAATGTGGAAACAGACTGCCCTGATTTCTCCTTAATCCGCTGGAGTGCGGTAGCCAACCCCATCATTATTCCTGAGTTCAGGCGCAGTGCCTCTTCTTGGTCTCATAGCGAGAGCTGAAACCAGAGTTCTCTGGGATAGAAGGGAGAAGGTACAGTACAGCACAAAAAGGTTTCAGCCAAGAGCCTTACTACACACTCCAGCAATGGACCTTCTTTGCTGCAGCCAGAATGCAATGGACATTTTTCACGGCGGCCATTTTTCCAAGAAGGCAGGGTCAGCACAAGTGTTAATTATTGACAGCCAATCACTTACTGCTTACTCAGTGACTTCCTGGAAAAATGGCAGCTGTGACAACGGTCTAAAAAGCTGACAATACAGCCGCTTAGCGATGCAGGTAAAAAAAACGACAGTGGAGGGGACTGCAAGAAATTATTAATGCATAGATCATGCACGTACGCTCTGATACAGAAAAATAATTTATTCTCTGTGGTAGAGTAGTTAATTGTGGTATTTATGTTGTCTTTTTTGAAAAGGGATACTTAATGTAATGGTAATTTTCATTCAAAAGATTATTACTAGTAATATAAAGATGGGGTTAGCAAAAATGACATTTTTCTTGAATGTAGATTCAAGCTAGCTATTTGAAGTATTTGAAATTCATTCCTAAAACTGCCATGGTATCACGCCCTGTCTGTCTATTTAGTGTCACTTCTTGGTCTTGAAAGAATCCGTCTACGGGGAGCCGGTCCATTCTCTATTAACTCCATTGTACCGGATTTTGCATGCAATCTGTTGAAATTCCGCTAGTTTTGCTGTTGAGCAAGTGAAAAATGAATTGTGGTCTATGGAGCTAAGTGGCTAAAACTCGTTGTTGTTACAGTTGACAACTTAATTTCTTAATATACGTTGTGGTAGTAGCTACCTGAGTATAGATTTTCCACTAGAAATTAAATAAAAAGTCACGCATGTCCTTTCTGCTTTTCATAGGATGGGCCGCTTTCCGTGTAACATGCTAGCATTTAGCTCATGGATGCTGGTTGGTCTGCGAGAAATCACGACCGATTACGACCGTCGTGAAGCTGAACCAGGCACAGTTTCAAGTCCGAAGGTAGCGATTGCCGTAAAGTGGTTCACGTGACATGTAAACTTTAAAAGGGTTTTTAGGAATAATAACACATATTAAAAATTGTATTGGTCAACTAATTTTCAAGTCAAGTTATCCTGCATCGCATGCATTAATGCAATTTTAGGAGAAAAAATTATATAAAGAGAAATGTGGTATTGGGGGGTGCAGCTCCATTGTCACCCATTCATTCATCACTTGCTCGGGAGCTCCTTCTCGTTGCAGTACTACCCGGAAGGATTCTGAGAGAGAACATTCTCCCCATTTTGAAAATTCTCTGGTCTCGTGTTCAATGTGCTCCTGTGTTCACTTCCTGGTCTCGTGCTCCATGTCACTTCCTGGTCTCGTGTCCCATGTGCTCCTTTGTTTATCCCTGCTGTGTTCCCAGCTCCGCCCCTCACCTGCTACTTGTCTCGTTCCCTCGTTATTAGTCTCGTCATTCCCTGCTTAGTTTCAGCTGTGCCTTGACTCCTAGTTTGCCCCTGTGTATTTAAACCCCTGATTCTGTTCAATCCCTTGTCTGTCATTGTCGTGCTTACCCTGGTCCGTGTCACACATCCCTGGTTCTGTGTCACCCGTTACGTGTACGTTTACTGCTTGTTTATAATAAATCCTGTGTCTTGTGAAAACCTGCTTTGCTTTTGGGTCTGCCTTACTAAACCGTGACAGAATGACAGACCTACAACTAGACCCAGACAGCATTTTTTCGCTGTTTTTCAACGTTGATGTTCCACCATGGGAGCAGCCGTGGGAACTGTACTGGGGATGAGGAGGAGGCCTGGTCGTCTGAGGATGAGCTATCTGAGGACGGCCAGGCCAGCAACAACCCCCCAGGATTCATTGTGCCCCTAGACAAGTGGAAGAAATTTCTTGGGTTCGGGGGGAAGCTACCTTCCTCAGCTCTTGTCCCTGTGCCCACGGCGCACTCCTGTGCCAGCTCCCAGGTTCTGATCCCTGCACCCACACCCGCAGCCAGTGCCCTGTGCCTGCCTGTCCGGCCTCATGATCCGCACCCAGGCCGTGCCCGCCCATCCAGCCTCCTGGTCCTGCTTCCGGCCTGTCTCCTGACCCTTTGTGCCCAACCATCCGGCCTCCTGGTCATCCGCCTGGCCGACCTCCTGACCCTTCTTGTCCGTCCATCCTGCCCCCGGGTCCTAATCCTGGCTGTTCACCCGACTCCTGCTGCCTGCCTGGCTGGTCTCCTGGTCTGCGTCCAGGCCGTCCCCCGGATTCCCCGTGCCACCCTCCAGACCTGCCTACCCGAGGCCCCATCCACCTACCCATGTTCCTTTTATTAGGGCCATCTGGAATCCGGCCCTTTGAGGGGGGGGGGGGGGGCGGTGATGTCACGCCCTGTCTGTATATGTAGTGTCACTTCTTGTCTGCCGGATGCTGAGTCTCCGAGTCCGCCAACCTGCTTTGCTTTTGGGTCTGCCTTACTAAACCGTGACATGGAGTGTTTCTATTGCATTATATGTTTTATTCTTACATTATTTGGCCCTTTTTTTAACCTTTTTAATCTGTTTGGCTTAGATACTCTAATTTATTTGTTTTGGTATGTCCCTTCTATTCCATTAAAGCCCTAAATTGGGGACGAACAAAACACAACCGCTGGCATTTGCATTCACTTATGGCTGATTAAATCGATTTAAACAGCTGGTTCATGTCCGTTACTGTGCTGTATGTCCTGTTGATCAAAAGAGAATTGAAACAAACACATTACATCAGAGGAGTTCAAACCAGTGCAGACGAAACAAAAGCTGTAGATAAGCTAACAGTCTAACAAATTGTCCACACTGGCCGTGATATCAGCCACGTGTGTGGTCCGGGTGGCACAAGTCGCTGTCGAGTGAATGTCGAGATTTACAGTGTTACTCAAGCCTTTTAATGGGACAAATGCGGTAATATGAGACTGCATTGGATGCAAGAACACAAACTAGAAAATACACTTGAGGGAAGCTCTACATACACGCACGCACACATGTGAGACACACACACACACACGTATGTGTGATAAAGTAAAGGGTATAACTCTTGACGCCCTTGCCCTACTGACATTGACACGAAACACACCGCGCACTAGACAGTGCTGAAGTCAACAAACTTACCCAAGAACATCGAGCATGTGTTTCCCCTCTGTGTGCATTTGTGTATGAGCATGAGTGTAAGAGAGTGTGTGTATGTTAGTGTGTGTGTGTTACAAACGTGTGAAGCAGGGCAAGCTTTTAAAAAAACTCCCCTTATCAGCATGTTGACGCATTAGAACGAGCATCTCAGCACGAGCTCCTTCAAGCACAGATAAGCTGTCATAGATATATATATATATATATACAGAGAGAGAGAGAGCAGAGAGTGAGAGAAAGAGAGAGAGAGGCAGAGAGGAGGAGATGAGGCTGTTGATAGGGAAGCTGGATTACTGCATCCGCTAGCACTATCTGACTAACCTACATGAACCACACATCGGAGGGAGACAAGGGGGGTGGGGGTGGGGGTGCTGGTGTTTGAAATGGGTGTCAGCAGCACCAACTTACTCAAGCCCTCTTGCGAGTTCGAGCGATTTGAGTGGCAACTAAATACGTTCAAGGAGCAGCTGCGACTACATTTTTAAAGTCATCAACTTTCTGTGGGAAATGATTCATTTGCTGTTGATAAATAGAGTTTTTGATCTCACACTTGAACCTGTTGTATTTTCTCCTTTAAAGTGAGCAGCTCACTACTCTTCCATACTTGGAGAAGAAACAGCTGTTTTGACAGACCACAGCTTTCGCTGGCACGACAGCAGAGAAATTTTCTTAATTTTTGAGGCAAGCAGCATTTGAAAAGTTCACACACATGCACGTACACACACACACACACACAGGCACACACAATCACCTCGCTTTGTTGTTGACCCGTACGAATCACACTTCACTTGCCTTAAATGGAGGGTGCGAGTCTGTTTCATCTGCCATGGCCGTGTGTACAAACGTGTTCTATTGGGGCCACATGTAACGCACAGCGCTCAGCTTGCTATGAAAACAGCAGGCTTTATTGAGGCCGGAGCGGGGCAGCCACACCCCAGCCTGAGATTGGGTTTCAGGGTCATGTGCTTTCCATTAGCCCAGGGGTTGACTTGGTGTTAGTCTCAGGCTAGTTGCGGAGCCTTGGTTACCCTTAACCAGGTCGTGCATACGCAGAGAAGAATCACACACACACACACACACACACACACACACATATGTATGTGTATATATGTATAATATATTTATACCTAGAAACTCATAGATGCAAACATGCACACAAAGAAAGTGTAAAAAAAAATACAGTTATACAGATTTAATATGCACAATTTGCTTCTTCTTTCTTTAACACACACACACACACACACACACACACACACATTTAAGCGCTTCCCATTCCTGGTGTGCATCCATGACTAATTTGATGAGAAGACAAGCAGCAGTGCTGAGGTCATGACCATGCGACCATGTTTGACATGTGGAAAGGAGGTGTGTGTGTGTGTGTGTGTGTTTAATTTCACCACTGCACCCTTGGCATTACGTCACCCACTCTGACAAGAAGGCTGCTGGTAAAAGGCCGAGTATACTCTTATGATCTGGTGAGGGGAATTTGGTTTATCTCAATCATGAATTAGTTGTGAATTGTGAACACACACACAGTGAGTCAAAGCACACACCCAGAGCAATGGACTGCCTGTGACAGCGGCACCTGGGGAGCAGCGAGGGTTATGTGTCTTGCTCAAGGGCACTTCAGCCATGGATATACCAGTCAAGGGTTTAAACTGGCAACTCTTTGGTTTTTAAGTATACAGCCTTAAAAGTATGCCAGGCAAAGGCTGCCCCAGTTTGCTCTGCTCCACTCCACCATCCTCCTCCACCCATGTCTTACCATAAGGCTCCCCCCCTCACTCTCTTTCTCAAACTCTCTGTCTTATCATCATCTTTAACATTTCTGCTTAATTGCCAACCTCCACACACCATTGTATGCTTTTACTTTGCTAATTATTGGAGACCCCCACTCAAAGTCTTACCACACACACACACACACACACACAAACACACTTGCATACACTCTCTCTCACTATCCATTCTCACACAAAAACATGTATGTCAGTAGGCACCCATATATTCTCACACACATGTTTAGTCTCACACTCAATGTCTCACTCGCTCTCTCTTTCCTTCTCTATCTTTCTCTCAAACACAAACCCTCTTTCTCTCTCTCCCTCTCTCTCTTTCACACACACACACACACTATTTCATTTCTTTAAATTTCTTTCTTTTACTCTCTCTCTCTCTCTCTCTCCCTCTCTCATACACACACACACACACAATTCCATTTATTTAAAGTTCTATCTTTTCCTCTGTCTCTGTCTCTCTCTCTCTCTCTCTCTCTCTCTCTCACACACACACAGACACACACACACACAGTGCACTCTAGTGCCACTAATTAAAGTTGTGCCCGTCAATTGACTGTAGATTGACGGTGAACAAGGGTATAATTGTCATGAAAAACCTCCGACCACAGTTATGCCGTTTCGATATAACGCAAAACAGGCACAAACAATTACCAGGCTTGTGCACTGGTGTGTGTGTGTGTGTGTGCGTGAGTGTGTGAGTTAGCGAGTGTATGTGTGTGCCTGTGGGTGCATGTGGGTGTGTGTGTCTGCGTGTACGTTTTGTATATGAATGAGTAAGTGAGTAAGTGTGTGTGTGTATGT
>JAGFZM010000156.1:62628-98282 GCA_017657215.1 Limnothrissa miodon | reverse complement strand
CCTGATATTTGAGAGGCTGTAACTTGAGATTGGAAAATAGGAGGGGGAAAAGGAAAGTAGTTCTACAATCCCCTGATGGAGCAATATAACATATGTAAAAATCAGATTTGTATCTTAAAGTTTATTTTTTGACCCCAAAGGCCATCCGGCCTGCTTGGGGCACATACTCCCAAGACCTATCAGGTGAAGATGGATTCAAATGAATTATGTTTTGGGGGGTTTCCAACAGTGGCCATTCATAATCTGAAGTCAATTTTTACCTTTGACCTTCCCTTCTCCTAGATGTCACACATGAACTTTTGAGTTAGGGCTTTGGATCGCGTTTCCGGAATCAATTACATAGGAAAGTACACAAACGTGGAATCCGAAATGTCAGCCTATAAAATCTCAACAGAATGACATGGCCCCTTCATTTTTTAGAATAAAGTAGAGCATGGCAAGCTTAACAAGCCAATAAGAGTGCCAAAAGCCTAGTCAATTCTGGGGCTTGCTGAACGACCTCTGAACTCTAAAAGTTAGGGCTAGGAAAAAGCCTGATATTTGAGAGGCTGTAACTTGAGATTGGAAAATAGGAGTTGTTCTAGAATCCCCTGATGGAGCACTATAACATATGTAAAAATCAGATTTGTATCTTAAAGTTTATTTTTTTTGACCCCAAAGGTCACAAAGTCTCCTTGGGGCACATGTTTCGAAGGCCTATCAGAAGAAGATGCTTGAGTCTTAGAGTCTGTACTTCTCACTTTCATTTTTAGTCAGGAAGTTGAGTCAGTACTTTTAGCAGAGTCTTATTTTATATAGTATCATCACTTTCACTTGACTATGGAAAGTGTGTACTCTTGTTGAGTATGAAAAGTGTGTACTCCTGTCATCTCTGACGCTACTGTTTTTAGTCTCTTTTAGTCCCATTGCGAGACACAGATCCATTGATTCAGATCACTCAAGTATTATATATATCATAGGCATGCCCCGTCTCTCCCTCCCACCCTCCCTCTTTTACTCCCTACTCCAATTTTGATCATAAAATCTTCGGCTAACGGCCCCATCCAATCAGCTGTGATCTTCACTCTCCTCTCCATCAGCTCACCCTTCTAAACTTCATTTACAGCAAGCGTGGGGGCAGTGGCACTCCAAGGGGATCCTAGTGCAGTGCCTCAATTACTCTGAGGAGCCAAGAGTGACTCAAGGGCCGCTTACACTCTTCTGCCCATGGCATCTATGTCTTTTTGTCAGTGATTGAGCTGACACCCGCTGACTGGAATGGCAATATCATATCGTGGAAGGACAGTGTGATGCGTTGGCCAACTGCTGAAACCAATCAGGTGTAAAATTATCACCTGTTTATAATCTTATAAATATTAATCTGTTTTTTTTTTTTTTTTTTTTTGCTTTTCTAGCTCTCTAAAACCACATGTAATCAAACCTGCATAAAATCCCCAAACAAACCTTCTCTACAGATGAATCGCCCAGTATTTTACACAAGGACAGAAATTCAAGCAGCCAATTTTAACATTAGTCTAGTCCACTGGCTCTTTATTTGAGGTTCAGGGACCCCTGTGCCTAAGCAGCACATTGCCAGGGGGTCTGTTAAGCTGAATTTATACTGATTTGTCACACTGGCGCCGACAGGGGCGGAGCTACGGGGTGGCCAGGGGTGGCCGTGGCCACCCCAGACCACGCCCTGGCCACCCCACGGCCGTCCAATAATTTTATAATAAACGATATGTCCCACAGAATGTTGGTTCCGGCCGCAATATTTTAGTTCCGCCTATTTGTTTCCCGCTGGGACGCATTTTGCATTAGCACAAACACACACAAACTAACGTGCCTCTGACAGCAGCAGCTGTTGGAGTCAATTATGTTGAAGTCAGACAATGAAGTCGGACCCACCTCCAAGGGAAGTACGGGTCCGTGCGATTTGGAGGCAAGTTATTTCTCCATAATGTCTTTGGATAAGTTTTCTCACTTTGCCAACAGTGACAGTGGCTTTCGCAAAGTAGTCCTTTCACAAGTTCACAATCCAGACAAAATCTAGCTAGTAACGTTAGACTAGGGTAACTAAGGGATTACAAATTAGCTGGATTTGTACTGTACGTAACGTTACATCCATACGCCCGTGGTTTTCAATTTTAGTTTGTATTTCTGCATGGCAACGTTTATCGATAGCTGCCTTCTAGAGTTTAACCGTGCTTCCTTTTAGAATGTGTCTGCCCAAAAGTTCCGGTGTGCCCGAACGTCTAGGTGTGCTGTTAATTCGGGATTCAATTGAACGTCGTCACTTTCAGTCAATGGGCTTTTTTGAAAGCTATGAGACAATCTGTCACACCAGAAACTCACTCAGCCATTGGACTAAACAACGGTGGGCCTCTAGAGAGCAAAAATCTTTTTATTGATTGCTCAGGTGCAGCAGCATCAATCCCAACATGTAGAAACTGTTAACATGTGGTATAGGTATAAATTCAGTATACATGCATTTTCCTTTTACTGCAGAAAGCACCTTTATGTTACATAAATAAATGAATACTTTGATTTCTGACCTCTTGGCTCAGATGGATTTTGTTCATGAGTTAGACCTAACTGAATGAGTACTACATGGTTCCATGTATGCCACAAAATACACCAGAATACAGGAAATCAAAACTAGCTCATTAATTTTTTTCCGGGACCCCCCACTTTAATTGGTTACAGCATGGCCACCTCTTCAATATCCCTGGCCACCCTTTGGCCACCCCATGTAAAAAAGTCTGGCTCCGCCCCTGGGCGCTGACCCACCACAGATACTCTGCAATAGTGCAAACCCCATTCACAGACAATCTGCATGTGTGACTCAACATTTCTTGAGGGCCATGATTGGTCCGCCTTACATAATTTCTGGTCATGCAATTGTCAAACAAGTGTTAAAAAATTCTCATGTACTTTGTCACTTCAGTATGACCCAACAATGTCCCTGAGTGAATACCGCAGCAGTGATTAAATATTACAGTCAGTTGGTCAGCTGCCAACATTGCTTCAAAGATGATAAGCAAAAATGTTGATATCAGTCTAGTTGATTGTTGATTGCAGATTAGTCTATGGTTCTGTCATAAGTTTAACCAGGAAGACTTTGAGGTTACATCATTCATTGCCTGTTCACCCACCTGTCTTGTAGACCTAACTAACAGTCATGATCTTGCTACTTCAGGCAACCATCACCTCTTTACCCAACACTGTCAGTTGGGTCCCTGTCTTCTTAAATCAAGCAGGATCTGCTGGGTCAATATTTGTGTAAATCATAGACAGCAGACACCAAAGACCTTTGTTTCCAAATATCTGTATATATCTATATATTTGCACTTTGTATTCTTATATATTTGTTCATAATCCCACCCTTGTAGTCTTACTGGGCGAACTTGTGGTGTGGATTACAACATAAACTCATCATCTGTACAAATATCGTCTAATGTAGATTTAGGCAGAGAGCAATAGTTCTGTTTTCACTGAGACTATGGCATTTCCCTCCATTTTCTTTGATTAAAAATTAATTATTGCTATAAATCATCACTACATATTTAACCCTTGGATGCACAACCTACCAATACCTACACTCTTACACAAGTGGGGTCAAAAATTACCCCAATTAAAATCAATGCATTTTTGCAATGAACTGTAGTTATTCTTCAAAATCTAAAATTTAAAACAAAGAGTTGCAATATTTTCATATTCCAGGTAGTCCTCATAAAACATGTTTGTGACATGAGGCAATTTGCATTTTTATTTATTTTGTCATTAATTTGAAGAAAGATGTATGACCAAAGATGTTATGCACTCTCCAATGAGCGGGGTCAAAAATGACCCCAATTAAATTAATCCATTTTGAAAAAGAAAATATCTTACATTTTGGTTAGAGATAATGATTTTTATTATCATTTTTGATATTTATGATTTTTGACCCACGTGTGGAAAAGTGGGGTACTGATACAAAAAGGGCAATAACTAAAAAAAAAAAAAAAATTACATACATATCCAAATGTACTCATGTCTAAGACAACCTATTGGAGGAATACGTGGAAAATTAAGCAATACAAATTTAAAATGACAAAAAAATTGCAAAAAAAAACAACTGCTGGGGACATTTTTGACCCCATTTGTACATCTAAGGGTTAATTTTATGAGCTTTTAAGAACTCTGCCTTAATTCAGACATCACTTTGCTGTTGTCTAGTTTTAGGTGAAAGTATTCAGTATACTGGGGTTTGTTCATTACAGTAAAATTCTGAGTTGTGAGTTATTGTACGTTGAAATTCAATTTTAATGATCTATTCTATGGGACAGTTTTGCCCTTAGCTTCACCATGATAAATTCATACTGATAATCGACAACTAGTTTTAACACCATTAAGTTAATGGCTTTTGTAAATGGACTGAAGAGGTTCTTCCCTCTGTGTTCTGTATTTATGTGCCTGGCTGTCAAATTCTGTTTTGACAAAGCCGAAAGTCTTTGTCAACACCATTTGCTTTCAGTCTGGGTTATTTCTGTATCCATTAATGGCTGAAGAGCTTCCTGTAGCTGCCCCTCTCTCTGTGTGTGTGTCTAGTCCATTCAAGGCATTGAGGCGGCCCCCCCTCACCACTGGCTCTGTGGACAAAGGAGGTGATAAATCACACATGGTCTGACATGGCTGAAGGGGCACAGAGAGGCTAAAAGGCATCTAGCCTCATGGCAGTTATTTTTAGATTTTTATCCTGTCTATAGCCCTTCACTTTGTAATAGAAGGTAGAGGATTGAGGTTACGCTTTTTTACACGATGACCGGTGTACCAAAGAAGCTGTTTGAGAGGCAGTTAACAAAGGATACATCCTGGCTGCCCTGCCTGTTCATCTCTACCCCCCATGATAAGATTTGTATTTACATTTCCTCTCTCTCATTCTCTCTCCTTCCTTCTTTCCCTCACCCTTCTTATAGTCTATACTTCTCCTGCTTTTCACACTTTTTCTGTTATACCTTTCACTGCTTTATTGTGAATAATGCCAATATGTTGTGCCACTTTGCTTCATGCCTTTTCACATTTGCCAGTTTCAACTTTTTGGATCTTATACAGCGGCGTGGTGGTTGGGATCTTTCCAATAACAAGGGTTCTAGGATGTGTGTGCTGTTAGAGACTTGATGACAGGGGTCATAAAAGATTCAAGGTTACATCTAACTATATTTGTATGACTGAGTAACATTCTTCTGCTTTTGTTCCTCAAAAAAATAAATAGTATATACATTTTAAGTTGTGTGTGTGTGTGTGTGTGTGTGTGTGTGTTATTTTTGTCTGTGAGGAAATAAAAGTAGTATAACAGTTGTGCGACATCTGACAGGCATAGACCTGGGCTGCCATTGAGTCTTCATAAGCTGTATCAGTCTAATGCTGATGTTACTTTCCATGTTACTTTAGTGTCTTTCCATCAACAAAATGGATTAATTCACAGACACTGATTGGTCCAAGTTGATGGTAGAGCAGTGGAGATGGTGGAAACCTAAGCCAACAAACAGATCCCTGACCAGTGGTAGAGCTCAATGGGAATGCAGCCCCTGGCTAATTCTTTACAGCTTCATGGAAGAGAAAAGAAAAATTGTCTAGAGTCTGATGGTTTTAAACTTCAGAGAACCAAGGCATGGGCATGGCATCAAGCCAGTGTAGTTTATTAGCGCATATGCTAAACTGTGATGCTAATTTGCTGCTATCCTTTTTGTCTGAGTTTGAGAAATGAAATGAAGCCGTTACTGAAATAGTCCCCCACTGAACCATTTGATATTTATATGATGCAATCTAGAATGGGTATCAAATATTGGCCCTAACTTTAGAGATGGATACTTCCACAACTGATTATCATCTTTCATCGGTCAGATTTTTTTATGAGCAATGATCTCAGTTCCCATATTAATTTTATTGATATAGGATCATCTTCCAGTTTATTGCCTTAGGGCGTATGGAACAAGAATTCTGTGTGGCCAGCCAGTACGCAGGTAATCTACAAGTCCAAAAAAAATCAATCATCAACAGCTTATGAAACTTATGATTTGCTCTGAACCCCTCTGGGAGCAGCTGGCAAAACTACTCCACAGAATGTGATCAGTTCAAAGAAAAAAAAGAACCTAAAAAGAATCTGATGTGGAGATGCAGAGGACAACCACAGGGGTTGAGTCTATCCCTGGAGAAATAACTTTGCGCAGAGAACACTGTGACCAGGATAGTTTTGTCCACCTCCGCCGGCTATCTAGGCCTGGTCCTTGAAAAACAGATTCAGAAACCAACTACTGTACAGCACAGCCTTCACCGCCTCCTCATTTTATTTAGATGATGAGGCCATTCATTGGGAACATCAGAGAGGTCATCCCAATAGTGAAGCGACAAGTAAGAAAGGGGGGAACTACGATTGATTATATTTCTCCAGTGAGATTGATTGAGATTTAAATTGTTTTTTTGAGGTTGTTATGTATTAAAGAATTCTTTGCTAATACACCTAATCTAGAATCGCTAATCTAAAAAGCTAGGGTAATAGTTGTATTCCTTTGCCTCCTAAAACTGCAGTTTATTCAACAAATCAGACAAAAGATAATTTTTGAGAAAACCAACTTTTATTCTTTCAAAAATAGAGATGTTTCCTGAGATACTTATGGAAGCCCGTTCGCGCCACATAAAAAAAAAAAAAAAACATGTCTCACGTATCTCATTATTCTGAATAATGAGATAATATCTCAGAATAATGAGTATTCTGGGATAAGTATCTCAGAATAATGAGATAACAATCTCAGAATAATGAGATAATATCTCAGAATAATGAGAGACATCAGACATTTTTTATTTTTAATTTGGCGTAAATGGGCTTCCATTGATACTTATTGTCACCTAGTGGAAAAAGATGTTTAGCAGATCTTAACAAAAAAAAGTTTACCGTTATTTTACCAAAGGATGAATGACAGGCTCTACTGGGACTAAAAAAAGATTACAGAATAACATGACATTAAGAACAAGCTGATTCATGAACTGGGGTCTCTAGAGTTGTGATGGTTTTGGGTAACAATCATGAGGTCATTCTACAGCTCACCAACCAACTTTTCATAAACCTGTTCTTACTGAGGCATTCAGTATCTTAGATTATACAAGTGTTATGTTTCTCCATAACCTCTAGGGGGTCCTGTTTGCCCCTATTCCATTGTGTCAATTTTCTTGAGTCTACCTTTTGTCACAGGTAAGACCTATTGCTGGTAGATGGAGTTGACATATTAAAATCACCAAAGCCCACCCAGTCGGGGAAGACATTTTGGAGCTAGGTGGCTTCCACGCCTGGTTTACACTTTGTTGTGTTTTCCCTTTGTTGCCCAGTCTGCATTTTGAGTCAGCAGTACATACAGGACAACACTGGGTTTTATCATTTAAGGTGTACTGTCACTGTACTACTGCACTGTGATAAATGTGTCCAGCTGAAATCTGTTATTATACCCATTTGAAATGTACTGATTTTATTGATTGTTTGCATATTACGTTACTCAAATTTGGCCTTTCAAGCCACACTCCTCCCCCACCTGGAACACTCTGACCACATCTCTGTTGTAATTCCTGCATGCTGGTACAGAAGCAACCCATAAGGTAATAAAAACTTGGCCCGAAGGTGCATTGTCATTGTTTAGAATGCACAGATTGGGACGTGTTCAAGTAGGCAGTCACCTACAACAGAAACATCAAATTAGGGGAATACAGACATCAGTCATCATTAGCCACATCAGCATGTGCATTGACAATGTAAGCACCACTAAGACCATAACCATACACCCCAACCAGAGCGCAGAGATGAGAGCACAACTGTAAGCCAGAGATGCTGCCTATACAGTAGGCCGGGGGAAGAGGCAGCTTTGAGAAAAGGATAGCCAAGCTGTCCCTGGCCATCAAAGCAGCAAAGAGCACTCACACTCAGGGAACTCACACCCACTTCACAGACAACAAAGGCACCCCCTGCCTATGGCAGGGAGTACAAGCGATCAGCAGCCATAGACCAGCGTCTCTCTCTTTTGAGATGCCGATAGCTCTCTCAATGGAGCACTGAATCACTTCTACTCAACATTTGAAACACAGAATCTCACAGTAGCAGGGAACTCATCCATCCCCCCAACAACCAGGTGCTAGATCTGTCCACCTCTGAGATTTGCTGGGACAGACCAAATGTCAGGTTATGTGCTGGGAAAATGTGTGGGCCAATCAGCTGCGGTCTTGACCAATGTCTGTAACATCTCCAACTGTGCAGTACAATGCCGTACAATGCAACGTTTTGTTGTATATTTGTAGTATTTTTCATGAATGCCGTTTTTTAGTACTGCTGTAGAAGTAGAAATGAAGTAGTTATTTATTTTAAATAAGGGGAAGTGAAGTCTCTTTATTGTCAGAGACTCTACATATACTGGACATACAGAGGAATCAAAATTACATTCTAGCCACAGTGATGCACAAGGTCAGGAGAGCCACCTGCTATGGCATTCACCCAATCACACACCCATTCACATAGTCACACACCAGTGGAGGGGATTACCATGCAAGGTTCCAGCCAGGAGCAATTTGGGGTTCAGTGTCTTGCTCAAGGACACTTCGATGGGGTCAGGTAGAGTGGGGCTCGAACCTGCAACGTTGCAGTCACTGAACCTCTACCACCTTTGCCGCCACCACCACTGTTGTGCCTTTTTAAAACAACCATACTTTTTTCTTGTAATATGCAAATCCACAGTGACTTGTTATGATCCACATCACGCAATTGAGCAGAGTGTGAGTCCTGGCAGGCCACAGAGTCAAGCCAAGACGTCAGCTGACTGCATAGCCTGTCAATCAGCTGATTATCTGTAGCTACACCATTGGCTGTGGGGTATCAGGCCTTGCTCTTAAGTTGCTCTAACATGGCTGTTTCTGCCACTTCATTTTGCAAGTCACTCTGCTAGACGCTCTCATTGCAAGCCGGCTCTGTTCTGTATTCCTTGTGGGGGTGTTCTTTGCTGCTCTCACTTTACAGAGCCATACAGCCAAATGTAATTTATTGCAAACATTGCCATAAACTTCACTAAATAGGTTCTGATTAGCCTTAAAAGGCTGATCATGACACACATCCAGCCCCAGCTACCTGACTGGACTCTATGCAGTTTGCCTATCATCCCAACTCCTTGAAGGAGGATGCCGTGCCTTCACCATTATCGTTCAACTGGCTCCCACACATCTGAATACAAAGGACATTTATGTTAGAATGCTGTTTATCGACTTCAGCTCAGCCTTTATCACTATCATTCTGCAGTCGCTGGGAAAGAAACAGGACCAGCTGGGTCTGAGCAATTGGATCCTGGACATCCATTAAGGATAGTACGACGATCCGATCTGATGTAAAACTCAAAGGCGGAGGAAGACCACCTCCCCAGACGCTTGATTGTCATGTCAGAGAGGCCGCGATCTGCTGCGGTCGTTGCAGCTCCAATGCAAAATGAATGACCAGTGTAATGCGAAGGGGAACGATTGCAGCTTTTAACTACTACACCAAAGTGACTACAAAACCAATCCTTAGACATGGGTGAGACGTTAGGGAGAATGAAAAGGGGGGAAAGGGGAGATGAGTGAGGAAGAGATTTGAGAAAATTAACCATAGATAAAAAAGGGCAGAGAGAACTATTATTCTTTGAGATATTAAAGGATACTGCGTTCCCCGAAATTGCAGTCTTGGAGATTAATTGCTTAAGATTAATAGTGAAAAAAGTGGATGAGAAACTAATATCAGAAAAAGATAATTCCCGAGAAGGACAGAAAGTTAGAGAGTGAGAGGAGAATTCACCAGGCCGCATGAAACCATAGAATGCCATGAGAAACACTGCTTCGAGCATGACATTAATGTATTGACTAAAACGGAGAGAGGTGATCAGTAGGGCTGTAACGATATGCCATATGAAACCGAAATCGCGAAACTCAGAACCACGAACCTGTTTCACGGTGTGAGAAGGCAGAATCGCGACACACCCCTTCCAAATAGAGTACTCCCGTCCAGATCCAATGCTACCACATCTTTATTATTAGCATTATTTGAGGTTGCAATTATAAAATACGTAGAGATTCGCCACAAAACTACTATAAATAATTTTATGTTACCCGTAAGCCTCCCCCAACTACATGTCATGTGATGCCTGATTACAGAGGTTGAGCAAGTTTAACGTGAGGAAACGCCAACTAACCCAGAGATTGTATGTAGACCCTACTTATACATTTTAGTCAGTAGTATGGCAACACTGTGGCTACCCATTGGAAAACGAGGACTGCACTCGTGTAGTCGACAAGACCCTCTCAAATTGCCACAAAAGTGTTTTAAGAAGCTTACCCAAGTGACCGGCAAAACGAACAAACATGCGGATGCATATTCTACGGCACTCTCCCGAAACCAATTTAGCTCACAACCCAACAGTAGCAGCCTATCTAGCTTATTTTAAGCAAAGTTTTCAGCCAATTCAGATTGAACACAAAAATTACTAATTAGAATTATTATGCCAATGGATATGCACCTCTTTTCGATTGTTGAAAACGAGAGGTTCAAGTATTTACATTACATTATCAAAATGTGCTACCAAAACTACTTCTAACGTCCTCCAAACACGTGCAGTGTATGAGAGCCATACAAGCCATGGTTTGTCAGAAATATAGGCCAGTATATAGTTAATAATTTGCATAGTCAATGCCTATTGTTCTTTGGTGTTCAATTTAATGTTATTTGTTCTGTTTGTGAACCGAATCGTGGGTCAAAAATCGTGATGTGAATCGAATTGTGGGTTTGGTGTATCGTTACAGCCCTAGTGATCAGTCTGTGCAATATGTCCAGAGTAATGGGTAAACGAGAGTCCGCCGATTTAGGCAGGTATTTGGACATGCCTTTAAGAAGGAGCCGAATAGAGGGCGTATTGAACAGACTCAGTCGCAGGAAGTGTGCATAGATCAGATAGATAAAATTCATTTTTGGCATGTGACATCGGAAGTATGGCGTGTGCGTGTGTGAAGACAGTCAAAAGCGTGTGTCTCACGCTCAATGCGTGTGAGTTGGCAGCCCTGATGTTATTTACTCTTGAAAGTGGCCCATTTCTCATTTAAACCCACTATGTGTAAGTTTTATTTTTTTTCGTATGAGAATTTCTCCCATCTATCGGCGAAGTGGTATACTGTACTGCACACGTTTGAATAAAATGTATTAGCCCTTCCCTTCCCACGGTCCTCATTTCCCATGGTCCTCATTTTGAAAATGGCGGCGCAAAATGGATATTCTCATTTGGTACCCAGCCACATCTATATATAAATGGAAATTACCAAGTTTGCGGGAACACTACAATTTATTCATGGAGGTAATTACCATCGTTTTACATTATATTTTTAAAAGAAAAAAAATATTTTTAATAAAAGACGAAGATAAATAGAAGATAAATCCAACACATAGTGGCTTATACATACTTTTACAGTAATAGGGTTTGTGCTTGTTGTTTGGCTGTTATACCTTATATATATGATTTAACAACAACAACAAAAAGTAGCTAGCGCTAACAAACTAACAGCTACATTGATGTGGTAGACTTTGGACTAGCAACTAGTGCTAGCTAGACCTGATCTGCCAAGTGAATAAATCTGGCCATTTCAGATAGGCTACCATATTTCAGTCAATTGTCTGTTATTTGATAGGAGGGATCAATGTGAAACTGAGTCAACATGATTAAAACTTAATGTGACTCAAACAGTAAGCTCTTGTCACATTTGACTGATGAAGATGAGATGTTAGCTGCTAGCTAACGTTAGATTAAAAATAATGTGAAATTAGCTAGAGACATTACTTACTTTTCTTTGTGTAGTCAGAAAGGTCTGATGAAATTTAACGTGGTGCTGGATGTATCGGATATTTTTGCGCTGCACACCTTGCACATGGCGAATCCTTTCTTTTGTTGAGTTGAATAGTCTTTAAATCCAAATTTTATGATTTTGGGAACCCTGGCTGCAGTAGCAGTAGAACTGGTAGCACCTTCTACCCCTCAAACCCCGACTGCTCTACTGTACTGTAAATGGCGGGCACATCACCTAGTAGAGAGAGTACTGGTTGCCAGGTTCGCCCACATGTAACTGGAAACATCCAATCGAAAATATTTTTTACTATTATTATTCACCAATTAACTAAGACAGCAATGACTTGTCGAGTCATTGCATGCAAGTCTAAGTCAAGTCTGAAGTCATGAGTAGCAAGTCCAAATCATGTCAAGTCAAGTCTTTTCTCACTGTTGATCAAGCAAGTCATAAATCCTCAATCTGGCGACTTAATTCTGACCCGAGTCAAGTCACTAGACTCGAGTCCCCCATCTCTGCGTAATAAGAATTGGAAAGGGGTGAAAACCATAAGATGA
The DNA here is from genome assembly GCA_017657215.1 of Limnothrissa miodon. NCBI lineage: Eukaryota > Metazoa > Chordata > Actinopteri > Clupeiformes > Clupeidae > Limnothrissa > Limnothrissa miodon. The sequence continues at coordinate 85,878 of JAGFZM010000156.1, read as the reverse complement.
GCAAAATAGAGAGAAACTAAGCCTGGCAGGTGGAGGGGGCCAGACCATTTGACATATAAGTTATACCAGACGCAAGCAGTGGCGCCACCAGGGGGTGGCTAGGGGTGGCTACAGCCACCCCAGAATTATCCTCAGCCACCCCTAAGAAAATTTTAATAATGCATATATGTGAAAATATAATGCAGACTAGATTATATTATCCACGATGTCAAAACAATTTTGAAATGGGAGGATACAAACAGCAGCACTGCTTTTGCCATCCTCGCAAACTTCACATAACAACCCCCCTCCCCCACCACCCATGCAACGTCTGCTCCTTGCGAGATCAACTTACCAGCCATCATAGACGTCCACCGGAAAAAAAAGTGAGATATTTGCTCCTTTTTTGTCAATAATGTAAGTGCAGGGTTCCCGTCATTTAAAAAAAAAAATATCAGTAGCTCTGGACCATCGGAAACCTTAATTTGCTGCAGTTTCTTAGAGCTTACAGATAGCATCAACGTTACAGTATGCAAGGAAACAAGTGTGAAGCTACGGTTAATTGTGTGGCCGGAGAGAAAATTGCTTTTATGGTGAAACAATGCTCTGATAAAACAATGCACACAGTGAATGACATGTTAGTTATAAGTACGGTTTTACAGAATGTTAAGTCATAGGGACTTCATTACTTAGGCTATGTGCTGCATTCAAAACCAGCTTTGTCAGCAGCAGCCCAGCGAGGAGTGAAGTCAGTGGCAGTTGTCAACGTTGTTGAGACGGCATAATTTTGATTTGGTTTCTTAAACCAGTCTACTGATAGATCTGACTTAATGTTCAGTAGCTGCCAATCTCGTTCCAGATACAGCCATGATTAGAAAACAGATTAGCCTACCTTGTTGGATCTTGTCCACATACACACAATCATAATCCAAAAAGACGATCAAAAACATATAACGCAGGATTGTGCACCTTTTAAGATGGAGTGTCACGTACACATTGAAGAATAGGGCATTGGAACTAACTGGATATTCAGGCTGCTTAATTAGTAGCATACCACATGAGTTTTCTGAGATGAGGATCAGAATAGGTAAGCGCGCTGGTTTATTTTATTATTGCAACTGGTTGGCTTAACAGGTTTTGTTTAAATAGTAGGGTAACGTTCAGTTATTACCCTATGTGCCGTCATCAGCCCTGCAGTAGCCTTTTTCGTGTATACTATGGTCGACTTTTTGTAATCCAGGGAATTATGACCAGTCTGCCACCTAATGGCAAAAAACTTAAACAAAATTAGGCTTCTCATTCGTTCCATTGGGCTGTTGTTTAGAAGACACGCCCTTGTTGAGTGTAGGCCTACTCGACAACGGCGCTTTTAATCTTGCATTTCAGTGAATATGGACTATTAGCCTGTAGGCTAACTTTAACTCACATTAGGTCTAGCCAAAATGTGTGCTATAAGAATCGCAGAACAATATTTTTAATGAGAGAAAATTAAGATGCATGTGTATACGCTGCAACAAGAGATGTATATGCGTGAGCAAAGTTGTGCCGTGAATTTTCCACTCCATAGCGCCACCGAACTCGTGCAGATTCGGTCCCCCTCACTGTCAAACTGCTTACACGCCTGATGTCACACAATGGCAATTTTCAGTAGTACAGTAATACATGAATATCCATATGCCCACGAGTTTTGCGTATTATGTCACTAAAATTAACGTTGTTAATTACGTTTTTCATGCTAGCTTTGCTAAGCGGGAATGTTAGTCTACCATAGCTAACTAATGCGAAATGGCTATGTGAATCTGCCTAGGGTGATGATGAAAAGAAAACGGGACATATCATAAACAGGATTGTATTTTTGAGTGCTATATTCAAGAGATAATAGCAAGTCATTGAATACGGACCTGCACCTAATATCTTGTATACATCATTACATTATCAGAATCTATAGCATTACATTTTATGATGGACTTTAGTTTGGTATGCCACCCTAAGATTTGCTCTGGCCCCCACTAGCCACCCCTAGAAAAATATTCTGCTGGCGCCACTGGACGCAAGCAGATCATTGGAAAGTACCAGATCGTGGAAAGTGGGGCAGGGTAGCTGGACAGAGACGACGGAACTCCTGCAACTGAAATCGAGACAGGGCATCAGCAAAAACAGAGTTATGCATTTGCGAGACCAAACTTCTCCCCAGATAAGGCACGTGACAACAGTGGGATAAATTTCAAATAGTTTGATAGAATTTGAACTGGGAGAAGTTGAGAACTCTGCAGGCCAGGAGCACGAAAACCAGTGCCCTCGAAAATAACAACAAGACAAGAAATGCCATTACAATTAGAGAGAAGTTGGGACCAGAAATACAGGTCTGATTTGCACCCTTCATTGATGCGAACTTTATCTTGAAGATTTTCGACTGAGTGGGCTAGGTACAGGAGACGCGAAATAAAAGAGCGACCTTGAGGGATAATATGCATAGCGAAATTTAAGTGACTCAGGAGAGAGAGCAGATCACGCTTGGACACGACCGACGAGGAGAGAAACGCAGCAAAAATGGACCTAATCCTAGACAATTTTTTATCTGGAAGGGAGGCTTGCATTTTAACACTGAGAATGCCCAGAAACTCCAGAGAAGTGGAAGGTCCGACTGTTATCTCAAGCGATAGAGGGAAAACATTTTAAGAGAATCCAAGACAGACGTTTGACGTGATGGAAAATCAATAATTAAGAAGTCGTCGAGGAGATGTAAGACGAAAGGTAACCAGCAAACGTTCAACAGAATCCAGCACAGAGCCTCTGACAGACAGTTAAACAAATGAGGACTACTTCTGCAGCCAAAGGTTAGCCTAACTGCGAAGTGGAATTTAGACTGCCATTTAACGCGAAACAGCGGGCAATCTACGGGGTGAATTGGCATGACTTTAAAAGCAACGGTAATGTCAGCCTTGGCCAACCACGCACCTGCGATTTTAATAAGCTTAATAACGTGATCAACGGTAGCGTAAAGCGAGAAGGGGGCGAGAGGGATACACTTGTTAACACTAGATATAAGGGGGAATGTGGAGAGGACATGTCAAAAATTAAGCGCTTCTTCCCGGAATATATGCGGGTTGCGACACCAAGGGAGTTTACGCGAAAAACAGAAAGGAGGAGAACAGAAAGGGCCTACTACATAACCTTTATAAACTTCCTTAGAAAGGAGACTAGAGACAACATCGGGCTCAACAAGAGACGACTGAAGATTCCTTCCAACAAAAGTAGAAGTGAGGGGAGAGAGGACACCCATGCGAAACCCTTGTGAAAGCCCAGTGATGAGAAAATTAACAAGAGTGGGATCGGGGTGGGAGGAGATGTAAGAAGAGAGCAGAAACATCAAGAGGAGTGGAGGGGTGACAGGCTAAAACCATTTGGAGGGCAGAGCCTTTCCCCGGCTTGCCGGTCTTCGGGTGAGGGTCCTTACATGAACCAGAAACGTGAGAAAATTTACAATTAGAAAAGGTGCACATGGATTCATTAAAATTATTACATATGGGAGTGCCATTAAAAATCGAAATAGATCGACCTTGACTATCAACACCCACGTTTTGCAAGCTCTGAGGAAGGCGAGAACCAGTTATAGGGCAGAAGGGCGTAGAATGAGAAAAGGAGCTGCAGACAGAACATGCTAGAGCTTTGTGACCCCCGAAGTGGCGAACCAAAAGCTCGGTGTCCATAATCGACCAGTCCAGGCGAGAGTTATACAGATATATGAACATCGCGGACTTGGCCGAAAATGACTTGTGATATTCGTAAAAGAGAGTTCCTCCATAGCACTGACTAAAATCAGCTATCATCGCTAGATAGCAGTCCAACTCTTCCCTGCGATCCGGAAAAGAGTGACACAAAATGTCTTTGTAGATCCCAAACGCGATAGCGAATTCCCCGAAAGAGAGATTCCTAGACAACCGAGGATCCGAGGTTTTGAGAAACACAGTGTTAAGACACCTCCTATAACCCTTATAAGAGACACTCAACTATCCCCGGAATACCAATACAACTACACCCCTTCTAATAGTTACAAATCTATCTAGGAGTTTTAAGCTAAGGTGTGATGCACTTACTTGAACAGTAGTGTGGGTACAAGGCTAGTGGTGTTTGCAACCAGGGTAGCAGCGAGAGGCTTACCTGTCAGGGCCTGCGCTGTCTTGGCTCGGCAACTCACGCGGTCTGTTTCGGTCGAGTTCAAAAAGGGCTGTAATAATAGCCGCAGGCTACGAACATTTCGCTCACACACTCGGTTTTTCTCTCTCCCATGCTCAGGTGCCGGTTGTTATCTTCCTCCGCCAGGTGCATCCGGAAATAACCTTCCGCTACAGGAAAGACATGGCAAGCCAACACACTGCCCCCTAGCATATGGGATGTGTCAGTGCTCATGTGGTGTCTAACTAAACACGGAGACATCACCACACTCAACCATTTGACGTTCGAGGGGAGGGGACGGCAAGAGCAAAGTAGCCAGATTAACATCTTTACCTTGAATGATATCAGAGCGTAATTTATTAGATACTGTACTATCTGTGGTTGAAGCCTTAAAAGAAGCCAGAGCGGAATCAAGGTCATCTGTACTCATCCTGCTTGACCTGTCAGCTGCGTTTGATACGGTAAACCACAGTATTCTATTATCTATACTGTCAAACATGAGCATCAAGGGTGATGCATACTGCTGGTTCAAATCCTACCTCACTGGGCGACTGTTCAAAGTATCCTGGCTAGACACACGTCTGCGCCTTACCACCTTGCTACTGGAGTGCCCCAAGGATCTGTGTTGGGCCCCCTTCTTTTCTCCATCTATACCACTTCTTTGGGCCAAATCATCTGCCAGCATGACTTCTCTTACCACTGCTATGCCGATGATACCCAGCTCTATTTGTCATTCTCACCCAATGACCCAACCATCCAAACGCGGATCTCAGATTGCCTCTCTGACATCTCTGCATGGATGCAAGACCATCATCTCCAGCTGAACCTCCCAAAAACCGAACTGCTGGTCCTCCCAGCTAATCCAACTATTCACCACAACATCTGCATCAACTCTGGTTCCTTGTCTCTTGCTCCCTCACGGGTAGCCAGGAACCTAGGTGTTATGATTGATGACCAGCTAACCTTCAATGACCATGTTGCCTCTGTTGCCCGGGCCTGCCGCTTTGCACTATTCAATATCAAAAAGATCAGACCATACCTAACTCAACAAGCCTCCCAATTGTTGGTTCAAACTATGGTCCTCTCACGCCTTGACTACTCCAATGCCCTTCTGGCAGGACTTCCTGCCTGTGCCGTCAAGCCACTTCAGATGATCCAAAATGCTGCGGCGCGTCTCATCTTCAATCAGCCGAAAAGGACGCATGTCACTCCTCTGCTAACCGAGCTCCACTGGTTGCCTCTGGCGGCTCGCATCAAATTCAAATCACTGATGCTGACTTACAAAGTGCTTAGAGGATCTGCCCCTTTTTATCTAAGCGCTCTCATAAAAGCTCAGGCTACCCCCCCGACAACTCCGGTCCTCCAATGACTGTTGACTGGCAGTCCCGGCACCTCGCCCAAGGCAATCCAGACTCTTCTCATGTGTCGTCCCACGCTGGTGGAATGACCTACCAAAAACAATCAGAACAGGGCCATCTCTGGAGGCCTTCAAAAAGCTCTTAAAGACCCAGCTATTCAGAGAACATCTTCTATCCTAGCACTAAATTGAACTGAAGCACTATTCCCTTGCACTATGCTCTTCAAGGTTTCTGCTATGTAGCTTGATTGTTATCCTCTTTCTGTAAGTCGCTTGGATAACAGCGTCTGCTAAATGCATAAATGTAAATGTAACTACCACTTATAAGGAGAATCTGTATCTAATTTTAAAAAAAATTCTATTGAATATGAAAACTATATGAGATTATGCATAATCTCAATAATCAATAATAAATCATTACAAACTACTGTGTTTACCTTAAAATAGCATCTGTGAAGCTTTTACACAAAACATCTATTGATGCAAATACAGGCTAAAATCCAATTTCCCTTTTAATGGGAAAACTCAAATAACATCTTTGACAACTTTCAGTCAGTAAATTACACTCAAATTTATCTAGCTCTAGCCTCTTAACCCTTTTCTGTGTCTGAAACAAACCAATACTTGGGTGACAAAACTTGTTACAGTTGAATTTTGAAAAGACTGAAGTAATCATTTTGTGGGAAAAAGTGGAAAGAGCTAGGATTGGATAGGATTAAAAAATAAATACTCAGATGCTTGCTGACCCCTTTAACACTGTTGTATTTTTTAGTTTGTTCTAGTTTTTTATTTTTACTTATTTATCTCATCACATATTTTTCTCACTAGCTTCTTAAATAACATCCCATGTCCAATGTTGCTGTTGCTGTCTTCTGCGTTTCCAGGCCAACGTTTTCATTTTTTGTCGCCTTGTTGTTCTCTGTGTTATCTTTTGTGATTTTACTCTGATTTTACCTTTGTAATGTTCTCATATTTGTTTGCTTTTTCATATATCTCTTGTTTTTGTCATTTGCTACTCTTTCTGCTTTTGCCTTGTTTTGTCTGGGTTGCCCTGTTTTGTTTAGTTTGCTTAGGTTTTCTTCTTTAAATCATAGAGAATCCCTGAGAGAAGACCACACACACTCTCTCTCTCTCACACACACACACACACACACACACATACATACACACACAAACACATGCTAAAAAAAAAAAAAACACAGGCATACTGTTTGCAATAAATGTTTGGTCCGGTGTCCATGCTAGACAAACAAACAACAGAGGCAAGATGGAGACGTCATCTGTCAGCTACAGGATGGCATATTGACCAAGACAGTGAACTTTGTACTCCTGCAGGAGATCGATGTTAAACACATGGGCAGTCCAGAAGCCATTGACTGCTGCCCTGGGCACTGTGAGGTAGTTTAGCAATTAAAGCCATGCTGTATGCTTCATTGATTATAAAGCATTCCCAGAGAAAGAGAGAGATGCTTTAATGAACACTGAAAGAAAGCATGTTAGTACACACAGGGGGAGTGTAAATACATGACGATATTCGAGTATGTAAAACAGAGAGGCAGCACTCGAGACAGAAGAGTAGAAATGACGATGCAGTATGCCAGAGGCAGTGTCCTCACAACTGCTGAGCACAACAGTTGCTTTATTGGCAAATCTAAACTGATTACAACCTGTCAGATAATAATAGAGTAATGGGCTCCATTCTGGAATTACTAACATAAATATACCAAGCATAATATGTGAGCGCAGTCCCCCGTGAACTGCCTTTTGCCTATCCAGCCTGATACTTAATAGTACTCCCTAGTTTTGAGCTATTCATTTCACATTGCTTGAGCCGAGTTATCAATATGGAAGACATGAAAAAGTATATCCATTATTTTGTTTTTGGAATACAACTTTGAAATGCTGTGGCATTCAGTTGCCATAACAGTCAGTCAGCACAGTTAGAATCGGCCTACCACTAGACTAATTTAAACTGCTTGGCAGCATAAGACAATGACTGGATATAACAACAGAAGTATTTGTCTTATGAAGTGACTTAAAAAGGTGTTGATTATTGTTGACCATTTTACAGCCAGCAAAACTCTAAGAATGCAAATACCATTGGAACCAAACTGTATGTATAAGGCAGTCTATATACCATTTTGTTATGTAAATTAAAGACTAAGGTCATGCTTTGGGTTTTTATGATTAGGCTATTACATTGTTCTGTCTGTATTCTTTTGAACAAAGCACAACTATCTCTTTTAGATACATTTGCTTTAACCCTGCCTCTAATCAAGTTATATGAAGCATCTCAGACTCTGAAGTATATAAGCCTGTTGGTTTTGAAGGCTGTTGATTTTACACTCCAATGGTCAATTTTGTCTGTCTTCAGAGTTTTCCCAGCAAAGGAGACACTGTATCCCTTCTTGTGAAATGAAAAGATGTGATTTTAAAGACCAGTCCATGATTTCCAGTTATTTTCAGGAATTCATAAAATTGTCATACGATGTAGTGACAGTACGTTACCAATAGATGGCACCAGGCACACATATTCAGATTTTGGCCCGTGTTAGGGGAAGAATTAGAACTAGGCTACACAGTGAAGTCATGCAGATCAATCAATCATGAATACGACCATTTTAAAGGTGCTCTAAGCGATGTGACTCGTTTTTATGACTGCTAGCTGCCTGTCCCCTGAACACACTGTAAAAAAAACGCGGTCTCTGTAGACAGCCCAGGCTCCACAAATGGCAACATAACACAGTGGGCAAACCTAGCATAACAAACGAAAACGAAACATAACAGTGTTCCAGCCAATAAACGACAAGGTTCATGAGTCTTTCGGGAGGCATGGGTGGGAGGGGGAGGAGTAAGCTAACTTATAACGCTTGAACCCTCTCTGGAGCTATCGTCCGTTTTGTTTGACAATACTTCAAACGTCAACAAGAAGTGACGTGAAACAGCATCGCTTAGAGCGCCTTTAATGTTGCATAGGCTTATTTACCGTGAGGTGTTTTAGTTTCTCTGCATGAAAGTACCTATTTAGCCATTCAAGCCCACCCGCACAGTCTATTTGGTCGGACGAAGAGGTCTGTACGCAGGAATTTAAGTCTCCTTAGATGAGAACCTGGTCTTTTCCGGGCATCGTGCTGACAGCGTTGTCCCAGAATGATCAGCATTAGAGGCGATTGACAAGATGATTTCACCTGAATCTAAGACATGAACATATGGAACAGCATCTTAGGCGCATATTAGTAATAATTTATTTATTATATTTATTGGTGCCTTAATTGCGATTTGCTTTGCTTTTTACTACTGTCAGTTATTCCGTAGCCTTAGTGCACAAGTTCCACAATATACACTGTGCTGAATCTTCGCTGGCGACCATGAGGAATCAGTCACCATAGCGACGATAAACAGCAGGTTGCCAATGGTTGTACAGAAATGCCCAAAGATTAAAGATCTTTGCTAAGACTTTGAAGTTATAGCCTCGAGTAGGCCAAGACGGCACCTAAACTTTTCAGACGGACAGTCAACGGATCTTGGATACATTCATTATAGCCTACTTTGGTAAGCGGCGCAGCGCCGGATTTTTTCAGGCAGACACAGGGAGAAAGTAACATAAATGGCAAACACGGGTCTGGACCGCAGAAAAAATCAAAGAAGCTCTACAGAAATGGACTTGACCAAGATGTGCCCACAGCAACGGGCGAGGTACCAGGCATATATGGAACCTTCTAAAGAGGCCCAGCGTAGTATGGCGCTAGCAAACCAAAGAGTGTGGTCTGCTATCACCAAAGAAAATAGCCTTGGAGAAAGCAACAGCTGTCGCTCTACTGATGACAAGACGCGTCAGGACGCACTCATTGGCCAGCTAAAAGCTGCAGAGGCTCGCAATCGTACCCGTCAAATACGCTTCAACTACCGGAACATCAGGGTAAAATGTTACATTTTAGCATCTTTCTTTTCATTTAATTCTTAAGTTTTTTTCATTAATGCAGGTACAATGTGTCATGTCAATTGCGGCATAGCCTACTGTCTGTGTGTGTGTGTGTGTGTGTGTGTGTGTGTGTGTGTGTGTGTGTGTGTCGCACAAATCTCTAGGCCCAGGAAATTAACTTAATGATTTCGGGCCAAGCTACTGCTCAGAGGGCTTTGCGAGTGGAGTTGCTGCTGCTAGCTAGCAGGAGTAAAATGAAGACCAATGACAGCTTGGACAAACTGCAGGTAGTATAATGCACCACAGAAAGCAAAACATTCGCATTTTGGCAATGACTTAATGTTAGGCACTTGCTGCTACTGACAACCTCTAAATTTAGAAATATTTATTCTTTTCCCTAGTGAAATTGTCTAAAGGGAAAAATGTCAAAAGTCTGACACAGAATCAGACTGACTTAAGATTTTTGTCATCCCCTTAAATAGATTCCACTAATCTACCATTAAACACTGTAGTTATTATTAAATCAAACACCTAAAACACAGTAATTATCTTCCCACTTTCAACTTGCCTGAGCAGAATTGCTCACATAGTCTAGTTGCTGGAAATACAAAACCTATTTAGTCTGTGTGCTACCGTGCATGCTAAATGTTTTTCAGGGTCAGTGGTTATCTTGCAGATTTCTGAGATGTGATAACAGGTGTTTTCAGTGCTGACCAAACAAAAGCCTTGTCTAGCTTGAGTGTGGCTACTGTAAAAGAGGCCCTGTTACAGCTAACAACTATAATGGATGAATGTGAAATAACAATTTGAGAAGAATGCTCCATTTAGCATTCATCATTTGGTCGCTGTATGTCTCAAAAAGAAAGATATTACTTAGTTCCAAACTTTGTTGTTTGAACATGAGATAGGTAAGATAGGAGTACACTCAAGTAGAGTTAAGTGCATGGAAAGGATCAATTGTCTCAGATGTGGGTATATAGGGTAGGTGTCATTCATGGCTATTGCAAGACTGACTTTAGACTATATAAACTATCTGTGCCTTGAGTCCATTCGCAGCTGATGAGATTGAGATGAGTTCATGACAAGTCTACAAAAGTAACTACAAAAGTAGTTTGTTTGCCTGTTTCTGTTCTCCAAATACTCATGTCACACATGAAAGCAAAAGCAGGTAGCTTAAAGTTATTTATTTCAATAAACACTGTGATATCTCAACCACATTATTTGGCCTAAGTTGTATTTACGAACTTCAGGCCAAGAGGTGGAGAGCATTATTAACTGCGTACTAAGAATTGAGCAATTGAGCGTCATCGGCTCCCATGCATTTTGTCTCTAATTATCCTGTAGCATTACTTGACTAGTGTAACACTTCTTTGTCAAGAGGGCTCTTGTCAGACAATTACTATGAGCTGATGCCATGCCAGCAGCTTGCTTCCAGCTGACACAAACTGAAGAGCCTTGTTTTAATCCTCGTCTTCCCCCCTCCTCTGTCTCTTTATGATTGCCCATATATCTGTCTTATTTCAAACCTCCTCTACCACAACCACCACCGCCAACAACAACAACCACCATGCCTGTCAATGTATTTGGGAAGAGGCGACGGGTGGAGGAGATCTTGGACGATGACAGAGAATTGACCATATCTCGGACCTGAAATGACTGTGGAGTCCTTCGATTTAACATTATACCTTTCCCTTTCAGAATGTCACCATGGAGCAGTTATGGAAAGCTTTAAATAGAAACTTTTTTTTTTTTGTCTTTTGTACCTTCTTTTTATATTCATGTCATTATGCTAGGAATGTGTGTTGTTGTAGAAGCATGAAGGCTTTTGTTAATATACAACTTTGTGCGAGCTCATGAAATCATAGAAATACAGAAACAATGAAAATGTCTTTTAGTGGGCTTGATGTTTACATAAAAAAAAACTTCAGAGCAAGACATAAACCAGAACCATCTCTAACATTTGCCAGTATTTTCTTACCTCTAGCAAATGTATCAGTGAGAACAACCAAGTTCAGTCAGGACCCAGTTAACCATAAATGAAGGTCTTGTTTCCCTCCAGCTTGTGAGAATGCAACCACATGACAAGACCCAGAAGTGTGAATCATGTTAGTTTGAATCTGGGGCTTAAGTCACGGATGACAAATCACTGTTACTTCTCTGCTAAATGGAAGAATGCATTGCAGCTTGGAGAAATGTCATTGCGTGCAAATAGGCTGTGGTCTGAAAGTATAGGCAGCAACTGTAATTCAAACTGGTGTCTCTATTGTAGACAAAATGTGTTTCTGTTTTGCTCAAGGTGATGAGAGCCATGCACAGTTAAAGATTTTGTCCTAGAGAGATTCACAACAGACAATAATTTATTCACTGTTACACTGCATATTTGATCCGCAGTCAACCAAAGTAAGCATCATTGGCAATGCCGTGAAGGTTGTCATAAATGTCATGATAGTCAACGTGTTGAGTTTCAAGATTCAAGATTTCTTTTATTACATCTCATACTGTAGGTGTATTAGAGAGTAAAATTCTTTGTGTTTTATTGTCTCCTCAAAAGGTAAATAAATGAAAGGTGTGTGTCTATGTGTCTTCAGCATGATTTCAGCAATCTACCTGCCTGGTGGAAGAAACTGCTTTGCAGTCTGGTCGTGCGAGCTTTCAAACTTCTATATCGTTTGCCGGATGGTAATAGCTCAAATAGTTCGTGGTTGGCGTGGCTAGGGTCCTTCAAGATTTTCCTGGCCTTCCTAATGCATCTTCCCTTGTATAGCTCCAATATGGAGGGTAGGTCGCAGCCGCAAATCTTCTGTGCTGTACGCACCCCTCTCTGAAGTGCCTTCCTGTTGTGAAGAGAGCAGTTCCCATACCATGCATTTATGGTTTCAGTCAAGATGCTCTCAGTGGTGCCTCTGTAAAATGACCTAAGGATCTTGGGTCGCATACCAAACGTCCTCAATCGTCTGAGGTGGTAAAGACGTTGCTGGGCTTTTTTTTGACAATGTGGTGAGTTTGATTGTCCCAGGTGAGGTTTTCTGAGATGGTAACACCAAGGAACGTTTGAGGCAACTAGACTTCTTCTTTTCTACATCTGTAGGTTGTATTCAACTGGCAAATGAACTTCTTTCTGGAGCTTGAAAAATTAGAGTTGCCTATAACTGAACACTTTATTATCATAGAGTTTAAGGTACATGTAATTACACGTCTGACTGGGTACAAAGCGTAAGGAGGCGCAAACACACAACTGGAGTCTTTCTTGCACAAACATTCTCCTTAAGTTTTAGACTTACTATGTTTACAGTACCCCCCTGAAGTTAAAGATCTCCCTCTCAGAGTTCATCAGAGGCAAAGGCTCTGTGCTCACTAACTATAACATGGTAATATCAGAGATGTTGGTAATATACTGCTTGCCTTCTTTAGAAAAAGCTTTCTCAGAATTTGTGAAAGCCAGCGTCATTATATGTAACTCGCCTGTGAAGTCCAGTATGGTTACAGCTTTAGGTTATGTCCTTGCAACAGCTTTATGTATGTAACTCTATGGTCTTTGTGAAATCCAGTAATTTAGGCTGCAGCTGTATATCCAACATTGTAATCTATGTAACTCTTTGGTCTATGTGAAGTCCAACATACTATACCTGAAGTCCAGACTATAACTGCATGCGTACAGCAGTTATATGCATGCAGTAGCAGCATTGTCTGTGGCATTTGTACCTATAGATTTTATTTAACCACATTATCTGAGTAACAATCTGTGGTCTTTGTGAAGTTATAGCCTGGGTTATCTCCAGCATTATAAACTGAGTAACTTTGCTTGCAGTACTTTGTTCCAGAACAAGTGAGTCTGTGACCACATTTTTTTCATAGAATTTCTTGACCTTCTTTCTCAAATTCCTTAAGTTCCATTTGAGGTTTTATAGGTCTACAAACATCAGTTATGCCAGGTCATGTTGTCTAGACATCCATCTGAACCTGGAAAAAGACAATTGTTTAATTACACACAACAAACTGAAAGCCATTTAGCCATTTAAAAACAAAAAACAAAAGATTTAACCAAAAGGCTACATCTAAACCAACCCTGTCACGTTCCCCATCCATTTCTTTCTTTTCTATTTTATGTATTTTTATTTCCTGAATTCATCGGCAGACAGATGATGAGAGAATGGTGGAGTCTTTTTCATCTCCAGTCTCGAAGAGAGCATTGCTGACACCAAGTGGCAGAAAAGCCAGACTTAATGGTAAACACAAAGGTACAAAAGGGGATCTACATAAAATTACCTGCTAGAAATTAGCACAGTCTAGCATTCACCTTCCAAGAGGTAGGCCTACAATGCCACACCAAATAAAAATAAAATAGGTAATTAAACTGTTTACATAGTCTATTAACGTTCTTAAGTTTAATAGGTTGTATGCCTAATTCCACTAAGTGCATACTTATGAAGTAGCCTATGTACTTATGAAGTAGGATTATAAAACATACCACTAATGTTTATACAATCATTATACATAGAATGCAATTCGTTTAATATGGGCCATAGGTAATGTAAAGTTTCAGAAGTGATTAGAACTAATCCCATCTTTCCATTCATTCATTCGTTCAGCATGCGTGAAACTTTTCACCTTGACCTGCCAAGCAAAGCCTACCATCTTTGCGTTGTTATTGCTGGTGTTTGGCGCCCCTTGCTGGCTGGTTGAACCACAAGATAGGCTGCTTGCCAAAACACCATGTACAGTGGGGTTCTTCACGCGTCATACTGATTCTAAATGAATGTGTAAAAAAACATGTGACTGGTTTCACCATATAGCCTCATTTGCAACCTGAACCAACCAAGACAGCTTGTCTCTATCATTGGACAACCGAATTTTTCTTCACTCCAGGCTTCCACATTTGTGATAAAGATCCCACATAGAGTTTAGGCCTACCCTAAGAATGCATCAAAAGTTTATTTGTTTATTTATTTGACCATTAGTTTATTTCTGACCATTTGTTCAGAAATGGATTAGGATACATCATCAAAACTCAGAGAAATTGGTCAAGAGAGATCATGACATGCAGTGCGCCCAAGAACATTGAGAAGTTTAGATACGGCCTAAGTAACCTAATTTCAAAGTTTGTGGCAATATTTACTTGGTACACTAAACTCTAACTGAGATATCAATTTGTCTGAACTCCTGGCAATCTGGCAAGATATAATTTCCATTAGACTATTATACTTGCTTCAGAGTTCCAGCACAAAATACAATTAACGAGGAAGTCCTGAACCGCCTGAGTAGAACTGTCTAAGTTGACGCATGCGCACTATGTCCTCAGCCTGCCTCTGTTAGGGTGTCGATTCTGAAGCTGGAACATTGGAAGAAAAAAAAGATACTGTATTTTTATACATAAAACAAGACAAAAAGAAACGGATGTGCTTCAGAAAACGAAACGGCTACCGCCCTCCAGATCATTTTAATGCAAAAATTGTAAGTATGATAATCTACGGCATTTTCAAAACGAAAGGGTTTAGTTAGCTTGTGGATGGTAGGGTTTTTCCCGTTTTGAAAAGCTCCGTGATTCCTCAAGAATGGGTCGCCTTCAGCAAACCCCCTTTTCCCCATGGTTATAAAACATCCACAGACCTTTGAGTAGTGTTAAATAGCAGCCCACACCAAAACAGACAGAAGCTTTCCTGGAAACCGCCAAGGAATTGTTTTTGATACAGGGACCACTGTGGTTAACCAAGTGAAGCAGGACTGCTTATTTTTTGGCGTTCCCCTGCTTAATTTTTATTAGCGAAAATGTTTTTTTTTTTTAAAGATTAGTTGTAGCTCAACATTGAAATTCCATTAGATTTATCTCTAAAGCTGCTTTCGAAACCAAGTCTATGATTTATTCGTAAGGTGTGCGACTGTAAGCTAGCTGAATCGATGTTCACTGGTTCTGCTGGCTGTAATTTTGCAAAGGGAGGTGAATCGTGCTCCGAAGTGATGTTTTCAGTGTACAATTACTAGGCTGAAAAGAAAGGAGAAGGAGTAAGTGCAGCCGGTATTTCATGGGGGGTAGTGGGATTGGAAGCGGTTAGTTTGCCTCAAAACAATATTAATGTATATCAGCAGTTTTCTTTGTCGAGCATTTAAAAGATAAGAATCAGAGAGTTTCCAGAAGCGCTTAAGCGATATTTGTCTTCACCGTATATGAAGCTGGCACTGAAGTAGGAAATGTCGACGCCAGCAATCGGTATTTGTAATTAAATCTCGGGGTAGGTAAGACATGGTTAGATTACAGTATTTGTGGGAGGGGGCATCTTTGTGTAGGAAGGTGTAGGAAGTAGCCGATGCGAACAGCAGAACATCAACCTTCTGTTTTCAAGACATTATATTGGATCCAATGTCTTTGCAATCCCAAACATTAATTCTTTTGAATGTTGTCGCTCTTGTAGTTACCGTGTTTTCCACGAAGAAAGAATGGACTCTTTCCTTCTCTCGCTCTGTAGTAAAGCGCGTTCGTGACATACGCGCGAGACCTTCGGGTGAATGAATTTGGTGCGCGCGGGCTGCGAGTCGCGTACACGTCGAGCGGAGGAAGCCAAAGGGGGCGGGTCTGTCGGTGTCGCGTGGCGGCACTGCACTTAAAACGCACTGGAGCGTGTGCCAAAACGTGGGGCACGAGCTTTGCAATAAATGGTTTCCGCGTCAACTGGGCAATTATGTAGAATTAAAGTTATTATTCATCTTATTGTGATTTGGGCATTCTGCGTCTTATAGGGTTTCGTTAATGGCATATTATCTCCAGTTGTCTAGTAGCCTTAGCAAATCATTCCAACTAAGTGACCCTAACTAAGATGAGAAATTTCCTGTGGCTAGTAACATTGCTTAGTCAGATTTATGTGTTTTGAATATTTTGGATTTCTACCTTCATATGCAGCTGTAAAAATATTGTATATGGGCCATTTTCACTTGCATTCACACCATACAAAGTAGATAATAAGGATAAGTCACCACATCAGCAGAGCTTACAGACACAAAGCTTCAGTGATTTTTTTCAACATTCAAACAGACACACTATAACAACTCTTCTAGAGACACTGCAGAGCTTATGAAATCTGTGAAGTAAAGAAGGAAATTGTTATAATGTGCTCTAGTTAGGTTTTGCCATTTTGAAGGCCACACATGATTAAACAGAAGCCAGTGAAGTATTGAACAGTAAGTCTGTGTCTCTGTGAGGTCACAGCAGGGTTTTTGAAGCTCACACACGGGCCATGTTAAATGTTAAATGGACCCCTTTCATCAGAGTTTGACCCTGGGGACATGCATGAAGTATATCTGAAATGCAGAAAAAACAGTCTAACCTTGGCTAGTGTTGTGTGGTTAGAGGAGTATATGCTAGTACTTTATGTTGGCACACACACACACAATCATTTATGAGTGATGGGATGCATTTATGTGTATTACACATTAATGATGGGATGCATTTGATGTATCACACATTATCATGTGCATGTACGAGGTAATTGCTCTAGTTGAGGCTTCTTTTCAGGAATAGTGGAAACTGATCAGCTGAGCAGGGAACAACACTGTGTGTGTTGGTGTGCATGTGCACACACCATTTAAAAAAAAGGACACATAAACTAGCTAACATGTAGCATTTCCACATGTAAAAACATTAAAGAAGATGAAGTGTGTGTTTTTGTGTGTGTGTGTGTGTGTGTGTGTGAGACAGAGTAGTTATTTGCCAAAGATATGCTAAAGGAGACAGCATGTTGTGGAGGCCTCTCCATAGCTGAAGTGTGAGCCTGAGAGAGTCACACCGTGACTGAATGGAGAATGGGATGTTAAAGAAGTATGAGTCACTTGTGTCACTCTGCGGCCATCTTGCTCTCTCTCTCTATCTCCCATCTCTGAGTGGTGGAGTTTGCCAACTGACAACCTGTTCAACACAGTCTGACATGCCCTCTCTCATATGCAGCTCTCTCTGTCTCTCTCTCTCACTCTCTCTCTCTCTCTGTTTTGCATTGCCAAAGCAATCATACAGTGTAATGTATAGAACAACATTAATGGAATGAATAATAATACATATATAATATTAGTAGAAATCAGAAGGGGGGGGGGGACGACACATCAGAGAAAAAACAAATACTAACACAACAAATCTGACATGAAGTGTATTACTAAGCAAGTAACCTCTTATTAGGATAAGAATGTATAATAATTATAGTAAAAAAAAAGATAACCTCTTAGGTTAGATAACCTCTCAGGTCACAGTATGTAAATAGACATTAAACAATATATTGACCGTTTATTCTGATCAAGTGTCCCTCATGTTATGGCAAAGAGAAATGTACTTCGCTGCTAAAGCAGCTGTAGGTCCCTTTCCAGGGGGAGGGGGTTGAGGGTTTCAAAGTTTGGGTCACTGGCTTTAAATTTACAAACGTAGGTTTTCCTTATTTCGCTATACTTCTCACAGTGAAGAAGAAAGTGCTCCTCTGTCTCAACCTCCTCTGTCTGGCAGTGACCACAAATTCTTTCTTCTTTTGGTAGCCATGTTTTTCTAAGTCTACCTGTTTCTATTGCAATATTTAGTATCTCTGACAGAGGTGAGATATTCAGCCAATTTATATTCTCGATTTAGGGTCAGATAGAAATTCATTCTGCTTTGGTTTGCAGTTTGGTTTTTCCAATGATCCAAATAGTTTTCTTTTGCCATTTTGATAATTTTATTAACACTAATTAATGGTTTTGAAGCAGGACTGGTCTGAGTGTGATGTGTATTAGTATTTAGGTTGGTGAGCTTCAGTACCAGCTGGCACAGGGGACTCTTTTCTGGGCTCAATTCCTGGGTTTTCAATGCTTCAAATTGGAGTGAGTCTCTGGGACTAGATTTCAGATGCATCCAGAATTTAAGAGACCTTTTTGGATAGGTAAAGCAAATGGGTAACAACCTAATTCTGCCTTACACGCATTGTTGGGTGTTTTGGTTTGAACTTTCAGTATAAATTCAGCATGTAGGGCTTCTGTTGGATGCTTGTCCTATGTAGTGTAACTCTGCATACTGAGTGGACCCCAAACTTCACTGCATTCACTGCCATGCTGAAACTTCCTGATGCAGTAATGGCCAGACCATCGTGATACTGCATTGTGTACTCTAGGGCGGTGCCGCCTAGAGTGAACATGTGTCTGTGTTCCTGACATCTGGGTTTCTTTTGGAAAATCATGATTTTTGTTTTTGAATAGTTAACAGCGAGGGCCCAGGTCTCTCTCTCTCTCTCCCTCTCTCTTTCTCTCCCCTCTCTCTCTCTCCCTCTCTCTCTCTGTCTCTCTCTCCCACTCTCTCTCTATTCCCCTACCCACAACCAGCAGTGCAGAGCATTCTCCATTCTCACTTTCTCTCACTCACTCTCGCACCCTCTCTCACAGACTCTGTGTCTCCATCTGTCCATGTGTCTGTACAGTGAGTCACTTTGTCACACTGTCTTTGCTTCTGGTCCCCAAGACAGTCCCCCCCCCCAAAAAAAACAAACAAATACAAACTGCAACAGGATGCCGTAAGAGTCTATTGTGTAATAGACTTACTGAAAAGTGTGTTGATGAAAGTGTCTTTTTTTCATCAGTGTTCTAGGTGAAGTTCTTTTTGTCTTTCAGCTTTTCTTTCTGTCATTTCATGCGTTATCCATTTATTCTCATCTTTCTTTATTGCTTTTTTTTTTCCTCCCCCACCTTTCAAATGGAGTGATGACACACCCTTCACCTTAACTAAAGCCCTGAGCTCCTGTAGAACTGTGTTCTATCCAGATTCGTCTCTCTGCTTCTTCCTCTTTCCCTCCCGTCTTCTCTTTCTTTCGTCTCTAGCCCATTTCCTCTTTTTTTCATTTCGGAGTGTCCTTCCTCTTTGGGCTGGAGTCGGGTAAAGGAGAAGTAGGAGACTTTGAGGCATGGTGTTCCTTCTCGTGCTCTGTGTTTGCCAGTCAATGTCTCCTGTAAGGCACAGCTAAACACGTCAACTGACATCCTAAAAAAAAGACACAGGAACATACAGAAATCAGGAAAATTATACTGGGATAAAATGTGAGTATACAGGGACCATCAGGGAAATTATATAAGTGTAGTGTTGATGTTTTATTTGAATTTAATTGAATTTATTTTTTTATGCCATTATCTGATAATCAGATTTCACAGGTTTTGGTTTTGATAGATCTGGCAGGATTAACTGGCTATCTGGCAACCCCCGTTTGTTGGCGGTTGGCAAGAGCAGTGGGGTTTGTGGTCTTAACTGGAGCCTGAGTGTTTGTGTTCTTAAGATATTGTGGCAAGAGGGTGTCAGTATAATCCTAAACCATATGTATAACCCTCTTTAGACCGGTTTGGCAGTCAGGTTTTGAGTACCACAGCTAAGGACTCTTTTTACTTCTCAGCATTGGACCCTTTTCATAGTTGACACTCAGAGTTTTTGGCACTGTAGATAGATTGTATGATTTTCTGGATTCTCTGTGAATCACTGTTTGATGCTTCATCTTTTCAAACGTCTGGGATGCTTAAGATCAGGTTGCGCAGTTTGGGATTTAGTCATGGGGATTTTCCTTTCAATATTCTTCAAATAGTTAAACAACTACGATTAGGCTTCAGGTCAATGGAAGTCTTCTACGGAAAATGGACAAATATTCAAGCCGATTATTCAACTTTTTTATCCCCTTTTCTCTTTTTAACACTCTAGCTACATCATATGCTACATCATATTTGTCATACAACCATAAATCTTCTCTTCATTCAAACATGTGTTACAAGTGGCAAGTAGATGTCCTTGCCTGTTAGTTGGCCATGTGTGTTTTCATCTCCTCTTTTGGCCAGCTTGGAACCAAACACAACTCACATTCACTTCATCTGTCAGCGAGGAGGTAAGGGGGTGGTGGGGCCAGACTCGAGTTTGAAATGAAGCTGACCACACACACTTCTTTAAGGGCACAGATGCGTCATTGTGTCAGGTTAAAGGAAATGCTGGGCTGTCACAAGGCTTCCTCCGTCTGCAGTCAGGCTAGCTGTCCCGCCATCCAGGGGTCTGACCGGGTGTGGCTGAGGGGAGTTGGGGGGGCTCTGCCATGAAAGTGTGTGTCCACACGCTCGACACGTTACTGGAGGCCAATTGACGATTGCGTTTGAGTCCTGACATAAGGAATGGCAAGCATGCTCTGTCCACTAACAGTTGGCTTACCAGTGGAGACGCTGACATGCTGCGGCAGTGGCTATAACAACCTAATTACAAGTTGAAGCATTGACTTACAAGTGTGTGTCAAGTATGGTAAACATGAACTAACTGAAATCTCTCCCTTTCTTTTCTCCCTGTGTGAATGTGTGTGTGTCTGTGTATGTGTGTGTGTGTGTTTATGTGTTTGCATATTTTTGCATGCTATCCTGTCGACCTCATTTGTCATTTGTCTTTTTTAAATGCATGTGGCCACACACTTCTCATGTTAAATGTGTGTGTGTTTGTGTGTGTGTGTGTGTGTGTGTGTGTGTTTGTGTCTGTGTGTGTGTGGGTGTGTGAAAAGGAGTGGTCTACGGGCAGGGGGATGACATGCATGTGTCCAGGCTGTTAACAACGTTGAGGATTTTAAGACTATTAGGCTGCCAGCACTCAAGCCATGATGGACATACTGGTAACTCACTCACTGTACCTATCCCTCTCCCTCTCTCCCTCTCTCCCCCCCTCTCTCTCTCCATCTCTCCCCTCTCATCTTCTCTCTGTAAATATTGTGGTGGTGGTAGCATCCTGTGATTTTTTGTGTTGTGTGATGTTAAAGGGGTTATTGTGTGTGTAGACAGTGTATCGTCTTTACCAGTTATGTTTGATGTTGTGACTTTGATGACATGAGAACCACATCTATTATCTTCTGATTGCATACTCTGTTGCTGTTTTTGATTCTAGCTTATGTTTGACATGTGTGTGTATCTTTATGGGTGATACTGGAGATTTGCAGTTTGTGTGTGTGTCTGTGTCAGAAAATGGCTTCAATTGTTTTTAAATGTTTTTGGATGAACACCATTGGAAGGACATAACATGTGATAACGCAGGCACCGGAGTGTCTCTGCTTTATGTATTGAATGGAGTACGGTAGTGAACTTGCTGACCCTAGTCATATTTGTGTGTGAGTGTGTGTATGTCTGTGTGTGTGTGTGTGTGTGTGTGGGGGGGGGGGAAGTGGAAAAAAAGTTCCACACACTAACATCGTATCTCTCAGCCCAAAGTTGTCAGCCGAAAATTTCCCCCTTTTGTGACTTCAAAGTGTGCAGACGGCTTATGTCCAAGTTCTGGTTTGCATGGCTGCCATCGTTCCTCCAGCCCAAATACTCAGATGCTGGTCATTACACACTGGTGCACACAACCTCGAACTGTAGAATTAGTTTGAATTCTGTAGTTGCATGTAACATACATTAATTTAGGCTAAATGTATGTGTTTGGTATGTACAGTTGTATGTGGTATGTCAGATACAGGGCAGGGTATAGCCAATGGCTTTCTAACCATATCTGAAAAGACAAGGCGTATTGTTCTGGTGATGACAAGCTGGTACAGCCCCTAAAATTGCCCCCACATTTTTGGTTCACCCCATAAGCTCGTCCTGACTGTGATTGACGTGCCGAGGCGATGGCGGTTGAGAACGATGGACAGGCTACACAACTCTATATTTGTAGCTCCCCGTGTTTCACATGCCAACCACCCAGGCAACTCCCAGCCAAGTGCATTGCAACTCCGGGTGCAAATCCATTTCCTCTGACGAGGGCTGATGGTTGATTTGCTATTCGAGTCCAAGAGCTGAAGGGGGGATGATCCTTGTCCTGAGACCCTGCTGAGAGGGACAGCTCCACTGGGGCTCCATCCAAGTGGCCATGTACAGTGTTTCCCCTAGGATCTCATTGAAGGTGCGGCGGATGAGAGAAAAAAACCGCTAATCAGGGTGGGGGGGGGGGTGTTGATGAAAAAAAGCGGAGGCAAAGTTACATAGGGGAAACCCTGATGTACCATGGAGCTGGATAGCCAGCCACTCCCTCTGTCTCTCTCTCTCTCTCTCTCTCTCTCTCTTTCTCTCTCTCTCTCTCAGGAAGCGAGAGAGCCATGTTGTCAAGTGAAATTTCTCAAGATTCTTCAGTGTAGGCTACTCCTGCCAGTTGCCCATTATAGTTAAAGCGAATTGGGAAATGAGAGTTGGGACAATTATGCTGTCGCGTTGATTAGATAAAGTCCAGATAAATGACTAATCTTGACTTTTTATTCTGACTTTGGTCCAAATACACCAGATGTGTTTAGTATCAGCTGTTACAGTAAACCTTTTTTATTGTAGGGTTTAGTGTTTGACATATTAAAAAAATAATTTGCATATTTATTTATATTATTTTTCTATGAGAATTCTTAATTGGTTTTGCTTAGTAGCTTGTTTTAGCAATCACTCTTGCACTCCTCATGTTAAAGAAATCTAATGTGACATGCAGGAGCTCATGTAAGTGCACTCTATGTATGATGCCGACTGATGTAGTGCTTGTGTTCACTCTAAGCACAGCGGCCACAGTCATTGTCCTAACTAAGACCAGCTAATTTCATTTCTATGGGTCTGGCCAGGCAGCAGTCAAATGTAGGGGAAAGTGTGTGTGTGTGTGTGTGTGTGTGTGCAAATGTTTGTGTGTGTGTGTGCAAATGTTTGTGTGTGTGTGTGTGTGTGTGTGTGTGTGTGTGTGTGTGTGCGTGCAGAACTGCAGCTGGCCTAGTAGGTGTGCTCTTTGCTGCAATCCACCCACCTACACATATCACATGCCGGCTGCCATCCTGACAAACATGCACACACACACACACACACACACACACAC
>JAGFZM010000156.1:22214-41115 GCA_017657215.1 Limnothrissa miodon | reverse complement strand
AGTGTCATTGGGTGGGTAACATTGGCTGAGTGCCATTGGGTGGGTAACTGGCTGGGTAACATTAGGTGAGTATCATTGGGTGGTTAACTGGCTGGGTAACACTGGACTAGTGTCATTTGGTGGGTAATATTCGGTGGGTAACATTGGTTAAGTTAAGTCCCTTTATTGGCTGAGTGTCATTGAGTGGGTAACTGGCTGGGTAACATTGGATGGGTGTCATTAGATGGGTTAGGCTACGTTGGGTAACATAGGGTGGGTTGGAGTAGGCTGGGTAACATTGTGTGGATGTCTAGGGACTTCAGCAGGCAGTTTTGCCACCAAATGCCTCATCCATTCACTTCACCCCTACTTTTTTATGCTGCGTGTTTTGAGATTCTGATCTTTTCGCTCTTTAATATTTTGTAAATAGGATACAGTACACATGAATTTATAGACCTATTAAAAATACCTAAATTTATCTACCATGAAATTGAGAGATTATAAAAAGATGTTTTATTTAGTATTGAATGATTTTAAACGTTTTTCTTTTTTGCCAAAAGAGTGAATAGAGCAACTGTCTTCGTTTTTTTTATCTATTCTTTTCTTGTGTGTGTGCTTGTGTGTGTTTAAAAGAGAGAGAGGGACAGTTGACTGAAGCCTTGAGATTTCACATTTTGGTTTTTCCTTTTGGATTTCATGCTCAGGAGATTAATCAGTTGTGCACAATGGTGCAGTTTTTTTTTAAATGTATATAATATATGTGTGTATATATGAGCATATATATATGAGCATATATTTGGTATTGTTCTGATTGTCTAGCGTGAAGTGACTTATCGATTGATTGAGGAATGAGTTGTGGCCATGGGGGTGACTGTTGAAAAATGTGTGTGTGTGTGTGTGTGTGTGTGTGTGTGTGTGTGTGTGTGTGTTAATGTGTGTCTGTGGCACTGCCATAGATCATTAACGTGTGTGTGTGTCTTTGTGTTTGCATTTTGTGTATGCATTTGAGTGGCTGATTTTAATTACTTGGATTATACATTCATCTACTCACACAAATACACACTTTGCATCCCCCCCACACAAACACACACAGAGACACACACTGAGCCATATAGCACAAAGCAGGCATATTCATGCAGTACTTTCCACACAGTGAGCCTGGGACGTGTATGAGTGAGGAGTGGGTGACCTTCACAGGCCAGAGCTCACCCTTTAAAGTGCCACCCTCCGAACGCATCACGGCTCCTAGGCCAACCGCCCGCCCACTTCCTCCATCTCCAAGCACGGGAATGAGTCACCACGCCCAGGACTGCTGTCTCCATGGAGATTCCATTGCTAGGTGACGCAGTGGATGGAGACTTTTTGCTGCTTATGTTTACATGGATTTCCTTAAGGTGCCAAACTTGCCCAGCCTTCATTAAATAGAGATGCACACAAGTTCCATCCACTCATCACAGGACAGTAGCACTGATGACGGGTTGAGGTGAATGGGACAGCGAGTGTGTGAGCTATGGTCACATTACATTTCAAAAATAATCTGTTGTGTGTACACTTTTTTTTTTTTTACCAAATTGTGGTATGACCCATACACATACAACCCATACTGTATGTTTATTTGAGAGAGAGAAAAAACACTTAAGTGTTCTCTGTCATTCCTCACTTGCTTTCTTTCTTTTGTCTTTTCTTCTATTCTTCCTTATTTTCATTTCCTCTATATGCTTGTCTTTCTATCCTGAAGCTGTTCTTTTTCCTGTTTTTTTTGTGTCATTTACTCTGACATTTACAACACGGTGCCATCTGGTGCAGCAATGAGATCACAGACTTTTCAAAATGGACTTTTACAGACAGTTATTTATTGACATTGCATTCTATTTTCGCAATATGTGCTGTCATGTCTTTCTGGACCAAACCCTTTTTACTTTAACAAAAGTCTCTCAGCACGCTTCTTCAAGAAAAAGAAAAAAAGAAGGTGGGATGGGTGGGAAAGGGGTCTGTTTAAATGGGTTCTTGTTTTGTTTGGTTTCATTTACCGCGTTCTCCACTTCTGTGCTGGGGTTGGCTGAGGGGGTATTCAAAGAAGCGTCTGTGGAACTGGGAGTTCCACACTTCAAGCTGCCATTTGCCAGGCTTGTTCATGTCACTCCGCAACACTGAATTCAGTTCTGGAAATTTCACATACTAGTTCAGTTTTTATTTTGTTTGTTTTTGTTTTGTTTGTTTTACTTTGTTTTTAAAGAGATTATTATGATGATAAATAATATTATTATTAATAAAGACGTTTGTGTTATCTCTCTCTGGGGCTTGTGAAGACATTCCTTCTTCTACCTTCCAAACGTGTAGTGTTTTGTGGTGTGAAACAAAACCACTATTTTGGGCCTGTGTGACGGTGAGCCGTCATCATAGTGAGGCAAATTCTGCAGGTTTGACCTCCAGTCATCTCTCTTCACCTCTCTCTTTCCTACTGAGAGTGACCCCTACCGGCGTGTTTTGGTCTGCACAGCCTCTTTGATGCTTATAAAAAACAAATAACAGCAATATTATTATTATTATTAGTAGTAGTAGTAATGACCCTCACACCCCATGTACTGTGTCTAACATCAAAAGCTGGAATGCAAAATGGCGAATTGGCATGTAGGGGCAAGTCCTAGAGAAGAGCCTGAGCAGTTAGCTAGGTCAGCAGCCCGGACATGCTCAGTTACGCTTTGCTCTCCCGTTTAGAGGGAAGGAACTCTGTGTTGACAAAACAAACAGAGGCTCAGTCAATGCAGTGCCATGTGTCACCTTGTGTGCTGTAGTCCAGCAGAGCAGTGCAGTCGAGTATGACTCTCCTACACACACACTTGCAGAGTTCATGTCTTTTTTAACTTTATAGCTTTATACTACTATTTTATTGCCATAATAATGTCCTTTCAACAGTGACCTCTTTCTTTCTTCTCACCCATTAAAAGGTGATAAAAGGTGGTTATGTTAAAGTTAATGGTGGGCCTGATATTGGTTGTGATGGGTTGGGGCTCAGAAGGCATTGATGGATTTTGGATTTTTGTGTGTGTTGTCCCTCATTTACCCCTAATGACATAACATAATCATAACATGCAAAATGTAAGGAATCAGGATTGATTGATTGATTGGATTTACTGACTGGCATTGTACACAAGTAACTTCCCTTGCTTGCTGTGTTTTTGTGGGAGGGAGCCACCATTGCACACAGCTGCTGTCATCAGCTCTGGGTTAGCGATGATGTGGGCTAAATACTGAAAAAGTGAGTCGTTCCCACAGCTATGGTGTATCTGTCTGCCTGCCAGGTCACAAGCCCAACCTATGGTTGGTTCCCAGCATTCAAGCGCACCTCACACCCAGCAAGCACTTCCACATAATGTATGACACTCCGCAGTATATTCAGGAAGTCTTACTTTTTTCTGGCTTGGGAATGGCAGGACAGAGCATTTGTGGAATGGCATCATGTATCACCTGAGTCATTTAGTAAGGCCCAGGCTTGCCACGTTGGGCTTTGAGGTAAGGTGAGGGTTTGTGACAGGGCTTAGTGCGTTTGCATTTGGAGAGGATCCAGGCCACCTGGGGCTTTGTAGTCAACACAAAGAGCTGTTGTTTGGTCAGAATTATTTAAGATGACCTGCCCACAAAGGAGTGACGCAAGCTTTTTGGGAGAAGTTTGTCATCCACAAATCTGATGACATGACAGGATATTAAGTTAATACTTGGAAGAACATTTCTATTTGGTCTTTATGGCAGACAGCACTGTATTGACTTTTAAACATTTCTTAAGAAATGGAAAAAAATCTTATATTTTCTACCTAGCAGAATTTGCCATTTGTTTGTGTAATTGCCAATTAGTTTCTGTAATAGACTAAATTGAATATGTTTGCTGGAACAGCAAATTACACTGTGTCTGTCAGTAATTGAAATAGCCTTCTTCCTGTTATGCAATACAACATACTAAGTGATGACAGAGTAATGAGCAGAATGCACTCCCTCTTGTGGCTACCCACCAGTACTAGACTTACAGACATGGGTGACTATTAATGGCAGCTGAGTGGAACAAGACTGGTTTTAATTTAAGAATTTCCTGCGGAAGTATGTGTTTGTATTTGTGTGTGTGCAAGTCTGTCTGCATGTGATCCGTCAGGAGAAGTATCGTTTCCTTTTTTCCTTTCCTGTTTTCATATCCACACACACACACACACACACACACACACACACACACACACACAGTTCCAGACAGCCTAGGAGTTGCAGAACTCCATTAAATGCTACCAACACGGGTAACCAAGTGAAAGTCCACCAACCTGCTCAACAAGATTTCCATAATTATTGTTGCCGTTCTATGCTCTCTAAACATAAACAAAGGAGTTTGCTCCCCCCGAGACAGACAGACACACACACACCACACAGAGAGAAAATAACATGCATTCTTTAAGCAGTCTTATATAAATTTAAGTTTTTTACACTTCATTGTCAAAAACAAAACATCTCTTCCATTTGAAGGAAGCAATCCAAAAGAAAATAAGTATGAAGTATGCATAATCTACATATGCAAGGCCTAAGAACACTTTCACACAACACCTCTAGAACCAGCAGAAAGTTGTGTAAAACTAAGAGCACCATGAATGAGGGAAAGGGGGAGAAGTGGCAAAAGAAAGGCACAAGCAGTCAT
Source organism: Limnothrissa miodon (assembly GCA_017657215.1). Taxonomy (NCBI): domain Eukaryota; kingdom Metazoa; phylum Chordata; class Actinopteri; order Clupeiformes; family Clupeidae; genus Limnothrissa; species Limnothrissa miodon. The sequence goes on along the minus strand of JAGFZM010000156.1, from coordinate 36,464 downwards.
TAGGAGCTAAAGCAAACAAAAAGCTGAGGCTGGCAAAGCCTGTCCAATGGTTAATACAAAATAAAAATAACAAAAGCAATTAATTATTACAGTAAAAAAATGGAAAAAAAAATACACAAAATAATGTACATCTATTGTCTTTTGTAGAACAGCATCCATGTGAATTATATTACAGCATTATGACAAAAAAGCATGTATGTTTTCTGTTTTGTTTTTTTTTTTAAAAAAAGGATTGTAACAAAATTATTTCTTCAAATGTGGTTCTTCAGGTTCTTTTTTCTTGCTGAAGAATCAAGATTGTCCATCTACTCAGCAGAACTAGAAGGAGAAGAAAAGAAACATTTGCAAAAGATCGCCTAGAGAAATCTACCTAAGTGGACAAAAGAAAAAAAAAAAAAAAAAAACACCACAACACAAAAACTGAACCTATTTGCGATGGTAATTTTCACACTAGTGGAATACTGTGAAGAAACCTCCTGTGTATGCAAATAACTGAAGATTGATTCCTGTTGGGAAAACTGTATCACGGTAGAAGACCTGACCTACCATGTATGACCACTATTTACAGTATGACCGTTTCGACATCCATCACAGAGAATGCCTTTAGTGTCTCAAAGCATTTAAGTGCAATACAATCACAAACATAACACTACTTATGAATGCTACCAATATCAAAACAACATAACACTGTGATTCAGAACTGCTTTTTGGCAAGTGCTGCCATCTAGTGGTCATTTTATGCAAATGCAAAGTAATATGTTTTTCCAAACTGAACACAAATCTGACTTCTTGGCTTACTCAGAAATGTGACACATTACCCTTCTAAAATGCTGTAAGAAGTGAATAGCACTGTATGCTTTAACATACATAAAGAGTAGAGAGTATTGGATGTTTTCACGTATGTTTTGTATGTTTTAATGTAAAGAGAACTAATCCTAGTGGGATAAAGGCAGAGAAGGGGTTGGGAGTAGGTAGCCAGACTGGCTGATCTCACCTTCCACCGGTTCCCACACTCGTTGCACAGCACGAAGGTAGTCATGGGTTCATCTGCACTACGTGTCTGCACCTGGACACACACACATACACACATTTATATACATCAAACACACACAAAAATGTACATCAACACATACAACTCAAATTTACTTTAAGAGGCACCACAGCTTTCGCCTATTCTATTCACACACTAGGTTTCATAGCTCACTTATTGTGCACCGACACACACACACACACACACACACACTTTCTCTCTCTCTAAATGGGCTTCTCTTGGGTCTTCTCAAATAGCATAAAAGCAAACTATGCCCATCAGACATGTCATGGCAACACTCCCACATTCCCATCAGACACTGATATTAATGCCTGCAGCTCCACCAAGATCACTTAGGAACAGTCAGCATAAAACAGGAGGTGAAGGAGGGTCCATTGAAGTCTTCAGTTCAAACTAAGTGAACAAAATAACAAAACTCTCCATGGTCAAGTATGAGGACATTACTGAGAGCCAATGGCGCTCTGGTGGGATGCAATGCTCACTTTTGGCAAAGGAAGCTGCAGGCCAGAGGATCATGGATGAATGGTTGTGGTAGAGATGGTAGAGGTGGAGGACAGACTTTCTACATGTTTTAACACTCTCAATTTAGGTCTCTTTATTACCATTATGATTGAACTTCAGATCACTTCAAACAAAAAACAACCGTTTTAATATACAGTCTATGAAAACAACCCATGCAAAAACACAACACAAAGGACAACCATCATATAACCATCATTCATCACATAGGTCAATTTTAGACTCACTAGATGTATTTTAGACCAACTGTGTGATATGGTATGATATTTTAGACTTTAAGGCTTTCAATTCCTATTTTCATCAGTGGTAAGACTGGATTGAGGTGGTGGTGGTAGTTGTGGTGAGGGGTGAACAGAGGCAGGGTTACCTGAGTATAGGTGCAGTTCTTGCCCTTGCACTTGCCGCAGGTGAACATGTCCGTTTCGGTGCCGCCCACTTTTGAGAGCTGGTGCTCCCGGATGGACTCCTTCGTCATGGCCTTCCTGATCTCCTTCAGCTCGGCACTCGCCATCTCCTGCATGGGCAAGTATAAGTATATAACAGTTATACAATATAATATAGCAGTAAATATATGAGCTTGTCTCCTCACACTCACCAAAGGGTTAGAGGTTTGTTTAAAGTTCAAAGAATTGATTTGCCACATTCACTGAGATACTAACACTAAACATGTAGTGAAAATTTAGTAAATTGGAAGGATCTGTTTTATGGAAGAGAAAAAGTAAGATGAAGAAAAAGCAAAATCAAATAAATGGGCATTATTCCATATAGGTTCAAGATCCACGCAGCCCATGGACTCAGATGTTGAGTTTAGCATCTTCCAGAAGTAGTATCAACTATGGGGGTAATGGTCTTCAGTCAAGATATGTTACTGAAGCTTTATAAAAGCACCGCGTCCACACAACCCACCTCTGCAGTCATGGTAGCAATGCGCTCAGCTGAGATGTTCCCACAGAGAACGTTGCGTCGCAGGTCCGGGTTCTTCTGGTCGCGCAGGTTTGAGATGCGGCTCCTCAGCCGGGTCTTGTACTTCATGTCCGTGGACTTGAACTCCTGGTAGATGCGTGTCCCAACACATAGGTCAAGGGTTCTTACAACAAACCTATCAATCCCTTGCACAGGCCTCATGAAAACACATCCTTTGATTTTGCACTCAGGTCACTACTTCTACCATATAAACTTAGTTGCCAGATCACATGCAGCAGACAGACAGACGGAGAGATAGACGGGCTCTTGGTTGCATCCTTTGCCAGTCATTCATTTGGATTCCAGTCATTCAAGCCATTCATAAGCAAAAGCATAGAAACACAACGTGCCTGGACTTTAAATAGAAAGACTAGTAAGGCAACACAATGGACAAATTCTGCATAATTATAGACATTAATCACATCATGGTACAATCATTGGTATTAATCATATCATAATCATAGGCATTATGTCTATCTTTTAAGTCTAAAAGGTGTTTGGCGTTTTGGAAAGAATACACAAAAGCTTTCCTGTTAACAACAGTTTTTTTTGTTTAGCATTTATGACATTCAGTTTACTACGGCTTAAGGTCATGTCCAGGCTTTGCAGTTCAATGTCCTTATGTAGATTTCTACTGATAGCAACGTTATCCCCATTTGAACTCTCTGCCCACAATGATGACACACTCAAGGACCGGACAAAAGGATATAGTCTTCGATCTGAGCTGCCAGATGGTCACAATCTGCTCCAATCGTTTTATAGTCGTCTACAAGAAGAGTGAAAAAGAGACATGAAGGCAGAGGTTAGGACTTATTCCACACTAATAGCCCATGCCAAGGTGGGTTGGCTGTTGTCTGGCTCCTTGTCTGGGCCCTGATCCCACTCTTACCGCCAACTTGCAGGGCAGCTACCAGGAGCTCCTTGCACTTGGTGCGCACACTGTCTGTGGTGACAGGGGCCGGGGGGAAAGACGTGAACTTCGGGGTGACGGGGGTGGTCGGAGTGGTGGGGGTGGTCGGGGTGGAGGGACTGGTGGGGGTCTTAGGCGGTTCAGATTTCTTGCTGCAGATAGATAGATAGATAGATATAGATAGACTATAGGTTTGGATAGCATAGTTGGATAGCAAGTAGTATCTAAATTATCAGACTTGTGATGGTTGATGGTTTTCACAATGGTTAAGATAAAGCCATTTCCACCTTTTTAAACACACACACACACACACACACACACACACACACACACACCTACCTGTCACTGGAGCTGGAGCTGTCTTTAGAGGTACACTGGAGAGGTGAAGCACTTTTCTTCCTCTCCTCTGCCGCCTTCCCCTCTGCTCCATCTGCCAATCAAATCAGAGGGCAGGGTTCTAGTCTGATCCGAGGTAATTTCCCGATCCTACCCCATCTCTCTTTCGCACTCATTTCCTGTCATTCTCTCCACTGTCCTATTGTATTATAGACAAAAAGCTACAAAAATATCTAAAAATTGACATTTCTCTTAATGGACCATCCACATCTAGATTCACTTCACCGTCATGCTCCATTAGGCCCGTTTCACTTTTGAAACTCACTTTCATCATGATACTGTAATATGCAGTGTGTGCATGAAACTTTTATATGGCACCAACATCGTCAGCGTATAGTGTCAGTTTGCACTCTTCACCTCCTCTAGGGTGGCAAATTTAAACTCCTTACCAAGAAGCTTTTTCCAGGCCTTGATGAGAGACTTGGCCAACGTCTGCACCTCCTCTTCAGAACTCTGCTTCCTCACAGCATTCACAGACATCCCGATCCTTGTGGACTACAACACATGGGACAGTATACAGTTAGTTTACTCAACTGCTAAAACCACTGAGCATAAAAACAAATGTGTAAATATGGATGGATGGATAGAGATAGATAGATGGAGAGAGACAGATAGATAGGAAGATTGTTATTTCATTATTGCATACAAAACGTGTTGAGGTGTTGAAACAAGGATGTTGACAGTGCAGTTTCGGTTTTGATTTAATATCAGAGCTTGAAATTATATTATAAAAATAATATAAAAAAGCCTACCTGTAGAGTCTCCAGCGACATTTTCATGTTCTTCAGCTCCCTGAGCAAATCTATAGCACCATCCTGCAGAAGGAAGGCGTGTATGAGTATTGACCCCTTAAAGCACACCGTCCCATATATGGTGTCCCGCTTTTTTGTTTTTTTGATGGTTATGCTTGTGTCATTCAAAGCCAGAAGGAGTAACTTCAAATCAAGCAAGCAGACATGAAAGCCCAGGGTCTTAGCTTTCATTTGAAACCAATTTTATGTTTCTAAGTAAAGGGGTTTTCAAGTTATAAACTTTTGAATGTCAGTAGGCCCTATTGTTTACAAAAAGTCTCTATGGGAATTTACATAGGGGTCCCAATCAAAACGCATAAACATATTTTTCAAAAATGTATATTCAAAAATCATATTTTTGGTCTTTTGACTTCAATTTTTTTGTGCAACAGGTTGAGAGATGGAGTTAGGACTTAGATTTTTTTATTTGGGGGTATCATATGGATGGTACCTTCATATCTTAGTTAGTTCATAGACATTTGAAATGAGCGGAAAATAAACTTGGTTCCAACCTCTATAACTCTGTGTCCATATGTCACAGAAACATACATATTCTTCTAGAAAAAACTTGAGGGTGTCACCTTTCCAATGGTATGAGGCACATCCCTGAGTCTAAAACTATGTAGGAACTGTCAAGCTTTCAATTTGGGTATGCCGTTTTTTTTTTTTTTTTTTTTTTTTTTAAAAGACTACACCTCTAGTTCGTTGCAGTATTGTTTCTGATTGTTTGGATGTTACATTGAGCATGAGTATTGATTTTGTTTATGTCGGAAAAGCAGTGGGGAGAAATTTGGAGCACAACCAGCTGCCAACTCATCAGCTCCGGTGCACGCGACTCGATGCAAAAGAAAACACACGAGGACTGACGAGGTACTCAAAACATGAAACATGAATGGGGTGAATCAACAACAAAAACAAATACCGCGTTTTGTTTGAAGAGCTGACCAATGCGCACCTAGCGTCTGTATCCCCAAGTTAAACTAACGCTAGAGCTATGGTAGTAGTAGGCTAGGCCCTGTGTTCGAAAAACGCTTCACGTGAACTCAATGGGTTCAAAAAACAATCGGTTATTAGAGAAATTATGTATATACCCCCAGTTATACAACCCCACACTAAATTGCAATAACTTTAGAGAGACCGTAATGTTTCGCCTGCACAGCAACAGCATTCGCGAATCGAAAACCAAGTAACGTTTACGTTTCGCAAACAACGCGCGGTCAGAAAAAAATTAACACTGGGTAACTCATTGATGAAGTCCTGCATCCGAGCCAACATTCTAGCGTTTTAGGGGCGGAAAATAGAATTTAGCAGCCATAACTGCTGGCGAATAGCAACAGTGTATATGACGTTGCTTTACATTTGCACAAGATGTTGCATTAACAGTATTTGTTTGCCCTCTTTTGCTCAAATTAACATGCTAGAAGACGGAATTCCGCGAAGACATGACATCAAACTGGCTGATATGAATCTGTGAGTCAAGTAGGCCTAGTAACGCTAGGCTTTCATCGGCGAGTGGCGATGCACTGATTTCCAGAAATTTCCCTCAACACAAAAGTGTAATGTTATAACGCTAAGCTTCAAATCAGTCCAGCCTACCTGTTTTCTGATGCTAAGGGCGTTCTACTCTGCACCCAGCTGGACAGCGAGTCCCACTTACCGTGTTTTTCTTCTGCACCATTTTGTCCAGTTTCTTCGCAATGCGTTCGACCTCTTGATCCTTCACCATTTTGCAAAGATTTGGTTGTTTGCGCCGGGTGTTTAGGTCATACCTTCAGCCCTGTCAGAAAACACGACTTCTTTCTCCCTCCCTTGCTTACCCTATCCTAATCGCGTGGAATTTTTTTGCTCCGCTTATGTCAAGTCTGGAAGAGTAGCTATGGGACTTGTAGTCCATAAACTACAACCATCCAACCGCAAAGAATCATATGTTGAACTACAGAGACGAAAAGGGTAATCTTTCCAGATGTAGGCTACTGATAAATGAGTTAGAATATTCCAGAATTTACCCGCCACTCTGTACAGTTGGTTTCAGTCTGTTTACAACCCGGAACTGTCGCCTATGGTGATTAGAAAAATGCCGCGAGTAGTCTAAATAGGTCTAGCTACAGTGTAACTGCTGCGCCGTAACCGCCCCCCTCTCTCTCTCTTTCTGTCTCTCTATTCTCTCTCGTTTGCTCAAGATTTGACTGTAGAACTCAACCATCTTTTTCCTTCCAGATAGTTAAAATCAAATTATAAGTCAGATGAGGCTGAAAATAAGCAAATTAATGTAACCTGGCAACCATAGAAAATCTGAAGGTGCTGCTTCATTTTCTTAAATCTAATTTTTCATTATCTTAATTAGCCTATACAATCTGGCCTCAATAATCATTCAGTTCGCCAACATTAAAATGTATAGTCTGACTATGACCTATAGCCTAGAAAATGCCAGAAGTAGTGGTTGTATTTCAACCTGCCACGTCAAGCATTACGGGCTGATACGCTGAACCATAGGCCTATTGGTGACACCACTGGGGCATCTACAAAAGCGACCATTTTTGAAGAGAAATGGTTGGTGGAGTGTTCTAAGGTGGTTAAGTGATAAATCTGCCATAGTTTAGAGAGTAGTAAACCTGCTGATACACTAATGTGCTGGCTTTGATTAAATCAGAGAGTGAAGGCTCCAGGCTCATCTATTGCCAGATTTAAAGGCCCACTATGCAACATTTTTTATTTAATTAATCCGTTTCATACTGTTTAGGATGCTAAAATGAGTCATTACACGGCAAACGAACGGTGTAGAATGCGCCACCGTGGTTTATAGCGGTAGATACAGCACTTGCAATGTTCAGCAGCGCGGACCGCCTCCAATAGAATGCACTGCAATACAATGCAATACAGCGGTCTTTAGAGGGAGATTGTGAGAGAGAAAAACAGAACGTTGCTTAGCCCCTCTTTAACTAAGCTAGTGCCCTGGCTTGACTTGGGAAAAACAAACACTACAGAGTAGCCTACTTCTGGGATCATTGATAGGAGGGGTGAGCTAGGCTTCTGTCAGACATGTTTTATTTGGTAGTTTGAATACATGGATTTCACAGCAACGTCAACGTTGTTGCACTGCGCAAGACCGGGGGCCTATTGCACAAAACTAAGATAAGGGATTAAGCCGGGATATCTTGGTTATACTGATAAATAATAGGTTGATCCAGCCAGGATAACCAAGATATCCATTATCCATTAATCCATTATCCTAGTTTTGTGCAATAGGCCCCGGGGCAGAGAGCGTATTTTTGTATTGAAACTGGAGGAAATTAGCAACATGTCCAGAAGTTGTTGTGTAGTGAACTGTGCAAACAGAGTTTGAAATTGCATCAAAATGTTCAACATACCTAGGAAGAGGTATCCATTTCAAGTAGCTTGCATCTTTAATGTCAAATATGTAGCCTATAGGCTATAGACAAAGGCTCAAATATGTAAAATTACGTTTGGATATATGTTGAGTGGGTGTGTGCAAGTCTTCTTGGCTACAGAAGAGGGATTAGTAGACTAACAGGTAATAAACAGTATACATTTAAACTGGGATTTCTCATGGTTATTCTATTACGATAGATGAATTCCTGCCCGGGTTTGCGTGCGCAGGCGCAGTGTTTGTAAACATGAAATCCATGTTACTGCATCTCGGTGCTCAGGCCCTAAACAGACAAACATGACTAGCGTCATCGGATCTAATCTTTACCATACTCTTTCTGATCTGTTGGTGGCAGCATTGTAGCATTTTTGTTAATGTCATGACCGACCATGTGTTAGTGACAAACTAAAGTTTTCTCAGAAAAAGTGCAAACACTTGAAGGGGCATAAAACAACAACTGTCTTCCTCTTCTTCTTCTTCTTCTTCTTTTTTTTAGCTCTTCTTCGAACTTCGAACTATCACACAGAGACGCACACGCACACACAGTTTTGACCTTAATAACAGGTTTTTATTTTTTGAGTTATTTTCGATAATAAACAAACTAATAGCGAAGAAATATGAGCTAACATGTGAGCTTTACATGAGTGAACTTGTAAAAAAAATGCCATTACCATTTTCAGTGTTAAATTCTCTTTGACACCTTCTCTTAGATTGGTCATTGCTCTTTCCTAAACTTTGGCTTCACATGTTCACATGTTATGATGTAGAAATAAAATAAAAGTTTTCATAAAAAAAACAAAAACAAAAAAACATCTAGTGGCTGTAGGCCTTACCTGGAGGCAGAGAAACTCAACAGCTTCTCACTAAATACCTTTACCATTTACTTGTAATATCTCTAGGCCATTTGTGTAGGTCTGAGCTGTGGAGAAGGTGCAGTTCTCCTAACTGTGCGATAGAGGGCACTCTAGCACTCTAATTTCTCTAGCGCTGCACTTTAGCACTGGAATAATGCTGAAAGTTGTATTTGTCCAATGTTAGGTCATGCAAACAAATTTATATTCAAGTTTATAGCATTACAATAGCAGTTGTGAACAAATGATTATGAAATATAGAAAAATAAAGAAAAAACAGTGTATCATGCACTGTGTAATTAGTAGTGAAACAGAATCAAATAAATGTAGAGATTCGATGGCTCTGAAGCAGGATCAGATTTGGCTCAGGAAGGGTTTTTTTTAAAAGAATTTTAGATTTGCAAAAACTATAGTAAAGTCGTATAGTAAAATAATGTGTGTGTGTAGTTAATCTAGTTGATCTAGAACTCCAGAATTATATTGTACAGCAGACTCTTTAACATTTATATGTATTCATGGATTTATTTTGTTAGACAGTTTTTTAGATTTTGTTTTGTTTGTAAGACCTTTTGTTGGTAATCAATATTTTGTATGGTTTTTTTTTGGCTGTGAGTGGATAAACCCCTTTAGCATTCTACTTGACCAACACATTATTGCCAATGCATGCACATGTATGGGTGTTATTTTGGATTTTTCTCAGTATGTTCGTTTGTTTGAGAAAGGTTTGTGGCTTGTCATGCCCCACCTCGGCGGCCCAGTTGCATCGTGGGAGGAAAGTCCCTGTGCCCGTAATGTGGTCACACTAAGCCAGGGAGGAAGTGCAACCTCCATCACCTCCATGAGGTCATTCTAGAATTTTCCAGGGTTCCTGACTCCTGTGTGTACAGAATCCTACATGTACCTCCGTGGCTGAACAGCATACAGTCATCATGTCAAATTCCTATTTCAGAAATATGGACTGAGGTCATGCCTGTATTTTGCATTCTACTGATAGCCCTGGCATTCCGCACATGTATTCCGTACACAAAAACGTGACTCCAGGGCATATGTAGCATGACAACCTTTATTGGGAAGATTATGGCAGTAGCTGTACTGACATTTACCAGACATTTAAACATTTTGATATTCCTTAATTTCCTTCAGGATAAATAAAGTTTCTCTATCTATCTATCTATCTATCTATCTATCTATCTGAGACAACCTGATGAAATGATGTTTAAAAAGATGAGGCCACAGAGTTTTGTTTCTTGAGTATGGAGACACACAGAGGCGTTTAATGACCACAGTAGATGGCAATGTTTTCAGGAAATACTTTAATCTAGTCGGATGGGATACACATTCACCTCAGTGACCTGCTGGTTGTTCATTTTTTACTATCAGTGTATATTTTTAGCGAGCTATAGCACCATTAGTGTGTCATTTCTTCTTCCACAGACCACTTCTTTTTGGCATAAATACTGAAATGAGTTTTGTCAGAGAGCCAGGTAATTAGACTGGATTTTGGGAGTCGCTAGAATCAGAACAAGTATTAAACGAGAGTGCTTTTGTCTCAACAATTAGCAATGTTGACTGGAGCAGAGCTCTGTGTCTGCTCTCACCTTTGGGAGAGAGAAGTATGCTGAACAAAAACAACCGTTCGGATGCCTGTGGAAGCAGGGTCACACTGTCGCCATTCTGCCAAAAAATGCCGTCCAGTGTACACAAACAAGCCAGAGGCACTGTATTTATAACACTCACTCACTTACAGTACATACACACACGCATGCACGAAGGCATACACTCACATACATGGACAAACACACACACACACATGAACACACACACTTACACATTTATATATACACTCACTTTTTTATTTTCATTTTGCTTTCTCTCTCTCTCTTTCTCTCTCTCTCTCTCTCTCTCTCTCTCTCCCTCCCTCTCTCCTCTACTCACACATGGACAGGCACTTTTATGCTGCTCCACAGAAAGGCACTCTTGGCCGGGCTGCACATTGAAGTGATCAAAGTCGGGTGTTGGGGGATGTTGGGGGGCAGAGTTTTGGAGGGGGTGTTGAGGGTGTGCATGAGTATGTGTGTGTGTGGGTGGGTGTGTATGAGGGGGTGGGTGTTTGGGGTCCTTTGCTTCCCATGAATATCCATTGGTACCCCCATGGTGCCAGTCCAGGACTCCCAGTTAAGATAAACAGAGAGCTTTGTGGTGGTAAATCGAAATCAGACCGCCCGTCCCTTCTCCCATGATTTTGTCCCCCTTGATTTTCTTCTCTTCTTGACATCCATGTGTTTTTTGTGTGTGTGTGTGTGTGTGAGAGAGAGAGAGAGAGAGAGAGTGCGTGTGTGTGTGCGTGCGTGCACTCCAGACTTCATCTTTTCAATATATTCTTGGAATCCACTATGAAACTGTCTTTCATTTTTTGATATTGTCAATTGTAAGCACTGGAAAACTGTGTGCTGCTTTGAGTACTTTTTCAGAGGCTCATCTGAGAGTGACTTCTGCTTTCCATTCTTGACACTAAACGTGCCGATGTACATACATGTGAGATTTATGATGCAAGCTCATCGAGTGAGGTCTCGCTGCTCAATCTGGAATGTTCAGCAGATTGTTGGAGAGGAACATTCCCAAAACATGAGATGGAATTTCAGAAGAGAGCTGACCATAGCTACCCGCCAGACAGGGAAAACATCACCTTGTCACCTTCACCATGTCTTTTGCCAGTGTATATCTTGCTTCTAATGTGTGTGTGTGTCAGTGTGTGTGTGTATGTGTGTGTGTGTGTGGATCTGATTCCATCTGTCTTGTATTTGTATGGGAAGCATATAGTGTTGTTTGTCTTTGAACAACCCTTATTCAGTGGGAATTTTGAGGACATGTGTGCAGACCAGACAAGCAATGAATTACTAAAGGAGGGTGTGTGTGTGTGTGTGTTTGTGTGTATGTGTGTGTGTTTGTGGAGGGATAGACACTGAAAGTCCTCCAAGATCTGCATCGAAACAAAGAAATATTATCCTGCGCCTCTGTCAATGGCCTTCTCTGTCTGAGGAGTGAGCATGTTCTTGATTCCTAACACATGTACTCGAGGACATAAAATACAGTCTCTGTGACATCCACACAGCCCAGCTAAATACAAACGGCCTCAGATTCTCTACCTCGCCTTGTTCTCTTCCTGCAAAAATAAAAAAGACAGAAAACAAAATGATTTAAACACAATCGTGGTCCATTGGGTGCACCCAGCAAAGATAAGTCTGACGGGTCTTTTGCATCTCTTTTGCTTGTGAAGGCAACAACTGCGTCAGGTTCATCCTCAGCTGCACCCAGAGGCCTGCTTCTCCCGCATATGGTTTTGTTGGCCGATGTTTGTGTATTGGCCAGGATTACAAGCGAACATGCTAGTTCGCACTCATTGAAGTGCATGGCATTTTATTAATTGTATTAATGTTTTTGTTTGTAAATTCTGAAGATTCTGAAAAACTGAAGATATGTAACTTTAACGGTTTTTGTCTTTTCTCTTGAAGAGAAAAAGTTGAGTTTTTTGTAAAACTGATCTGATCTGCATTTTATGTCATATTGGTGATTTATTGCTCTTTCATCCTGGGCCGGCGTGCCCCACATTCGTTCCTCTGGTGTCCCTTTGTGAAGCTTGTTGTTTAGGAAAAAACATGGCTGTGGTGTTTTGGCACAGGGCTGGTGCTGTCCCGACAATGAGGCAATGGGTCCAGGTCTGAGGCGTGCGCGACGCTGGCCAGCAACAGTGGTCCGGAGCGATGGACACGCCACTTCTCGCTAATGACATCATCCCCTTCCTCTTCACCCCCCCCCCCCCCCAACCTTCCTCGGAATGGGTCCTGACTCAGAACCAAGATTTCGGCCATTCACAACAGGAAGTACAGTAACCCTAACACACAATGAGATGATGCGATGGTGGCGGCATCATTAACACACAGCGCCTCGTCTCGCAAGGAGAACAGAACAGTGGAGTCATTAAGGCCATTGTGTCCTGTCCTTAGCTATACCCAATTATAATGGGGTTTCCTGTGTGCCTTAGTCCTTAAATCAGGGCCATTTTAGCTCCCAATCTGGCTCTGCTCCTAATCTGGCATAAATTTGTTCTAGTCAACAGCTTCTTTAAACCATTTACTTGTAATATCCTTTTGTGTAGGTCTGAGTATCACACTCCTGAGTAATCCTTACTAATCCAACTCCTTACCAACCCCACTCTTTACCAATCTCACTCTTATCAATCCCACTCTTTACCAATCTCACTTCTTACCAATCCTACTCCTTACTGATCTGACACTTTACCAATCTCACACTGAGCATTCCCACTCCTTACCAAATCCACTCCCAAATAATCCCACTCTTTACCAATCCCACTCCTGAGTAATCCCACTTCTTACCAATTCCACTCCTTTCCAATCCCACTCCTCAGCAATCCCACTCCTGACAAAGGTATACATGTACTGTAGTTTCTCTGTTCTGCCCCAGTCCTAGTCCTGAAGCAGTTTACCAGCAGTCGCACAGTCTGACCTTATGAACAGTAGTCCTCTCCCCACTTCCTCTGTGATTTCTCCATCCCTCACTCCCTCCCCCCCTCTCTCTCATCCATCTCTCTCCATCCACTCAGTGACCCCCATCATCAACCGCTTCACATATGGCAGCACACCATGTCCCACCTCCTTAGCTACAGTCCCTGGCCAAACACCACACACACACACATATACGCACCCTCTTAGTCATTCACCTTCTTAGTTCACAACTTTCTCCCAACCCCCATCCTACCCTACTCCACACACACACAAACACACACACACACATACACAAAAAACACACACACACATACACACACACACACACACACGCACACAGTCTTTCCCCACCATCCTTCCCATTCTCAACCTCCCCCCACCTCAAATCTCTATCTACTCCCCCCCCCCTCTCCCTCTCTCCTAGTACCTCTCACTCCCCCTCCCCTTCCCTCCTCCCAGCCCCTGTGCAGCCTTGACCTGCTGGGCCAGGGGATTTGAGCACTTCCCCTTGGCCTGGCTCAGCAGGGACTGTGAGTGGCCAGGGCCGGTGGTGGCGGCTCTGTGGGAAGGCCCGGGCAACTGCACTCTCACACGCAGCGCTCTTCCCATCCCCACACTTCCTCCTCCTCCTCGTCCTCCTCCCGCTCCCCTTGGGGTGCTGTGGGTTGGTCGGCTGACGCTGCTGCATCTCTCTCTCTCTCTCTCTCTCTCTCTCTCTCTCTCGGACTGTGGCTCCTGTTGTGCATTGTTGCACCAGGAAGATGTTACTCTGTCTACTCTCCGTCTGTATCTCTCCCTCCCTCTCTCTGTCTCTCTCTCTCTCTCTCTCCCTCTGTCTTTTGTTTTGCTGTTGTCTTT
>JAGFZM010000156.1:10000-15907 GCA_017657215.1 Limnothrissa miodon | reverse complement strand
ACACACACACACACACACACACACACACGGCTCAGGGAGAACACAGCGCTGTGTAATTTAGGGTGATTTTCAGGAGCACCAATAGCGTATCATTTGACCAGCCTCTCTGGTTGCTAGCTGCATGTCCACCTTAGTAAGTGTGTGTTAGTGAGTGTACGAGGGAGTGTGTCTAAGCGAGTGTGTGAGAGTGAGAGGGCTTTCTTTGGAAGTTACCACTGTCTATTTTTGCCTCTGCCTAGAACTTCTCTCTCTCTCTCTCTCTCTGTCACACACACACACACACACACACACACACACTTCTCAATTTATCTCACTCTCACTCTATTAGTCTTTCAGTTAATTTCATTGAATGTATTTGACTTCCGTGTTACTTTAATCAAATGTCTACCATTGAATATACTCTACTGTCCAGTGCACTAATATTAGGTACACAAATGCAGGAAATATAAATAAAAAGGCAAACATGGAGGGAGTGGGGGTTGAAAAAAGGTCCATTGTCCACAGTGTGAAAGGATATATTACTTACTGAGATGCCATCTGTTAGGCCACTGTAATATTTGCAGTCTGGGCATTTGCTGTTTGCCAGCAAATATTTGTAGGATTTTTTTCCTATTTTCTATTAGTTGTTTTTTGCACTGTGTGAAGAAGTGCAGGTCTCTCTCTCTCTCTCACTCTCTCTCTCTCTCTTTCTTCCCTTCCCTTCCTCTTCCCTGTGTATTGGAAGTGCAACAGCTTAATGCAGCCAACTCTAGCTGAGTCTGGTCCTCTGCACAGTCAGGCTCTGTTATGTGTATTTTAGCGTGTGTGTGTGTGTGTGTTGATATGTGTGTGTGTGTGTGTCTGTTTGTACTACATTTCTGTGTGTGAGCATGTGTGTATATGAATGAGTGTTTGTTTGTGTGTGTGTGTGTGTCGCAGGGGGCGAGGGGGGGGGGGGGGGGTGTCTGTGTCTGGTTGTACTGCATTTGTGTGTGTGTGTGTGCGCGTGCATCTTTTGGTCCCTGTTCTTGAGTGGGTGCTTTTCTCCACCAGTCTCTGTCTGTCCCTCATTTGCTGAGTCTATTTTGCCCTCCTAATTACAATTGGCTGTGGCTAATGAACTGGGCTTTGACTGTGGTCCGCTGTCACCACAAACCTCAGCTGCCTCACTGACCAGCACAGCACAGCATGGTGGACGTGGGGCTCTCAGTCACTCAGCCCAGCAGTTAGTCCTGTGGTCTTTTCCATGTGGAAAATAATGGATAGACCATTATACATGTAGAATGTATATAAATGTGTATATACATGTATATATACAGTATATATATATATATATATATTCATTATATATTTTATTTGTACACACACACACACAGACATAGTATATACATTTGATTTTGGTAAAGAAACAAAGAAAGAAAAGTTTTTGTGTGAGAGTGTACAGTATGTGATGACTCAGTAGTGGCAGCAAATGTTTCTGCTAGGCAGGTAATTCAGGGAACACATCATAGGGCCACACTAGCTGTTCTCCCATATTTTGTCTGAACCAATCACATCGGTTTAACCCTGGAGAGTGGAGAGTTACTGGGTGCCTGCAGCGATTGGCAGAGGCAGTTTGAACGACAGCTGCTGATTCCACCCCTTTGGATTGACCCGATCTATCGGTCATACATGTACATTTGGATGTTTGATGTTTGAATTTGTATAGCTGTTCTATGGAAGTGTATGTTTGCGCTATACTTCTGTTTTATATTTGTGGTGGGGTTTTATGTATTTTTATGTGTCTCTGTGTGTATGTTCTAGCTCTGGACTTGCTACAAGACTTGCTATATATATATATATATTTTTTTTTTCCCCTATGTCTCTGTGTGTGTATGTGCGTGCATGTGTGAGAGTGTGAGAGCTTGTGTGTGTGTGTGTGTGAGAGAGAGAGAGAGAGAGCGTGTGTGTGTGCGCTCGCAGGGTGCAGCTCCGGTCCGTCCTGAAACAATGGCCCTCTCAGATTACATCTCTCTGTCAGACAGGCCGGGGAGGGAGCGAGGGATGGAGGGAGGGGTTGGGGTGTAAAGGGAGGGGTGCAGAACTCCCAGGCTGCCCCTCCCGCCTGGGCGCTACGGCCTCTCTGATTGGCTCAGGCCTCGTATATATTTACACCATGGCTTTATCAAACCACACCACAACTTTCAAACTCCTGGACGAGGAGGCGCGCTCATTCTCTCTCTCTTTCTCTCTCTCTTGCTTTCTCTCTGACACACACACACACACACACACATACAGACAGACAGACACACAACACATATGCTGGCCGGGACGTCCAACGCTCAGGTCAATTGGCAGCCATTCTGGGATTTAAACTTTAACCCTTTACAACTGCTCACTTGCTTGTTTGTTTGTTGTGATTCCTGATTTAATTTTCAATTTTTTTGTGAAATCTACAAGCTCTTGACAACGTTTTTTTTTCATTCAGTTTTACTGATTTGTGGTCATTGCTGTTTTGCAGTGGGATTGTGCTTGACTTTTTTGTCTTATGACGTGGTTCTCCTCTGAAGTGCCTCACTTTAGATTCCGTCGCGTAAGAACTTTCAAGCGCAGGAGGAGACAGCCGTCCCACACTTTACCTTCCGCGAGGACTCTTGCGTCCCTCTCGCTCCGGCTCCTGCTGGAATGAATATATCGGAGTCCAGTTACTGTCGAGAGGCCAATTCCCAGCCCCACCGGGCCGAGCACTCCTGGGTGGCGGCCCAGAGCCCTGGCACCAAACGTGGGCAGGGTTTCGACCTCGACCGCGGCCTGACCTCCGAGCTGGGGCCCGGTCTGGGGGTCACAGGGGCAGCTGAGGGCAGGACGGGGAGCCCGGACTCCACCCGACCCGGCAGTGGGCCCACCAGCGAGGGCAAGACCGTGGCCTCCTCCACTATAACAGCAGGAGGAGGAGGAGGTGGAGGTGGTGGTGCTGGAGGGGCAGGGGGGGGTTGAGTCCCGCATCCGTAGGCCCATGAACGCATTCATGGTGTGGGCCAAGGACGAGCGCAAGCGCCTGGCCCTACAGAACCCAGACCTGCACAACGCTGTGCTCAGTAAGATGCTGGGTAAGTACAACAGCAAAGTGTGTGTGTGTGTGTGTGTGTGTGTGTGTGTCCATGTGTCTCTCTGTTTGGCTGTGGGTGTGTTTGTGTACATGAGTGTCTATATGTGTGTGCGTATAAGTGTGTGTTTATGTGTGTGAGAGAGGGAAATGGGGGTGACTGTGTGTGTGTGTGTGTGAGTGTGTGAGGGGATTGGGGGTAAGTGTGCGTGATGGGGGTTGGGGTCGGGGTCGGAGGGTGTCAGCTAGTCCCTGGGAGCCGTGGGCAACCCCCCATGGCAACCCCACTGGAGGGGCTCGTCACAGGCCAGCAGCCACCACTTGTTTTTCAGCCTGGTGCTGGTGACCTGGTTTGTCTGCTGTGAGCTTACATTATGCTGCTGTCTGCGCTGTCAGAACTCATTTAAGATGTGGCCTATGGGAGCCCCGTTAGTGCTCGCTGCCAACTGTTGTTTGTGAAGAGACTCTCCCTCTCTTTCTCTCTCTCTCTCCCTCTCTCTCTCTCCCTCGCTTCAACAGGCTGTTTTAGCATTTAGAACGAAGAGTAATATTAATTAAAAATTACTTCAAGAAAAAATGTAAATAAAAAGTATTGTTTTTTCTTTTTTTTTTTTTTGCTGTTCAAACCATATAATAGTGTACTGAATGTATTGAGCAGTTAAATCTGAAAAGAATCTGAAAGAAAAATTACAAAAAAAAAACTTTTTTGTTTGTTGAAAATAACAAATTGTTCAATTGAAAACTTTTTGGGTAATTCATTATAATTAATTCTTACTAATTCTCCTGAGGAAAAATACTTGACATAAAATAATTGCATCACTCTAAGTGCTATTTGTAAAACAGTAAAGAAGTATATTTGATCTCTTAAACACAAAGGGATGCTGTATGGGTATTGCATACATTCCACTAAAGTGTTCTTAAACGACACTCTCATTATTTTGCCATTGCAGCAGCCCATAAATGAAACAAGAGACGATAGCCTAAAACAGAACTTGTGTGTGTCAGAAATGTGTGTGTGTGTGCGTGTATGTGTAAGGGAGAGAGAAAGAGCCTGACTATTGTGCTTGTGCTGCAGGCCAGTCGTGGAAATCTCTGAGCACGCTGGACAAGCGTCCGTTTGTGGAGGAGGCCGAGCGTCTGCGTCTGCAGCACATGCAGGACCACCCCAACTACAAGTACCGTCCGCGTCGCAAGAAGCAGGCCAAAAAGATGAAGCGTGTGGAGCCCAACCTGCTGCTTCATGGCTTGGGCCAAGGCATGGGAGCGGGGGCAGGGAGTGGAGATGGCTACCACCACCCCCATCACCCCCACCATCATCACCACCTGCTGGGGTTCCGGGAGCCCACCTCGGAGCTGGAGAGCTATGGTCTGCCCACACCCGAGATGTCCCCACTGGACGTCCTAGAGGAAGGCGGGGGAGACGTCTTTTTCCCTCCACACATGCAGGAAGATGGAGCGCTGGTGCCGTGGGTCAACTACAACCACCCCCACCCTCACGCCCAGGGACAGCACGGCCCCCTCCACCCCAGCTCCAACCACCACCACCACCACCACAGCCACAACCACAACCCCCACAACCTGAACCATGTGCACCCCCACCCACTCACCCACTCCCACGCCCACCTCGGCCAGAAGTCTTCCATAGCCTGCCGTCCAGTCCCAGTCCCAGGTCAGGTCCAGGAGAAGTGTCTGGTGCCAGATCCCTCGAACGCTCACTCCCTGCCCCCCGCTCACGCCCACTTCTCCCAGGTGTCCATGCCCGAACCCTCTAAGGCACCCCTGGGTGCCTCCTCCTCCACCTCCCCCTCCACAGTGGGCTACTATGGGCAGCTGTATGGCAACACGCCCCAGGCAGCCTTCCCCTCACACCTGGGCCAACTCTCCCCACCTCCAGAGACCCCCGCCGCGGCCTCTGCTCCCCCAGCTCCCCCTCATGCCGGCCTGGACTCCGTGGACCACCTCGGACCCTCCTCGGAGTTCTGGGGTGAGGTGGACCGCCACGAGTTCGACCAGTACCTGAGTGCCAGCCGGACTCGGTTAGAGGTGGGCTACGGGGCGACCATGTCCAAACCTGGTGGGGGACGACACTCGTCCTGTGAGGACAGCAGCCCTCTCATCTCCGCCCTGTCGGACGCCAGCAGTGCTGTCTACTACAGTCCCTGCATCACTGGATAAACACACACACAGACACATATACTACTCCCTGTTTTTACTCTGTCTGTCTGTCTTCTCATTCGTTCATGTTGGTCACATGACCGGCTCTAACCACTACAGTGCCTTTGGTCACTGCTCCACCCGCCTGTTCCTCACGATGGGCCTCCTTCATCAATGCCTTTTTTTAAGAACTTCCTTGAGTTTGTGCTGACTTCAGGAGAGTTCCTACAGTATTAATTCTAAATATGAACACAAGACAAGACACGATAGTGAAAGACAGCATGTTCGTGAAAACTGTGTGAGTGGAGCTTGAGCGTGCGTTCCTTCGTAAGACTGACAGGTGGAGGGAAGCCCAATGCTCTCTTCTCACTGGATCAGGTCATATCTGCCTCTCTGCCGCTAGCTCTATGCTAGCAGGCCTTGTCTTCATGCAGTCCGTTCCCTGTACTTAGATCTCTCTTTCTTTTGTTTTATTTTGTTTTGTTTTGTTTTTTTTCACTAAGGGAGCCCACAATTTCTAGACACTTTTGTCTGGGTTGGACTGGAAAGTTACTGCGGAGAAGGTCCCCGGCAAGATTTTGGTAGCCTTGCTCTATAATCAGGTTGCTGCTGGCCTCCGGAGCCTCATTTAGTTGTGTAATTTAGTGTGCGAGTTCTACGGTTGTCCAGTGGCAGATAAGATGAAATGT
>JAGFZM010000156.1:0-5000 GCA_017657215.1 Limnothrissa miodon | reverse complement strand
AGCCTGTAAAAGAAAAGGCGTCACATACTGTAAGAGTGAGTGACTGTGTGTTTGTGTGTGTGTGTGCATGTGTGTGTGTGTGTGTGTGAGGAAAAGACAGACAGAAAAAATGTGTGTGTGTTTATCACAAGCAACAGCTAAATGAGTGTTTTCTCAGGGACAACCCCTCTGCCTAAAGCGCAGTATAATTGAAATTTCGGGGCTCTTTTCCTGTCCGCCTGCTGTGATTTATGAGGCCAACCATACAGAGCTCATGTGGTTTGGTGGCCTTGGTGGCTTCCCTCTCTCTCTCTCTCTCTCTCTCTCTCTCTGATTTTCTGTCACTTTTGGATTGCTTTAACATCACCCAACATGTGCCTGGCCCCACCCACACCAAAGGACATACCCTGGACCTGGTGTGCACCACTGGCACACCACCATTACACCTCCAGTGCTCTGACCTGGCCATATCAGACCACCATGCTGTTATGTTCTCTGTTCCTCTGCCCCTACACAGGCAATGCCACGTACAGACCATCACCTTCAGGAAGACCAAAGAGGTGTGCCTGTCCCTGCTCTCCATTGTCTTAGAAACTCACCTTGTTGCTCCCGCCTCTGGCCTCTCAGTGGCCACCCTGGTGGAACTCTACAACACTGCTCTCTCCACAAGTCTGGACTCTGTGGCCCCTCTTGTCACGCGTTCAGTCTCTTTCTCCTAACCTGCTCCCTGGTTCACTCCTGAGCTCCGCCTCATGAAGTCAACTGGTCGTCGGCTGGAGCGACTCCACAAAAAATCTGGCCTCACTGTCCATCTTGAGGCGTACAAGGACCATGTCAGGAACTACAAGGAGGCCTTCTCCAAGGCAAAAACTCACTACTACTCCATGCTCATCAATAACCAACAACATCATCCTAGAATGCTTTTCTCTACTCTCAACCGCCTTCTCTGTCCTCCTGACACCCCCCAGCCACCTGATGCTGCTGATCTGTGCTTTCCAGGACTTTTTCAAAAACAAGGTCGACGCCATCCACCAGCAGCTCCTGTCGACCACTCTCTCTCCCACTCCACAACGGCAAGAAGTTCAACCTCCTGGTGACCACCAGCTAGTGCAGGACATCTCCACCCCTGCTGCCTGCCCACCACAGCAAAGCCTCTCCTCCTTCAACTCACTGGACATTGACCAGGTCACCAACCTGGTGTCCAAAGCCAAGTCATCAACTTGTAAGCTGGACCCCATGCCTACCTCTCTGGTTAAATCATGTCTTCCTGTTCTCAGCCACACTATGATGACAATCATCAACACGTCCCTGGAGTCTGGTGAGGTGCCGTCAAGCCTCAATACTGCTGCTGTCATCCCCACCCTGAAAAAGCCTGGTCTGGACCCTGACAACCCAAATAACTATTGTCCCATCTCCAACCTTCCCTTCCTGAGCAAAATCTTGGAAAGAGCAGTGGCCGCCCAACTCCAACAGCATATGTCCCACCATGAGCTCTTTGAACCTCTACAATCCGGTTTCAGAGCCCACCACAGTTCAGAGACTGCTCTTGTCAAAATCACAAACGACCTCCTCACTGCTGCTGACAATGGCCTCATTACCATCCTCATCCTACTGGACCGCTCAGCAGCCTTTGACACAGTCTCACACACCATCCTCACGGTTCACTGGACTATCTGATACAGCACTTTCTTGGTTTCAGTCATATTTACCAAACCGGCAACAATACGTCACCCTGAAAGATTCACACACCACAACTACAATCAACCATGGGATCCCCCAGGGGTCTGTGCTTGCTCCCCTTCTCTTCACCATATACATGCTCCCCCTAGGACAAATTATCCGCTCTCATGGACTCAACTCCCCCCAATGCCTCTTGTCCACTGCTTGCAAGATATTAAAACCTGGATGACCTGGATGATCTTCTCAAATTAAAAAGCATGGTGGTGGCACCAGCGCCACTGCTCAGGAAGGTTGGGGACCTCCACCTGGATGTGGATGGCTGTTCCATCACTCCCCTGAAGCCCGCAATTTGGGCGTCATCCTGGATCCTACTTTATCATTTCAGTCTCACATAAAAATAATTACCAAATCTGCCTTCTATCACCTAAGGAACATCTCTAGACTCAGGCCCTCACTCTCTGTTTCAGTAACAGAGACCCTCATTCACTCTTTCATCTCCTCCCGTCTGCACTATTGCAATGCCATCTTGTCAGGTCTGCCAAACAAAGCCCTGGATAGACTGCAATACGTCCAGAAGATAGATAGATAGATAGATAGACAGATAGATAGATACTTTATTGATCCCCATGGGAAAATTCAAGGTCCCCCCAAAAAAATCACACACAACATATACTACAGTGTACACAGGATAAAACGCTGCTGCAAGGGTCCTAACAGGCACTAGGCGCTGGCACCACATCACTCCCATTCTCAAACAGCTTCACTGGCTCCCCATCAAATCCCACATCAGCTACAAAGTCATCCTCCTCACCTACAAATCTCTCCATGGACTGGCTCCCCACTACCTTACTGACCTCCTCCACCCCTACACCCCTCTGAGATCCATGTGGTCCTCTTTCAAGGGCCAGCCGACCGTGCCCCGCAGCAGACTCAAGACCTTTGGTGACAGAGCCTTTAATGTAGCTGCCCCCACTCTCTGGAACAAGCTACCCCTTCATATTCAATGTGCCCCCTCACTACCTCTGTTTACCTCATAGCACAGCTCTTCACAGGGCCTTTGGCCCTCTAGTCCCCCCTTCCCCCCTTTAATGCTTTCATTACACATGCCTACATACTATGTTAAGCGACCTGGGGTATTTTGAAAGGCACTATATAAAACAAAGTTATTATTATTATTATTATTATTATTATTTATTATTCTCTCTCCTCTCCCCTACTCTCTTTCTCTCCGTTTCTTTCTCTCTCTTGCTCTCTCTCCATCTCTCTTGCCATCTCTCTCTATCCCTCTCTCTCTCTCGCTCTTTTTCATTTTGTGCAGGTTCAGATCCAGGACAGGACAGTAACCATGTCCCCACTGAAGGGGAACCGGTCCAGGCCTCTCAAAGCCTCCGGGCCTGGCCCTCACTCCGACCGGACTCCAGGAACTCCACTCCTTTGAAGTGGCCTTGATGTCTATCTGTAATCATTTTTTACTGTATTTCTAAAGACTGGACACACGGTTTCAATTCGTCGGAGTTAGTGGACTTAGTGAGAGCATCTTTCCCCACTCTGAGTCACAGTTCAGAGGAGAAAAAGAAGAGGTGCACTTTGAAAACTGCATGTATGTGTAATATTTGTGTCTGTTTGTATGTGTGTGTATTCTACCCTGTATATGCATCTCCTCGAAGGGAGTGTGTGTGTGTGTGTGTGTGTGTGTGTGTGTGTGTGTATGTTCTTCTGTATGTGTATGTGTATGCAATTTATGAAGAAAGGGGTGATGCTGTGACATTGTTTTGATACAATCCATTTTTAAAACTTGACTTTTAGTCTTTTAACCTACAAAACCCTGCTTGCCTGCTTTTATTTTTCCTCCAAACAAATAGTCAGTAGTCTTCAGGCTTAATACCAGCGTTTGCTATAGCAAATTAAAGTGAACTCTTAATCAATGGACTGTGTATTTGAAATAACAACCAAATTGGAGCCAGGGTATTTGTTGGCCCAAACGGCATAGGAAACAGGAAACACTAATCTATTACCTATTTCTTGCAGCCGTTACTTAAATGAGACATATAAATAAAAATAGCCAGTCCAAAAACTATTATCTGTGGATATTAGGTTTGAAAATTAAGTGGATATATTATTATTAGGGCAAATTTAGTCCTACCTATGGTACACTATTGTGTATGTCTGCTGTGTGTGAGTAAATGTATGTGTGTGTGTGTGTGTGTGTGTGTGTGTGTGTGTGTGTGTGTGTGTGAGAGAGAGAGAGAGCGTGTTTAATGTATATATGTGTGTGTGTGTGTGTGTGTGTGTGTGTGTGTGTGCTTATCTATGTACATGTGTGTGTATGTACATATATGTGAGTGTGTGTGTGTGTGTGTGTGTGTTGTGGGCCTCTCCTCTCCTCGAAGTCTGTCCACACGAGTGGCTTGTTCCTCGGGCTTGGGTTTCCATAGTTTCCGTGACTGTGCCATAATTGAGCGCGGGAGAGACTGAGTGTCGTGCTGGTGACCTCGAGTGACGCCTCTCTAAAGATCAGACGCTGTGCCAGGCAGACAGAAACAGCTCCTATAAACTCCTCTAGGGCCTTGTTTTGTTTGGGGTGTTTTTGTTGTTGCTTTTTTCGGCCTATTTTTCTTTTCACACAATTCCCTTTCTCAGATTTCTCTCAGTCTTTCTCTCTCTTTGTGTGTGTGTGTGTGTATGTGTTTGTGTAGCAGCATGTAGGTAGGGTGCTGCCATATATATTGTATTGCATATTGAATGTATTAATCTTATATAAAAGATATGGTACATATGTAGTCCTCATGTCCTCATTATATGGGTGTATGTCACAGGATGTATGTGTTCCACGGTGTTGTTGTGGATTTACCTGTAATGTTGTCTATTTACCTGTACCTGTACCTGTATTGTACCGGTGCCTAGGTCCGCCTGTCAGAGTGTGTGTGTCTGTGTGTGCCTCTGTGTGTGTGTGTGTGTGTGTTGTTCAGACTGCTTACTCATTCTGGTCAGGCTTGTGAGGTAAGAGGCTCCATCTCAAACCCTATTATAGAAAGCTTAGAAATACACATACTCTCTCTCTCTCTATGTCTCTCTCTTTCTCCCCCCCTCTCTTTTTCTCTCTCTCACTAACACTGACACTCACACGCACCAACCATGATGTATCAACACACACCGTTTTAAAGAACCACAAGTCCGGGGGGGGGGGGGGGGGGGGTATGGATACACTTAATAACAAACAATCCCACAATGTTACTCTACACACAGATGGATGTATTAAAGAGTTTAAAGAGTCACTCCCTCCTCATTCATACAGTATGTGTGCTTAAGAGTTCCATGTTTATGCAAAAGGTTTGTATGCA
>JAGFZM010000155.1:360917-375109 GCA_017657215.1 Limnothrissa miodon | reverse complement strand
ACACACACACACACACATAAAGTTCCATATGCATCCATATTCCATATACATGTAATGACACACCGACACACTCATACTAACATGCACACACGTGCTTCTCACAGCCCATACACACATGCCTCTATCTGCGGAAGGACATACAGTGATGGTCAGCAGGCACACACACATTAATGTGTGCTCCCCCCACACACCTTGCTCACACACCCTTCACACATACCGGTACTTTACACATATCACACCCAACAACATGAAAACCTAAGGGAGATATTACAATGAGTCAGCACACACACCCGCACTCATACACACACAGAAACCCATACTCTCACAAACACACACACACACACACACACACTCACACACATTCAATCATTCACACTCACACTCTCACACACTCACTTACACAAATACAAACCCTCATGCTGTCTTTCTCTCTCGCTCTCGCACACACACAAACACACTAACATTCACATACACTCACTCACTCTCCCGCACACCAACTCACACACTGACCCACACAAACACACACCCTCACACTCTCTCTACAACTGTCACACACACACACACTCACAAACCCACCCTCAGCTACTTCCTATCCCACTGCAGTCTTCAGTTGGTAAGGGGCATATATTCTGACATCTGGATAACTATATGCTTTCATTATCCTACCAGTTGCTTTAGTGGCATCTGCTAAAGGCTGTAAACGCTAGGCCAAATATAGACAGGAAAACTGCCTGGCAAATACCAGCTATTCTCCTTTGGGCCTCTTCTCATGGGGTCATCAGTTGTGAATGCACCTATTTAGAAATGCGTCAGAAATGCCTTCTTTGTAAGCACAAACAAACCCGTTTTTGTATGGAACACATAGGTGGTCTGCACAGCTCAATGAAGAGACTAGTAGAACAAGAAATGTCCAGAAAAGCCAGTAATGATAAAGACTACCTCAGACAATTTATGTGAATTTATGTTCCAATGGCCCTCTGCTATAGAAAAGTAGGCGATTATTATTAAAGAAATGGATGATGATGTATAAGGTCTGCTATCTGTAATGTATTTTTACAACAGTGCTTCCATTGTCATGACAAGTATTACGTGATGGCCTAACATTGTGTGTCTTCAAACTTTTTTCAGGTGCATTATGTGTTTTTAAGTTTCTCAAATTGCTTTCAATTGGCAGTTAGCAAGCTGATGGCCAGCCTTTATCAACACAGCATCATTACCACTAAAAATGGCGTATTAGCTAGGCTCCTAAATTAAAACACAGACTTATGTAACAGTTTTCTCTCTGACCTTTCCTTATTAGTTTAGTAATGTCTGCTGGCCGTGGCCTTGTAATGTGTCTTAAATGAAATCTTTCAGTAGTGTTCCCCTTAAAATGTGAAGCTTTGTCTGAATAGAAAACCACCGGGGGCAAATCCTTTGTTGGTCACTCTTTTGATCTCTGAGGCCAACAAATCCCCCTTATACACACACACACACACACACACTATGCAATGCAACACACACAAGAATATACCTCTCTCAGTAGCCTATGCTCCTGCAGTGATCAGTAGCACCACCTCTGGAGAACTCTGGAGTTCCATCGGAGCTTAATCTTTCTAATATCTGTGCCCTTGTGCTGGGGGGACGTAGAAGGGTCCGCACAGACAGTTGCTTGGTTACCAAGTCGCCATGTCATCTGCTGGCGACTGATTAGTTTGATAAAACAGTCCAGTTAGCTCCCCCCCCCCTTAGGGCTTAAAATACCTCTGCATTACAATTGAAATGTGTGTCCTTTCTCAGTGTGTCTAAATTAACATGACCGTTGTTGTTAGTCTGGGTGAAGTAGGATGGGATGAAGAGCTGATTAACTGTACCAAACAACCCTGATCCTAATACAATTGTGCAATAGGTCTACTGATGCATAGAAGGGAAATTAAGTATCATGTCAGGGATTGTCTCTCAGAACACACACAGAAGAAAATAACTTCTGAGGACTTTGTTGACCTTGTGGTGCGGCGGTGCCGTCATGCTGCTCATGCTGTGATTCTTAATTGGAGGTCTAGACTAGGAGGGCCAGGAGATGCATATCACCGATCTGATACTCGACTAAGGCTGCCTGGACTTGGCATTGAGACCACAGCTGTAGTTTAAAAAAAAAACAAAGGTACCGAGTCACAGAACGCTTGACCTTTCTTTTAAGAAGTGTGCAAGTTGGCCTAGTTTGTGTGTCTGTGTGTGTGTGGATGTGTGTGTTTGTTTGCTTGGCCAAGTGGGTGGGTTATTGTGCTGCAAATGCATGTGTGTCTATGCCTGTATGTGCGTGGGTATGTGTGTGCCTCTGTGAGTGTATATTTGCATTTGTGCCTAAGTATGAATGTGTGAGTTGCTGTGAGTGTGTTTTGTTCTGAGAGAGTGTATTTGTGTGTGTGTGTGTGTGTGTGTTTGTGTGAAGGGCACAAACTATGCTGAAGAGTGTGATAAAGCTGGGAGAAGTGATTGTGTTTTTCCTTCAAGGACACCGCTCGTGATTAACTATGAATGGCCACCCAAGGCACAGCTCAGCCTGAACCACCGCATAGATACACACATACTTCTTGGTGCAGTACACACAGACACAGCTACTTAACACAATCCCTCACAAACTGATGCACAGATCCACACACACACACACACACACACACACACTCCCCCCACTATCTAACTCATGTGAAGTCATGGGATTTGTTGGACTAAGTGCCCTGCTCTCTCAGGATGACCTCATTACTCATTGATACATCTTACTGGTTTGTGTCAGATACCTTTTGTCTGGCAAATGCGCAGAGATTTATGGCTTTATAATATGATTGCCCTCGTGCCAATCAGAAGGTCAGATCCAGACACACATACTATACATACACAGATGGCTCAAGCTCTCTTCAAAAAAAAAAAAATCTTTCAGTAGATTCCTAGTGTGATTAATTTCAGGGGTGACATGGTCCGCTGAATGAGTCTGAATGAGTAATGAGATTTTGGTGGTATATTGCTTCATACACTCATTTTGTATTCCAGTCGTCGTTTCTCCCAGTAATAAACGGGCAGTGGTAGACATTGTAATTCCTGCCTTGGCCTTAGCTTGTTCACAAGTTTTCCCCAAGGGTTTGAATATCCAATACAGTTGCACCTGTCAACAGTGAATGAGAGCCATAAGCTTCCCTATATTGTTCAGTGTTTTGGTTATTCAAGGTGTTGGAAGGTGGGGCCTGGGTTAGTGGGTATCATATCTGATCGAAAGCACCCAAATAAACATCCTGTGGAATGTTTTGTAAAGCAACTTCGGAAATTAAGTAACAAAGTATTTACTAAAACCCGTTGGAGGAAATCATGTTGATACAGTATACACGTGTCTTAATGTGAAAGACTAGCATTGCTACGTCTGTATACAGTCACTAGTAACATTGATACAAAAAAAAGTAGCATTCTCTTCACCAATGTTAATCAGTGGAAAACATTGAAGTTTGAACTTGGATGTCATGTCATTCCCTGTCACCATTTAACATTTATATCGGGAGTGGAATGGATACTTGGATGTACACACACACACAGACATACACACATTTTTGTGTCCTGTAATTTGTCTTGGTCCTTTCTGATTGACTGCCAGGCTGATTGATTGGGTTTTTGTCCTTCTCCAGGAACCTTCCGGCAAAGTCCTCAGAAGAAGCCCTGCGTCATAGGCAAGAGTATGATGAGATGGTGGCTGAGGCAAAGAAGAGAGGTGAGGCACACACACACACAATGCTAACAATATCCCAGCACACTCACACACCCTGAAACAAAAGCTGTACTGTAGGCAGAACTAACTAACACTTAACACACTCTCTATCTCTGTTTAATACGCACATACTTTAACACACACACACACACACACACACATTATATACATATAAAGATATCCCAGCATACTGACATACCATAACAACAACAAAAGGTGTCAGCAGAATTAACTCTTCTCTCTCTGTCACACACACACACACACACACACACACACACACACACACACACAGATACTGCATCAAAAACATCCCAGCCGACTCATGCACACACTAAAAGAAAAAAATAGATGTCAGCAGAAGTAACACCCTAACCTCAGGTTCACTGTCAAGTCATTGGCCTGTCATGACCTCTTCTTTAGCGTTAACCGCACGCAGACTTGTGAAGTATTTCTCATATAATTAGGAACCCTTAGGCCCACACTCGGCCACTAGTTCTGCAAACAAGTCAGGTGGGACCAAGTGTAATGTATAGTTAACCCAGCACACTCTTGCGCCTGCGTGTCCATCTCTTGCTGCTACAGAAAGAAGGGTGTTGCCTTGGAATATACAAGCAGGTGACATAAATACATTTTAGAGACGTGCCCCGCAGATTTATTATCAAGGCCTCATCTGGGTGTGGTCTAACTCTATCTAAATTATATTTATTTATATATAATTATTTATATACATTTTCTATTGCAGGGTTGTTTTTATTGGAGTGTTGTTTTATTGGTTCATGATGTCTGAACCAAGTTTAACAGTCAATATTTTATACAGAATTCTATCATTTCAGCTAATTCCACATTATCCACACACCCAGCACAGCCTGGAGTAGTGTGTAGTGTGTGAGTAAGTCCCCTCTCCCCAACAAAGCAACCTCCACAGGACACTAGGCAGTCTAATTCAGTGCGGATTACGCTGAATGAGTAAACCTCTAAGCTCTAAATTCCAGTCATGACTGTAACACGCTTCCAGTCTGTGAGTTTAAACCCTAAACCCTAAACCCCAAACCTCAGCCAGATGAAGGCACCCTCTTATACGTGCCACCACGCGTCGCCGCCGCTGCTCGCAGCCAAAACCCTGCCTGTGAGACATGCTTTTTCAGCTAGTGTCAAATCCTAACCATTTGTGCTTGACTCAGACTCAGCAAAAGCAAGTGATTTTAGTTTGCATGCACTGGGCAACAAGAACGGGCAAATCTGAGGCATATGAAATTGCTTTGAAACCGCAACATTCGATTGATGTGGCAAATTGAAGCTTTCGACAGCGTATGCACAGCTATAGGAAAACACTGCTTTTCTAGTCAATCATTAACATTTTCCTCAAGGTGAAAATGGGTTTTGGAGCGAGTATGGGTTTGTTTGTTTGGGGGATGTTCGGCTGTTTATCTGTGGGCTGTTTCTGGTGCAGAACTGAAGGAGGCCCAGAGGAAGAAGAAGATGATGAAGGAGCGCTTCAAGCAGGAGGAGAGCATCGCCAGCGCCATGGTGGCATGGAACAACGAGATCCTACCCAACTGGGAGAGCATGTAAGCCCGCGCGCGCGCGCACACACACACACACAAACACACTCACAGACTTTCTTATATCAACACAGCACGTACACAAACACACACCTCCCTCACCCATTTTTCAAAAGTTATGAATTTTGCAATGACCTGCAAGATGAGAAAAAAAATACGCATTTCCATACACCAGCCTCCACACGTTGTAAAACACTGTTCACAGTATGCAATTTGGAATGTATTTATGTTTTTATTTAGACACTCCGCATTTTGAAGTAGACAGGATGTACTTAAGGCAGCAGCAGCAGCAGCAGAATGTAAATATGAGTCTGTTGAGAAAATGCAAATCCAGAAGTGTGCAGCTGCAGATGGGTGTTCCGCCTGGACACCTACTGGCAACCAGAGCTCTATGCTCAGCAGTAAACAACAACTTTTGTGTGACAGATGGTAAATGGTAAATGGACTGCATTTATATAGCGCTTTTCTACTCCTACGAGCACTCAAAGCGCTTTACAACATATGCCTCTCATTCACCCATTCACACACATGCATTCATACTCCGGTATTTCATTCATACTCCGGGAGCAACTGGGGTTCAGTAACTTGCTCAAGGATACTTCGATGTAGTCAGATGGAGTGGGACTCGAACCTGCAACCTCCGGTCGCCCCAAACAGAAAGCAAGTTTCTGCTGCCACTGCAGCTTTACCAGATTGAACAATGGATTTTAACAATTACATGCAGAACAGCTTCAAGTAGATTAATGACAACAGCATCTGCAACCGACATTGTGTCAAAGTTCTTTACGGGAAACCTAAGCCAGAATCTTAAATGCAGGTAAACCCCAAATATAGATGGTACATTTAAAACAAACACAGAACATTGCTTATTTTTTTCACTGCACAAGTGTAGCTGCAGGATTGGGATTGAATATTAGGAGTGTCTGGTTCATAGAGGGGGTAGAACTGACCCACAGAGACTGTGCGTAATGAGTGTGTAATGTCTGCTCCTGTGGGGGTGTGTCTCCGGCAGGCGGGGCACGCGCCGTGTGAGGGAGTTGTGGTGGCAAGGTCTTCCACCTAATGTCCGCGGGAAAGTCTGGAGCCTGGCTGTGGGGAACGAGCTCAACATCACTCCTGGTAAACTGGATGCGTTCATGAGTCTCTGTTGTGTCTGTGTTATGTGTCTGTGTTTGTGTGTGTATGTTGTGTCCATGTTGTTGTGCTATTTAAGAAGATGTTGTTTTAAGTCACGCTTTTTGCCCAGGCAAATGTTAGATGGTATAAATAAATCGATAATAGCCAATTGCTACCACTGTTGCTCATAACTTGGTAACTTGCTACTGATTCACCCTCAATTGTAAGCTTGATGAACTCCACCACATGTTCATTATAGAGGCTGATGAAACGGCATGCAATCTCACAGTTAGCTTTACTAAAGTCGACCAAAGAACTCCCAAACGATGACAAACTGCTTCCTTAACCTCATGTCAGGAGACCGCTTCGCTTCAGATCCCCACCCCCTCTGTGATGTGTGTTTGGGAGCAGGCCTTTGAGGTGGCTGGTGTCACGATAAACGTTTGGGGATTTTGTGATTTCTGCTGTGTCCTCCCCCCCCCCCCCCCAACCCCCCCCCCCCCCCCAAACAAGATTTGCTTTGAGCCAATGGCCAGGAGACTTTGACCCAATCTTTGAACCCACTGAGCTGGTTCTGACTCCGTTCTCTTCCCCTCCTCCACTCCCCCTCTCTCTTCCTCTTCCCCACGGCTTCTTTCTCTCTGACTGCAGAGCTGTACGAGATCTTTCTCTCCAGGGCCAAGGAACGGTGGAGGAGTTTCAGTGAAACAGGCTTGGAGACGGAGACAGAGGGTGAGCGTGTGTGTCTGTGTGTGTGTGAGCATGTGTGTGTGAGTGTGTGTGTCTGTAATCCAGACAGGCAATCGTTTCTCCTCATCCCCTTTGAGGGCCCATCAGGAGAATTTGGAAACGTCAACTGCTCTCTTTGCAGAATGGAGATGAGAGAAGAGGGTTTTGTTTGTTTGTGTGTGTGTGTGTGTATGTTTCAGGAGGGGGGGGTCTCTGTCTCCTCAAGGATCTTTGTATATGAAGTTCAAAATGTCCCATTTTTTTGTTTGTCTTTGCTGTCTGTCTCGAGTGGTGCCTGCTGTGAATGGGTTGAGCCTAGAAAAGTTTGCTTTTCACTTTGGTTCATTTGTTTGTCTAGAGTTGAGAGCAGAAGTATACACACACACACACACACACACATATAAACACACACACACACACACATACTCTCACAAACAAATATGCAGGACAGGACAAACACATGAAACACACACACACTGATGAAACGCTCGTTTGACAAAAACGTTGTAGAATGAATATTATAGAGTTTATATTGTTAACAAAGGCGTGTTGGTATGTTCTGAATGCTGAACTCTCCTGTTGCCTAATGGAAGGGAAAATCTGTCCAAGCTAGCCTCTACTTTACTGTGGTCAGTGGAAGTTACTGCTTGTCCTTGTGTTTGACCTGAAGCCACTGCTTTCTTTCCAGCCGATTTGGGGGCGTCTGTGGCGGACCGCGAGTCCAGTCTGGACGTGATCAAGCTGGACATCTCACGCACTTTCCCCTCCCTCTTCATTTTCCAGAAGGTAACACCCGGCCCTCCTGCATAGAGACCAATTCATCAGCGAGGACACACAGACACACAAACACACGCATAGAGACACACACACACACACACACACACACACACACAATCTGATCGAAAAGGAAATGATTGCATTGTGCATTCTGTCCATTTATCCATCAATGGATTACCTATTATGGCCCCGTGCCTTTCCCTTAAAAGGATTGAAGGTTGTATCACGCCTACACTGTTTGTTTGGTTGTGTGCATTTTTTTGAGTGTATGGAATGTTCTGCATGTTTATTTGGGCGTTCTCTTGTTGGTGTGTGTGTGCGTGCGTATGTCTGCATGAGAAAGTGGGTTAATCATGTGTTTTTGGGTCTCCTAGGGTGGGCCTTACCATGATGTCCTGCATAGTGTCCTGGGAGCATATACCTGTTACAGACCAGACGTGGGATACGTGAGTGTACACACACACACACACACACACACACACACACACACACACACACCTGCACGATTCCCTATCTTTCCGTCATCAGTTAGACATTCCAGAACCTGCTTGTCTTTCTCTATGGTGCTGCCTGAGGAATGTTTTTTCATTCCAATACCTTCAGCCCCTCAGAGCAGAGCAAATATGATGTGTGTGTTAGATAGCGCTGTACAATAAGAACCAATCTAGCACTCAACCTTGCTGCAGTGTACCAGCAGTCGAGCCCGTAGGTACACATATTTCATGTACGTACAATATGCGAATGTGTTGGCAACCTTTTCACCTTTGACCTTAGGTCCAGGGCATGTCCTTCATAGCGGCTGTGCTGATCCTCAACCTGGAAGAGGCTGACGCCTTCATTGCCTTTGCCAACCTCCTTAACAAGCCCTGCCAGATGGCCTTCTTCAGGGTGGACCATGAACTGGTAGGGCCTGTTTCAGTTCTATTCAGTTCATGTATTTATACACTTTTTACAATTTTATGAACTCATTGTGACTAACAGCAAAGAGCACTCGTGAGCAACAGGGGCATAGAAAATCTCCTGTAGGTTTTGTGCCTTGGGCAGATCCAAAGTTCAATTTGGAACCCAACTGCCACGCAGACCACGCAGAAAAATGACAGTTCGCAGTCACTGTGATAGATAGCAAGTGGTCCATGGTGTTAGCTGAGAATGACAATAATTCCAGTTATTACTGTATGTGGTAGTCAATAGGTGGTTGCTCCAGCTCTGGCTGGATACTGTAGTAGTACCCCAGAAGGTTGCTAAAGTGTGGGATCAATTATGGAGGTAGCACCAGCTGAAATAAATAGCCAGTGAGCCTTTCTTGTTAGAGGCATTTAATCTGTTTGCTGTCACTCTTTGGTGTCATTGTAGCACTTTGTGACGTGGAGGTCAGAAACCACGCCTTATTTTCCCTATTGTTTCTCTTCTGGCTGCTCACTGCTAAGTCATGCGCTTGCTGTTGGCATGAATACATGAATACGACTTCCAAGAGTTCCATTATTAGATCGTCCCACAGGAGCTCCATTCCAACATTCCATATGTTCAATGGGATGGAAACCGAGTGGAAGTATTTTGGGAATAGTCAGGCATGGTGCATATTTTCACCTATTTTCAAGCGTGCACTTTTGGTATTGTTAGAGTACAGTAAGTGCTCCGTGCTTGTGTATGATGTCGTTGTTGCAAATGTGAATGTTTTATTGAAGTGTTAATCAATTTATGTCTGTTTTATGTGCCCCCCCCAATCCCTTTTATCAGATGATGAAGTACTTTGCTGCATTCGAGGTGTTCTTTGAGGAGAACCTCCCCAGGCTGTTTAACCACTTTAAGAGCTGCAGTCTCACCCCAGACCTCTACCTGATCGACTGGTGAGTAGCTCACAGAGGTGAACTAGACAACTACTTGCATGGCGTATAGTGCACGGTCCTTCCTGTCCTCCTCTCCTACCTCTCATTTTTGGCTGTACAGATAGGGGCTCTTTTTTATTTTGTTAATGAAAATAATAACTTAGTGTTCTATTTCGTTTCTCCTGACCGCCAGAGGCGGTGCTTTCAGCACATGAATGTCCATCACGCGTGCTTTCAGCACATGAATGTCCATCACGCGTACGTGCAGGTCGAGTAGTAATACCAACAAAGTCACCTGTGACCTGGGTGACGTCGGCAATGTGCGCCAGCACAAAAGGCCGGTCGACCCAGGGAGCGACCTCTTTCATCTTCTCGCGAAAGCAGGTTGATTCAGTTGAGAGGTAGACGCGTGAAGTTTCGCTACCCGTTGTGGTCAGAGCAGTGAATGATCTCGCCCTCTGAGAAACTGCGTTTACGGAATATCGAGCCTCGCGTGGGTGAGGCCGGTAAGTCTGCTACGTTTATTTTGTTTCGGTGGCTTGTAGCCTGTTGCTGCAGCGATCTCGCTGTTTCAGCACAGGACGCCAGGTTAAGCCCAGTTGAGTGGTGTTCTCGCCATATTCTCCTGGCTGGACTCAAAGTTTCAGTGAAGTTACAGGTAGTATATTAGTTTTGTTGTTTTGCGCGGCCGGTGAACGGTGTTTTCGCCGTATTCCTTGGCTGCGTTTTGACGTTGAAGTTTAATAGAGCTACTCGGTAGCATATTATGGTTTAATTAATTGTAATAATAATTACCGGTTGTGCGGTGTTCTCGCCGGCTCTGGTTTAAGCTTTCTCAGCGCTAAATTTAGGTTGCAGTTAGATAAGCTACTCGGTAGCATATTATTGATTTAATTGATTGTAATAATAATTACCAGTTAAGCGGTGTTCTCGCCGGCCCTGGTTCAAGCTTTTTCAGTGCTAAGTTTAGATTCCAGCTTAATAAGCTACTCGGTAGCATATTCGTTTCCTAGTTTCTTCCCGACTGGTGCTTGTGCTTACTCACGCAGAGCAGGGGTGTACTCGCCTCAGGGTTCTGTGTATTACACTTAAGTCCGACAGCTTACAGACTTGCATGTAGGATGCTTATCTGTGCCGACTGCCTAGCCCCCCTCGAGCCAGAGGACGGCCACACCAAATGCCCGGCCTGCCTTGGCGTTGACCATTTGAGACAGGGGCTCACGGAGGAGGCTTGTGTGAACTGCAGCTGCCGCAGCCTGACAGCCCGGGCAGCTAGGCTAGCCCAGGTGGAGGTGGTAGACACTCCACAGGCCCACGAGCAATCAAGTAGGGTGCAAACAAGGCGCCGGAGTAGTACGGCACAGGGGGCCCCTAGATCAAAGAGGAGGAAGGATGACTTGGCCCAGAAGGTAGATTCCATGGTGGCCGAATTCGGAAAAATTAAAGAACTCCTGGCGAGCTTGCAGCCCCCGCAGCAGAGGCCGTGGGTTGGTGTTCCCGCTGAAACCCCGCCAGCCGGGCAGGCGGAGCCGCCGCCACCATCACTTTCTCCCGTAGGAGCCCGGGAGGAGGATACGCTCTCTACGAGGGTATCTGAGAGTTGGGACTTAGGCCAAGGGGTTGGAGCTGAGCCTGACGAATCAGCCCATCACGACTCCCGGTCAGGCTCCTCCGACACAGCTCGGAGCACAGCGCAGGACACTGAGGCTGGCCGGCTATCTGAAACTGAAACTGACTTTGAAGGCTGCGTTGGCGCGTTTGGGGCAGGACCCTGCACCAGTGTCGGCGACCCCCCACAATGCATTTTTTAGAGGCACCGTGCAGCAGGCAGCCTTCGCAGTACCACCCTCAGCTCCATATATTGAAGAGCTGCAAAGGTGCTGGACAGACCCTAGGCAGTTATCTCACCGCCCTAGTGACTGCAGAGCCCTGTCAGCCATGCAGAGTGCCTCTACCTATGGGTTAGAGGCTATGCCCAGTATAGAGCCGTCAGTGGCAGCCTTAGTGCTGTCACCTGATGAGGCACTTAGGCCTCATGCACGCTGCCCCCGCTCACAATGTCGGTTGACCGATGACCTTATTGTTAGGAGTTACGATACGGCAGCTTGTATAGGACGTATGGGGAATTCCATGTCCCATTTAATGCTTGCCCTCTCCCAGACGCTTCAGGCCACTGACGGTGCAGCGGCATCCCAGGATCTCTGTGACTCCTCACTGCAGACCTTTGCCTATATGACGAGGGAGTTGGGTAGACTAATGTCCTACCTGACCCTCGCCCGCCGCCAGATCTGGCTGGCTCAATCCCCACTGTCAGAGCCAGGCAGGAGGGCACTGCGCTCTCTCCCTGTAGTTCCGGGGGAGTTGTTTGGTGCAGCTGCACAACAAGCACTGGAGCGCAGTGTGCAGGTAATACAGGCCAGACAGCAGTTTGCGAGCCTTCATCGGGACAGCCCAGCTAGATGCAGGCCCCCAGCGCTGAGAGCACCAGCGCCTGTACAGTACCCAATACAGCAGGGGCAACAACAACCGCAGGGGTTTCGTCGACCCGCCCCCACTCGGTTGCGTCGCCCTACCCAAGGTGCCCAGGGCGCCCAGGGCGCGGCCCGTCTCCCCTCTAGGGACCAGAGGGGACGAGCGGGCAGGCGGTGACAGTACTACGCAGGCGGTCGGCTGCTTCTCCAGCCAACAGCTCAGGCGCTGGGAAGTGATAACATCAGACCCCTGAGTGCTGGCAACCCTGTCTCAGGGTTACAGTATCCAATTTCAAAGCCGACCGCCAAGATCCCATGGGGTCAAAACTACCATCGTTACCCACCCCGGGAAGGCGCTAGCCCTGCGCCAGGAGATCGTGGCTCTCCTGCAGAAAGGGGCCATCGAGCGACTCGACGCGACTACACGAGAAGGTGGGTTCTACTCCACTTATTTCATAGTTCCAAAGAGAGATGGCGGGCTCCGGCCCGTCCTGGATTTGAGGCCATTAAATGTCCACCTCAAGCGGCTGAAGTTTCATATGCTGCGCACCAGGGATGTGCTACACAGTGTCCGGCAGTTCGATTGGTTCACAACCCTCGATCTGAAAGATGCATATTTCCATATCCCAATCAAGCCTCAACACAGGCGGTTCCTCCGGTTTGCTTTCGAGGACCAAGCATATCAGTTCTGCGTCCTCCCATTTGGCCTGGCGCTATCCCCCCGTGTGTTCACCAGGTGTGTAGCGGCCGCCCTGGCCCCACTGCAGGCCAGGGGAATGCGCATCCTGCCTTATTTAGACGACTGGCTGATATGCTCCCAGTCAGCGGTAAAGGCCCAGATAGATGTGGCGGCGCTGATGGCGCATGTTTCAGACCTGGGTCTCAGAGTGAACCTCAAGAAGAGTTCCTTAGTGCCTTGTCAACAGGTTGTTTTCTTGGGCATGTATCTGGACTCGCAGTCAATGGCGGCTGTCCCCTCCCGACAGCGAGTCGACAGAATCTGCCAGCTCATTGGGCGCTTCAGGACAGGTCGTGCACTGAGCCTGAAGATGTTCCAGTGTCTGCTAGGTACGCTTACAGCAGCCGCATCCCTGATCCCTCTCGGCCTCCTGGCACTGCGGCCTTTTCAAATTTGGCTGAACAGCTTTGGCCTTCATCCTGTGCGGCACAGGCACAGGCTAGCAAGGGTCACCTCTGGCTGCAGAGGGTTCCTCCGTCCTTGGGGGAGGAGGGGGTACTTCACCCAAGGAGTTCAGTTGGGCGCCATCCCTTCCAGAAGGGAAGTGGTCACTACCGACGCTTCCCAGGTGGGGTGGGGAGCTGTGTGGCAAGGCCGGACAGTCCGAGGTTGCTGGAGCCTGCAGCAGGCTCAACAGCACGTCAATGTGTTAGAGCTTCAGGCAGTCTTGTGCGCCCTGCAACACTTCCTCCCAGTACTGGCAGGGAGACACGTACTGGTAAGATCGGACAATATGTCAGTCGTGTATTATGTCAACCACCAGGGCGGCACCAGATCTCGACAGTGCTTGAGGGCAGCTCAGCAGCTCCTGCAGTGGGCCCATCGGCACCTGCTGAGTTTGAGAGCTGTGCATTTACCAGGCGCTTCCAACAGGGCGGCGGATCTGCTGTCCCGTCAGAACCCAGACCCAGGGGAGTGGAGACTTCACCCAGCGGTGGTAGAGGCCATATGGCGCCAATATGGCAGGGCGGAGGTGGACCTCTTTGCCTCCCGGGAGTCGTCACATTGCCCCCTCTGGTTCAGCCTGTCCGAACCAAGCCCATTAGGCCAGGATGCACTCGCTCATGCATGGCCACGGCTTCGGCTGTATGCTTTTCCCCCTCTTCCGCTAATCTGGCCCACCCTACACAGGGTAGTAACAGAGGAGCACGAGCTGCTGCTGGTGGCCCCTCGTTGGCCGGGGAGGGTATGGTTTCCCTGGCTGCTCCAGCTACTGCACGGGGAACCCTGGCGTCTTCCAGT
>JAGFZM010000155.1:339133-355917 GCA_017657215.1 Limnothrissa miodon | reverse complement strand
TGATTTGGTAATAAGGTTATTTTGGGGGATTGGTTTGGGTTTTTGTGGACATGGGTGGGAGTGCTCTGTTGTGTGAGTCATTTCTGTGTCTCTCCACTGCAGAAGAAGAGGAGGAAGAGGAGGAGTTCCTGGAGTCGCTGCCCACTGACATGATGGAGGAGGATGACCTGGAACAGATCAGAGCAATGGCTCAGAGGGCATCCTTCATAACACGAGACCTTTCCTCCTGGTAGGCATCTCTGCGCGCACACACACACACCAAGTGGTCAAAACACTTACGGACACAAACACACTTTGAACCATTTACCTATTCACTGCTGTAGAGTTAACAGACAGTAAACATAATTGTCATATGTGTGTAACCCTACCATTGATGGTTTTAGATCTGACTCTGTTTATGATTCAGAGAACACACTAGCACAAGGCATGAGTTCACAGAGAAGTCAGTGCTACTGTAACAGCGTGTAAAAAGTAAGCTGATTCTCCACCCCCAGTGGCCCAGTACATGCAAAGAAACGCAAGGCAGAGCAGGTGGAGGCATACGAGAAGACGCCGCGCAAGATGAAGAAGGAGGAGGAGAAGGAGGTCATCCACCTGCTCCCCATCAAAGACAAGTCCCGGCTCATCCCGCAGAGCATGGAGAAGCCAGGTGTGTGTGTGTGTGCATCATGCAGTATACTGATGGGCCAACTGTGGTGCTTTAATGGGTGCTTTGTAAGATTAGTCCAGAACTATACTCTCACTCTCACCCTCTTTTCTTCTCTTTCTCTCTCTATGTAGTTTCACACAAAAAAGAGGAGGAGGATGAACAAGAGTCAGAAGAAGAAGTGGGTAAGTCAGGCCCGTCAGTGTTGATGGATATTCTTCCCTTTACTACGTTATGTACTTCATCCTGACTTTGGAATATGTTAATATGTTTTGTTGCTATTCAAATTGAATTCTGTTAAATCAGTGGTTTGAACTAAGCTTCTTACTTAAGTAAAGGTAACGCATGTCACAATGGAATTGTTACATATCTGATTATAGGATGAGTATATCTGGGTCCACTTTCTCAGCTGGTGTGTGTGTGTGTGTGTGTGTGTTGTCAGTGGTGGAAGCCCAACCTGGCCCGGTTCTGAGTCCTGAGGAGCAGATCCACTTACGGGCTGAGAAACTGCAGGAGCGAAGGGAGCGCATCGCCAGACTGGGCTCAGCCATCCTTTCAGACCCCAACAGCAATGTAAGACGCACACACACACATACACACACACGTACTGACCTTAAAGATCTTAAACATCTTTGCAGACCTTTAGAACAATATAAGACACACATACCCATTCTTACTGCTCCTTAAAACAATGTAAGACGTGTGTGTGTGTGTGTGTGTGTGTGTGTGTGTGTGTTTCCGTTGCAGATAAAGAAGGTCAAGGAGATGAGGACCATGCTGATGGAGAGTGACCCCAGCGTGGCCGTCACCGTCAGGAAGCTGGTCATGGTCTCCCTCATGGAGGTCTTCAAGGACATCGTCCCTGCCTACCGCATCCGTCCGCTCACAGAGGAGGAGAAGGCCACCAAGGTGGGAGCTCACACAACCTATTCCATCTAATTCCCGTTGAAGTGGAGCTCGCTTGCGTCAAGTCATTTGGACTTAATCTAACTCCAGTCTAACTTAATCAAACTACCATTGAACTCAAACTACAGTAACTTCATATAAGAGTATCGCAGTCTGGCAGCTGAACAGCTGAACAGCCTGTGGTTCAAGGGTTTTGCCAAACAGAAATAAATAAAAATACTCAAAGATATACAGAAGAGTATGTTCACTGAAACTGAAAACAAATGACTCATCAGCACGTTACATTTGTGTTCACTCTTCTCTATGCACTAAGCTAGAAACGACGACAATTAGTATATGCACAAATATGCTCAATGCACATGGCTTACTACTGTTTAGTTTCAGATTACTCGTTATAGAGCAGAGCTGTTTGTGAAGCGTGTGTGTGTGTGTGTGTGTGTGTAAAACTTGCCATTACTTGTGTGTTTCCCAGGTGAAGAAGGAGACACAACAGTTGCGAGAGTTTGAAGAGGGCCTGGTGAGCCAGTACAAGTTCTACCTGGAGAACTTAGAACAGATCATCAAAGGTACCGCCATTTTCACATGTCCTGTAATCACTGACACTTTTTTTTTATTTTTATTTTATTATTTGGATTCGGGGTGTACACTTTACAGTACATTTTCTAGCCCTTTTAATGAGCACTCAAGTGTTCACCTGCACATGCACATGAGTCACGGTTGCTTTACAAGCTGTCTGAAGTCCCTCTCTCACACTCTCACTCACACACACACACACACACACACACACACACACACACACACACACACACTCTAAAGCATGTACACATGCAAATGTAAATATACCGCTTCATAACTGTGTGATCTTCTTCCATGTTCCCCCTATCTTGACATGAACCACACACACACACACACACGGGCCCTCAGACTGGAAGCAGAAGAAGCAGAAGGGGAGTGGTGCTGTGTCTGTGGACTGCTACCGGGGCCTGGCCGAGGTGGCCCTGCGCTGCCTGTGCGAGCTCATGGTGGCCCTGCCTCACTTCAACTTCCACAACAACATCATCGTCGTGGTGGTGCCATACATGAACGACCCCGCACGCAAGGTCAGAGCACGCGCTTTCACACGGGGGGCCAGTTTCAGGGTGATGGGATTTGTTTTACAAGCTGTAGGTTTGCTAAGGTGTGTGTGAGAGAGAGTGATCAGCTATGCACCTGGGAGTGACAGGTGTAGATATAGTCTTTCAAAGGTGATGTGATATTTGTGTATCTGTGTGTTTCAGGCCAATGGAGAAATCTCTGTTACAATTTATCTTTGATTAAGCGGTGACATTTTGAAGCCGTTTATAGGCTTGCCTGTGTCGATGAGAATCTATAAGCTGTAAAATCTGTGATACTATTTTCTGTGCGTGTGTGTGCATGTGCACACTGTAGGTGAGTATGATGTGTTGTGAAGCGGTGGAGAAGCTTCTGAAGCAGGATAAGCTTGGCGATGCCTCTCTGGCCCTGGTTAAGGTCATCTCCGGCATCATCAAGAGCAAAAACTACAGCGTCAAACCACAGGTACACACACACACACACACCCACACACCCTTCTTTCCATAACTTTCTGCATTTCAAGGCTGAAAACGTCCTTCCTTTTTTTTCCGTCTGCCCGCCTCTCCCGTGTCCCCTCCGCTGCTGCTCTAGATGCTGAAGACTCTGCTCTGTCTGCGCATCAAGGAGGTGGAGGTGAAGAAGGACGCGGAGGACCTGAAGCCCAAGCACAAGGTCATGACCTACCAGGAGAAGAAGAAGAACCTGTCCAGGATGCAAAGAAAGGTAGAGGAGATGACCATGAGGTCACCAAACTCCACCACTCTACAGACCCCCCTATCCCCCAGTCTACTTGGGTGTGTGTGCACAATGTAATATGATTGGCAGGTATTGGCTGCTTGTCTCGTTTAACACCTCCTGATTGGCTAATACTGTCAGATGTGCAAATTACCCAGGCTCTAGCAGAGTTCCAGTGCACTAAAGTAACTAAGTCTTTTTTATAGGAACTTTTGTGTGTGTGTATTTGGGACTCTATGAGAATAAGTGAGTGGGTGAGTGTCAATCATTTTGGCTCTAAACTGTTCCGTGTGTGTGTTTGTGTGTCCCAGTGGAAGAAAGCTGAGGAGAAGCTTCAGAAAGAGCTGCTGGAAGCAGAGGCCTCGGAGAGCAAAGACAAGAAGCTCAAATTGGTGAGACAGCTTTTCACAGACAGACTCTACAGCACGTCACAAAAACTGCAGTCTGCAGTGACTGCATTGCATGCCGATGCATTCCCCTGTCTACATCCCATTACCTCAATTTAGCATGTGGACCTTCTACTGTCAATCGAAGTCTACTGTCGATCGTAATTTCCAATGCTTAAAAGTGAAGTCTCTGAACTCTGCTGTCCTGCTCAGTGTCTCTCTCTGACTCTCCTGTTCCTTTGTGTCCTCCCTCCACAGCACACAGAAACGCTGAACATAGTGTTTCTGATCTACTTCAGGATCCTCAAGAGAGCCCAGAAGTCTGTTTTACTCTCTACAGTCCTGGAGGGACTGGCTAAGTAAGGAACTATGTACTATTTACTCTTACTAGGTGTATGAATCCAAACCATCGCCCTCTGGATTATGTGTTTGTTGCTCATTTCTATGGTGTCTCTCAGTTTGTAATGTCAATAAATACTATATAATACTACTAATTTTTTATGTTTGATATTTTGTGGGAGAAGATTGTGAGTTCAGTCCCAGAAGCTCCCACTATAGAGCAAGACTCTTAAACTTTAGTTGTTTTGTTTTGGTAGTTTATTCATTAGTTCCAGTTGTAAATGGCAAGAAATGCAGTCATAATTATGTGCCCATTTCCTCCATTGCTAACGTGCATCTGGCCTTTCAGGTTTGCGCATTTGATCAACCTGGAGTTCTTTGATGACTTGTTGGCAGTGCTTCACAATCTCATCCTCTCAGGGGTAAGTCTGCTCACAGCTTACCAAAACACACTCACTCACAAATATCTGAAATGTTTCTATTCTGTCTTGGGGATCAGTAAGTACTTCCGTGCTGTTAGTGTGACGGCTATCAGCACAGTAGCCAATTGTGAGGGCAACCTTCAGGCCATTGCTTTGCACACCAGGGAAGTGTACACCAAATAGGAAAGCACTTTCTCCCAGACATCTGGCATTTCCAGTTTAGAACTGATGAAACTTTTATGGATGAAAAGTGAAACGTCTTCAAGCTCCAAAGAAGTCTAGTTGCCTATAACTGAACTCCCTGACCACTTTCTGATTGGTTGATGTGCATGGTTTTCTTTAATCCTATTTTAGAATCTGTCCAATCGCGAGAGCCTTCACTGTATACAGACAGCCTTCCACATCCTATCAGGTCAAGGTTAGTAAAGTCTCCTCCCCGAAATCAAATTAAAAAATGATTTTAATAAATAGATACATTGAAACACACACACACCTTATCACATAGCCACACTGTAGTTCTCATCTACAAATTGCAGTATAATCCAGCTTCATGTAAAAAGCTGTAAAAGAAGCGGCTAGGCTCTGTGGTGGTAGTCCACCAGGCCCCTGTTGTGTGCGAGGAAATGAATATGTGTAATGGACACAGCGCTGCACTAGGAAGACACCAGACCGACAGGGAGACGTGGCGCCGCTGCAAGTCTCAGGTGTCTCTTTTGTCCCGTGTCCCCAGGTGATGTGCTTAACATTGACCCGCTGAAATTCTACACGCACCTGTACAAAATCCTGCTCACGCTCAGCGCAGGTGAGTCGCATGCCCGCCGCCTTGCTCTCGTGTTTGCGGTCTGCCCCCGCAGGCGCATGACTGCCACTGCGCTACATGTTGCATTTCACCAGAACTGGCTCTTCAGCCTTTGCATGCTTGATGTGCTTAAACTAAATACTTTGTTCTGAGTGTCACGGTGTGTTTAAGAGAGAAAAAGATCACCATAAATCTTTTAAGAACCCTTA
This sequence comes from Limnothrissa miodon, assembly GCA_017657215.1. Lineage (NCBI taxonomy): Eukaryota > Metazoa > Chordata > Actinopteri > Clupeiformes > Clupeidae > Limnothrissa > Limnothrissa miodon. The sequence goes on along the minus strand of JAGFZM010000155.1, from coordinate 350,383 downwards.
CTGATAATGTTAGTCTATTCTGACATGCCCCAGAGAGACGTCATATTATTCATTTTTATGTTTGCCTGACGTGTTTTTGTGTGTATGTGCACGTGTGCATACCCACAGGTCGCTTTAACGAGGAGGTGGGGATCGTGCTGCAGTGTCTGGATGTGATGCTGAATAAGCGGCGTAAGCAGGTGACGCTGCTGCGTGCCCAGGCCTTCCTCAAGCGCCTCTCTACCCTCAGTCTCCACCTGCTGCCCGACGCTACCGTCGGGATCCTCGCTGCCGGCCGCACCCTCATGCATGTATGCGCGCGCGCTCACACACACACACTGGTTTACATACTGTATAAGTAAGCTTTAATAGATTAATTGTCAGAAAACAAAGAAGGCAATAGTAGGTATCCTCAGGTCAGACATTTAGAGTGGATAACAAGTAACGTGTGTGTGTGTGTGTGTGTGTTTCTGTTTTGAAGGCCTTCCCCAAGAGTGACATCCTGCTAGACAATGAGATGCAAGGCAGTGGGATCTACCTGCCTGAGCTGGACGAACCAGAGTACTGCAACCCTCAGAACACATCGCTCTGGGAACTACATACAATCAAGGTGTGTATACAGTACTTGGGGACACAAACACACACACAATACCACAAGGAAAGCTGCTTGGAGAAGGTGTTGGTGTTTAAGGGCATTTTATGTCAGCTTCACATGGAGACATGATGCGTAATGACATTGCATAGTCCCGCTGCAACTAATAATTAATGTAGCAATTGTGTGCATATATATAGTAATTGTAATGGGGCAATAAATAAATCTTTACATTAATCACTTGGACTTTAAAATCAGTAGGCATTCAGTTTGACAAGATAACTGTGTGTGTGTGTGTGTGTGTGTGTGTGTTGCAGCATCACTACCACCCTGTGGTGAGGAAGTGTGCTGCGCATCTGTTAAAGGGGGCTCCAAGTGAGGGCCCTGGGTCCCTCGGTGTGGAGCTGAGCCGAAGGTGCGTTTAGTGAGCTGTCCTCTTTCATTGTTCTATGTTTCATTTTTTCTACTGTTGAGCAGGCAGTTTGTGGTTTAACCACAAAAAGCAACCTTTGTATTATTTATTTCATTTTGAACTTCCTTGTCCAGATTGCCAGTGCAACTGTTTGAGGACTACAGTGTGAGGGACATGACCTTTAACCCCCCAGTGGGAGCACCCCCCTCAAAGAAAAAGGTTTGTCTTGACAGATGGATTCGGAACGTATTTGATTCATACCAGTACAGTAACATAACATGGACAGTTCCATGGAAATATTCTGTCTTGGATTTAATGTTTCCTTAGGTGGGAAATAACAAAATGCATGCACATTTGTTTGTAAAATGAAACTATGTCTGTTTATAAATTGGAGCTAGTGGGAATGAAATTAAACGGGTCAGGGTTTGTGACTTGACATCTACTTCCAAGCAATCTGTACTTACTGTTTGGAAGTGGCTAGAATGGTAAAGTTTAATGTCCAAATGTATGACTGCTAGTGTTTCATTTTCAGGAAAAATTCACCATTGGTCACACTTTCCTGGACACAGAACTGAAGACACAGATCGATCAGGTTCTAGAAACAGAACAGGATCTCACAATGTTGGATTTTACAGAAAATCAAAGTACAAATGTACAAAATTAAGGACTGTGGTTGTATGTGTCTTGGAATGTCGCTTTTTCTATCTTATCATAATAAAATTCATGTACAGGTTTAAACTGTGTCCTGAAACGTATTTAACTAAACGCATAATGAGAAACCATCTGAATTTCAGCAACATGAGGTAATTATTAAATTGTACTGGATTTGACTTTGAGTGTTTTTGAGGCTAACAGGTGCAACTTTTCCAAGGAGTGCCAAGGTAAGCACAGGTTCATGTTGAAATGTGCCAACAGGCCCATTGTAGTTCAGCCTTACTACTTTAAACTATAGTGTCCAAGACAGTGTAAATATACAGCAAACTTCAATTTACTTCCAAATCTAGCTGAAAAATAACTATACTCATCCTGGGTAGTCAATCTATAATTATATATAATGTATACTGTCTTTTAAAGAAAAATGAGTAACTGTTTCATAACTTCAATTTAATAGTCATATTAATTGAGCTTTTCAATAAATGCTTCAAGTAAACGGAAAAGAAGTCAAACAGTTGACCGTACAAGAACAACAATTGAAACAACATTCACTGGATAAATGCAACAAGTGCCCCAGCCTTCAGACAAAACAGCAGCGCTGGTCAGAAACACAACACTCATACTTAATTACTGAATGTAGCTGCTCCACAAAGCTATCAGTCCAGTCAAATGATATTTAATGTCTCAAATACATGAATATTGAAGGCAGATGCTGATTTGCATTAAATAAAAATAAAGAAACACTTCAGGATACATCAGCCCCATACTGAGGCTTCTACATGAAATGTTGAGCAGTTTCCTTATAACATTTATTATTTAGAACAGAGTATAAAAGTTTAAAGTGGAGTAGGTTCACTTTTTCAACAGGTGAATGCTGGGACCCAATTTAGTGTAGAAAAACAAATAAATTACACATTACTTTGCAATAGTTTTATGCAGTGAACAACTAGAAAATACGACAAAAGCCGACCTGGGCAAAAACAGAAAATAAATACTTAAAATAGCAAAGTTGTATTTGCTGTTGTAGTGTACAACACTTAAAAGAGACTTACAGGAAGAGAAAACAGAAAAAAAGGAAACATTCTTCACCATAAGACCACTTCTCAGTAACTCTTGGGTCATTGGTTGGTTCTACATGATTTAAAAACAAAACATCAATTGGTTTTTCCATGTCAACTCAACACAGAATGACCTAAATATCACATACAAGAGCCATATTGTAAAATCAAGTAGTCTGTCTGGTATTAACCTTTGTAATTCAAACACTGTGGGTACAAACAACCATAACCCTGGCGCCACTATTATTATTATTATTATTATCATCATATTTTAGCCCTATATTGTGTCTAATCACTTACCAATTCACAGCAAATGATGTCTATGTAGTGTCAACAAAGTGCATGTGATTCTTCTAGACCTCTGTAGGTGGTATCAGATGTTCCTGAGCCCATATGATTGGACTTAAGTGTACATGTTAAAATATTTATATATAAAAGTAAATGCACATAATGAGGACGGCGGTAAAACCATCAACAGGAATTAGCTGTGCTTGCTTATCCGAAAACTGACACGAGGGAAACAGACACACAATCATAATTTTTAAAAAATAAATTAAAACATAGGAACACACAACTAAAAGCCCATGAAAGAGACCATCTTCATGGCTATATATCTGACCGTGTTTCTGTCAAACGTTCATTGGACCCACTTATCCTAATGCTCCTTTGCCAGTCACCATACAATAGTCCCTCTTGTCCTCTCGTTCCATATACTGTACTCTCCTCCGCACTCCTTCACATTCAACCAAGAGCCTTCATCATATTAAATACTGGGCATAGATAGGGATTCAGTTGATGTCCTTCAGACAAGCCTGTTCTTTCAACAATAAACTAGATAATGGAAATATATAAGAAATGTATCTTTGTATTTAAATAAACTGCTTGTTTAAAGGTGCAACAATTCTCAGGGATACCAACTCCATTCTCACTGATAAAGATGGAGATCATTTTTGAATCCATCAAATATAATTTAAAACAAGGAGACAGAAAGATCTTGTTACGACTCAATGTTGTGCAAAAGGCACTCACAAGATCAAACACTGACAACTCATCCGACGCAATCTACTCCACTGATCCACTTACATACTCAACATTAAATGAAACCAGATACATCTTCATTTTTTAAATATCTTCTTTTAAAAGACTTTAAAATTCTTAAATGCCACTGCGAAAGACTGAGCATTACTGGCAAAAAAAAAAGACTAGACATTTCCGTCCCAATGACACGCCCTACACTTGGGTCAGCTGATGTCAAAGTCAAACCAAGGTTAACCAACCATCCCAGAAACCTTGTGAGTGTGGTGCCGTATGAAATGACAGCAGCTTGAAAAAAGCAGACGCCAATAGGCTAACTGAGAAATTCTCAGCCATTTCATTGGTGGGTAGCCGTGCCAGTGGGACAGTATTAGTCCTGGAGTCGCCATCAACTATGATCCCATGGACTCTGTTCTTCAGATGCACTGACGGCGAAGACAATCACCTGACGCTCAGTTGGCGCCCGCCTCGGAGAGCATCCCGTCTCTAGCCGCGACTGGAGCGCTCCTCACAGCTGGAGACATCCATACTCCCAGCCTGCTGTTGCCGTTGGTGACGGCGACTTAAAGGAAAACAAATGTGCAAACGGGATTGGCCGGCAAGGAATGGCGCTCATTTGTGCAGCTTCCAGTTCCACTGCAGCGGGAGGGTCCAGGGGGAGGGACCTGAGCCGCTCGCTGGAAGCCTGCGATTGGCCAGTGGTGAGACAGCTTGGCCTTTGGGCCAGCCCCCTGTGTTTAGCCACGCCCTCAGCTGCTCTGAGAGCACACCTGAGAAGAGATTGCAGAGAAGGATCTCCATTAACTGTGTGTGTGTGTGTGTGTGTGTGTGTGTGCACGCACAATCTCTAGTAAGTGAGGCCGTGTCCACACACATATGCAGTGTTAAAGTAACAGGGCCGTGTCCATGCTGATTCACTACACACAATTTATACTCACAGACATTTTTAAAAACAGACTGCAAGGCCACATTGCTCTAGGCCTCCCAAGGTCATTTGACATTTTTAAAACCACAACCCGTTCTATTTCAATGCAATATACAAGCATTTTACCCTGGAAAACACACACAAAAAAGTGTTGCACGCAAAAAGTAAGGACAGACCAAGGAGATGTCAGGTATGTACGTACTGACAATTACAGGTGATCGTACCTTGCAGAGGGTGGCAGGCTGTTGACAGGTGCTTGTGCATGCTGTTACATACACACACACGGATACTCACACACTCCTATACATACAAACACACACACACACACACACTGAAACAGATGCAGGGGAGGTAGGTTGGGGGGGGGGGGGGGGGGGGGGCTGACTCTGAGGCTCTCACTCCGAGAGCTCGGCCCAGCTGGGCGTGCCTGCAGGGCGCTCCTCCTTACTGTAGGGGGCACTGCTGCTGCTGCTGCTCTCCTGAGCAAGGCTCCGGCTGCGGCCTGTCAGCTTACGCAGCTCACTCGCAAAGGACAGGCCCCGCCGCTTGTCCTCGCGTACCACCTGATACACACACAGAATGGCAGGAAGAGAAACACGGTTAGCTTAGAGCAGTTACTGACTACAGAAGGTGTGTATGTGACTGTGTGTATGTGACTTTGAGTGTGTAAATATTGTCCCAGTGTGTGCCTCTCTATGTGTGAATATTTGTAAATGGAAATAATGTAAACTGTATATACATCAGTTTGAGTGTGAGTGCGGATGTGTGTGTGTGTGTGTGTGTGTGTGTGTGTTTCACCTGTTCTTTGAGCTTGAGGATGAATCTGCCAGCGCCTTTCCAGTGGCTCTGGGCTTGGAACACACACTCGTTCTCGGGCAGCACCCGCTGGCTGGCTTTGCCCCCCGCTCCCTTCTTGCCCGCCGGCTCCTTGCTCACCTCCTCCAGCAGCACGTAGTCCCCGGGGTTGGGGTTGCTCAGGATGCTGTACGAGTACTTGGCCTTGCTCAGAGCCTGCACAGGGGGTCAGAGAGAGGTTGGAAAAAAGACAGGACTTGCAGTTTGAGCTGTGTTCTTTTGACTTTAAGTGTGTGTGTGTGTGTGTGTGCGTGCGTGACACAAATTGCATTTCTGGCTTTGTAGCAGAAAAAGAGATACTGTCACTGTGTATCACTGTGTGTGTATCGCTGTGTGTGTGTGTGTTATAAGGTGTCTGTACAGTATGCCTGTACCTGACGGATGATGTCCTGCGCCGTGCTGTGCCGCGGTGCTTTGATGACTGTGTGCGGCTGCTCGGGCGACACGTCGTGCACCTGCACGAAAAACATCTCCTCCTCTCCTCTGCCCCTCACCTCCTGTGACCCCTCCATCTCGCCGTTCTTCTCATTCAGCTCCTGAGAAGAAGCACATGGAGGAGCTCCATGATCATGATCATGATCATACACTGAGGAGCCACTAAAGGGCAGCACTCATTAACATTTGTGTGCCTTCTGGCAGTCGAAATAATAACTAAGCATGCGTGACATTTTAGACAGTCAACTAGTGTGCAAACATAGCTGATTATTGCTACAATGCATAGATTACCTGATAAACAATTAAAATTAGTTGTTTAAATGAAGAGGTGAAATAATAATAAAAAAATATGTTATAAAAACAAAAGAAGCAAAAATGATTACTCTCTAGCAGTGGTTAGGAAAGGACCTATCAATCGTAATTCAATGAGGAGGATTTTTTTCGTTATATAAAATCACTTCTATAAAAATCAATCAAAATGTCTCTAGCTGTGGTTAGTGTGTTTTTGGAGCCTTCCGTTGCTGTACCTCTTCTTGGGTTCTGAGCCACAGTCTGCCTATGAAACCCTCCTCTGGGGGCCAGCTGGTGACCACCCGCACCACCTCCTCCTCAGGCACTAGGGGGCGCCAGCTAGACGGCCTCCTGCCGTCACTCTTCTCCTTGCACAGAGGAACCCTCTCCTCGGACAGGAAGTAGCCCGTGCTGGTGTCTGAGTCTGAGTCAGAGTCCGTATTGTTGACTGCCGGAGAACTTGCTAGAAGCTAGAGAAAGACACACACACACACAAATGAAAGTTAAGTACATACATTATGTGCACGTGCATATTAATCATACATATTACATACTCCCTGCTACACTACAACATACATTTGCACTCAGGTCAAGTTTTGTGGGAAAGAAACTCTGAGCAATGACAATGGATTTCAGTCAGTGGCCAGCGTCACACAAGAGGCCATTGACACACAAGGCTTGTGGAATTCCATTCTATTACATAGGACGAGGACAATGTACTCAATCTGACCATGCAAAGGGGGTGAGGTATTCCATCTGACCTCACTCAAAGCAGGAAAAGGATCTAAAATCACAGAAGTGTCAACTGCGCTCTTTGAAAATAATCAGTTTGGGGATCAAAACCATGTCCCCATCCTCCCCTAGATGAAAACAGATGTCAGAGTTGATGCATTACAGGAGACCTAAAGCTGGCGAATTGTGAGTTGAAGGTGTTTGCAGTCAGGCTAACATAACAGTAATGAGTTTGACTGTTCTCTTTTACATTGTATGTCTGTGTGTGTGTGTGTGTGTGTGTGTGTGTGCATTAGATGTGAATAGATGATTATGTATGTGTAAAAAAGGAAGAGTTTGTGACTGTGTGTGTGTGTGTGTCTCTGCATATATGTTTCTGTGTATACATATATGTGTGTGTGTGTTTTGGTGTGTTAATAACATTGGAATTAATTAACTGTGTGTGTGTGTGTGTGTGTGTGTGTGTGTCCTAGTCTGAGCCCATTCTCCATGGGGAGCGAAGTGTGGCGTGTGAAGTGTCTCACCATGTGAATGAGCTGACTGGCTGTTGTGTGTTCCCTCACGGTCACCACAGTAAAGGGTTCTTCACCTGGGGCTCCGTGAACCGTCACCCTGTACTGCACAGCAGCACGCCGCTCAGCGCTGCTGAACAGCTGCACAACAAACACGACAAGACACAGTTTAAGCCTTGAGTCTCACACACACACACACACTCAAACACACACACACACACAGGGGCAAATCAGTTCTAAAGCATAATTTGATACCAATAGGTCTGTCAAATGAGCAATTATAACAACCACAAAAAAGAATTTTTAAACCACTTGGAACAAACTGTCCAAGAATGTATTGTTCAGATGTTTCCCATGTGAAAGAAACAAACACCAACAAACAAGCGATACCTAATCCAGTCATCTGATCCCTAATCTGCCCCCAGAGTTCATCTCGGGTTGTGGCGATGACTCATCCCTGCTGTCCCTTGTCCGACTAGTCTTCCACCTGCCAACTCCGCCTCTCTCTCTCATCCCATCCCACCCTGTCCCGCGCCGTCCCGTTCCTCCCCTCTGCTTTCTCCGCTTCCTGCCACCACTCCCCGCCATTGCCTTATTTAGTGACTGGCCCGTCTGGAATGGCGAGCGGGTGCGTGCTTGGAGGAGCGTCTGCGTTGGCTTCCTTGTCCAAACAAAAGAAGAGTGTCTCTGGTGTTTTCTCAGCCCCCGCGCCGCAGCGCATTGAGTGGCCCCAGTCTGCTTTGGCCCTGAGCCCTGTGTGCTGGGTGGACATGCTGGCGTGGGTGGCTGCTTGTGCAACCGCGAGGGCGCAGCGAATGAGTGTCAGGAGCAGCGTCTTGAATGCCACTCGGCGAGCAAGGTCAGGAACGAGATTAGTAACCTGACGGATAAACTGTTGGCTGACTGATACGCAGCCTCTGGTATGTGACGCCCACAGACACACACACACACACACAGACTGGGAATGTGGGCTGATGAGATGCAAGCAAGCACAGTCATACGCACCCACACACACACACACACACACAAATACTTCCTTTGAGCCAGTCACAATGTCAGGGCACCAGGAGGTGCTAGTGAGTCACTCACCAGAGCAGCAGGCAGTGTAGGAGTCGGCGCAGCGCCCCCTGTGGTCACACCAGGAACTGCGGCAGCCGTGGCGCTCTCCTCCACCCGGCGGCTGAGGATGAAGAGGCTGGTCACCTCCAGGGACTCGTTGTGCTGGTTCCTTAGGGGCACGTGCCTGTAGCCTGCACACAACAGATACGGCAGCACAACGCCAACATGCTGTGAGGTCCGACTGTATATTTACGTTTATGCATTCATCCCAGCGCACTTTTCAATTTGCAATTGCAGACTATGAGTTACAGTATGTCACAGTCAGAGCCATAGTTGATCCTTCTTTTCAGTCTTCCTCAGTTCTTCTATTCTTTTATCAATTCCATGGAGTAGAGGAAACATAGATAAGACTACATTTGTATGTACAACGTAGCCCTTGTTACTATGGTGGGCGTAACCAGTGTAAGTGGAAGCCCGAGCGTCTCCTCACCGGTCCTGAGGGCACGGAGCGGGATTATGCGCTGTGCGGTGACCTGGGAGCTGTTGTTCTCCACCACGGCCAGGCGTAGGAAGGCCAGGTCCTGGCAGTGCACGGCCAGCGTGAAGCTCTCGCTCCACATGGGGTTGAGCGGGTTGCGATGGATGGGCTTGGTGCGGAAGTGGCAGCAGTCGCACGGCGCGCCCAGCACCTCCAGCTCCACGCACGGGCTGCCCGCCGCGTTCCCCGGGCACACGTTCTGACCCGACACGACCTACGGAACAAGACGCATACAGGTAAGGGTTGACACACTTTTTTTTAACTAAATTAAATAGTGAACGGACTGAATGCAGAAACAGGGGTGACCCAAGAAGGTTTAAGGTGTCTACATGAAAATGGTTTTCCGTGTGAGTGTGTGTGTGTGTGTGTGTGCGTGCGTGTGTGTGTGTGTGTGTGTGTGTGTGTCAGCCTGCAGTTATTTGCATATTTGTTTTTTGAGAATGCTTTAAAGGAGAAGTCTGGTGTGACTTGGATCTGGACTGTACTGGAAGATGTTACCGAGTACAAACATATATCCAATGCTCACCTCCGTTCACCCCCAGCATTCCGCATTAAACCGTTATTAGCCGAAGCTTTCATTAACCTTACACTGCTAGCTATAGGGGCACAGCTTTGCCTATGCAGCTAAATCGCTATTTTTACACCATTAACAAGGTTCAATGTTACTCCACACTTCACTGGTAGACTTCTGGTGTGTGTGTGGGTGTAAGAGTAAGAGAGTGTGTGAGTAAGAGAGTGTGTAATGTCCTCACCGTGATGGTGTAGGTGGTTGGCACCATGCCCTCAGTGTCTCTCTCCATGGGGCAGAAGTTCTGGTAGAGGGGGCAGCTGCGGTCCCACAGCACAGGCGGCTTCAGCACGTACCCGCAGTGCCCGTTGGCATCAAACAGGGCCGTGTTCAGCTGCATGGGCAGATCTGAGGGAGATGGGCACCACAGAAACAGGAAATGATGAACACTCCACATGCCTGTTTTTATGTATAAAAACTATAAAAACACAGTGTGCATTACAAAAACCTGTGTGCATCATTTCAATCAAAAGATAATATTCAATTAGATTAGGTGATGTCAACATGCATCAAGATGGCCTAAACTGGAATGTTCTATTGCCTTTTTCATATTTCGAGTTTCTTGGAGTTTCACCAAAGGTTACATGCGTATCCACCGTTTTTTTCTCTTCAAAATGTTTTTTCTTTTATATCACCATTCTGTAGGTGCTTATAGAACGCTTATAGAATGCCTCCTGACTGGAATCCGTCACCATCATGGATGCCAACACCACCTTCTGAAGGCGTCATGGCAGAGACAGAGCTGACCCTAGAAGGTTTCAGGTGTCTACATGAAAATGTTTTTCCATGCGAGTGAGTAAATGTCTGTGTGTGTGTGTAAAGTGATCGGTTTTGTCACTGCCTATGACAAATGCAAATCCGCCACCTGGGGACTCACACCTCAAGGGGATTGGTGTTACAAAAGTGTTAGCCTGGGGTGTCAGAAAAGACCTTGTTACACAACATATAACCTCATTCACTCGCTCGTAACCACATGAACACACTAACACAGCCACACACAATCACACACGGAGCTGAAATTCTCTCTCGCGCTTTCACCATTTTAAACTCAGCCCCACACAAGCATTCTCTCTCTCTTTCTCTCTCTCCCACACACACACACACACACACAAACACACCTCCCACTCACCGTCGGTCTGGTAGTTGAGGGCCACCAGCTGGATCCCGTGCAGCCAGAAGGGCAGGGGGTTGGGGTTGGCCGAGTCAATGCGTGTGGCGGCGGGGTAGGTTCGCAGCAGCTGGGCGCACGTGTGCTGCAGGAGCGCCCGTGAGTTACGCCGGCACAGCCGCTTGGCCGCGTTCTCGTTCACCGAGGAGATGTGGTAGCAGCGCGGCGTGCGGATAATGGAGCTCAGCGAGGCGGGGGGCGGCGCCACGGAGACGGCGGCCGCCGGGGGGATCGGCACAGGAGAGGAGAGGGGAGGGAGAGCGGAACAGGGGCCAGCGGAGGAGGAGGTGGAGGAAGAGGAGGATGAAGGCTGATGAGGTAGCTGAGGTGAGTCCTCACCACCACTTGAGCGAGAGCTACCCTCAGAGAAGCCTAGGTGTGACAGCAAACACACACACACACACACACACACACACACACACACACACACACACACA